>JANIJQ010000003.1:600000-1018651 GCA_030557965.1 Sungouiella middelhoveniana | reverse complement strand
GTGAAGTTGGTGGAGGGTTTGAAGCAAGAGGACAACGGACTGTTCCTTAATTACGATGGAACTAAACTTGAATATTAGATTTGATAAATGGTTGAATTAGAATTTTCTGTAGTCTGTGCAATTTACTCAAAAGTCCGTGATTTATGTTCATGAGAAGTAGGAGGCGCTCTAGGACTGCAACCTTTTATTGTGTTGATCTGCTGTAGAATCCCAAGTAGTAATTGGCAGACTTCTTGATTCCAGCTTTTTCCAGCGGGAGACCACTGGAAGTTCCGTTAAGGTTTCCATATTGGCTCACGTCTAATGTTGCAATACTACAATTATAGTTCCTTCTTCTCCTTCACTTGTGATCCTCTGCTCGTGAAATGCCCTTAAAAAAGCAGCAATCCTGCACACACCACACCACACCATAGCAAAACCACTACTTCCATGAAATTCACACACGCTTCCCCAAAAGTTCCCTCTAGTGACTCAAAAACATTTTCACCCTCATTTCAACTACCCCAAACGTTTGCAAATTTCAAAAACCTCTACACCTCCCAAACCATCTAACCACTTACACTCCGGCACATAGAGAGAAAAAACCTTCGCTCCTGCACACGCCATTTCTCACCAATTGAAAAAAATTTTTTCTCTTCAGTAAATTTTCTCTCCCCACTACTTTCTTTCGACATGTCTCGTCCTCAAGTTTCTGTTATCTCGGCCCAGGGCCAAAAGACCTCCACCCAGTTGCCTTTGCCAGCTGTCTTCGCTGCTCCAGTCAGAGCAGACATTGTCCACTCCGTCTTCACCAGAGTGAACAAGAACAAGAGACAGGCTTACGCTGTTTCTGAGAAGGCTGGTCACCAGACTTCTGCTGAGTCTTGGGGTACCGGTCGTGCTGTTGCCAGAATCCCAAGAGTTGGTGGTTCCGGTACTCACAGAGCCGGTCAGGGTGCTTTCGGTAACATGTGTAGAGGTGGTCGTATGTTTGCTCCAACCAAGACTTGGAGAAGATGGCACGTGAAGGTGAACCAGAACGAGAAGCGTTACGCCACCGCTTCTGCCATTGCTGCTTCTGCTGTCACCTCTTTGGTTTTGGCCAGAGGCCACAGAGTCGAGGAGGTTCAGGAGTTGCCATTGGTTCTTTCCAACGAGTTCGAGTCCATCTCCAAGACCAAGGAGGCTGTTGCTGCTTTGAAGGCTGTTGGTGCCCACAAGGACATCATCAGAGTCATCAAGTCCAAGAAGATGAGAGCCGGTAAGGGTAAGTTGAGAGGCAGAAGATTTGTCCAGAAGAAGGGTCCATTGGTTGTCTACGGTAACGACAACGGTATTGCCAAGGCCTTGAGAAACGTCCCAGGTGTCGACACCGCTCACGTTTCCCGTTTGGGTTTGTTGCAGTTGGCTCCAGGTGCTCACTTGGGTAGATTTGTTATCTGGACCCAGGCTGCCATCGAGTCCTTGGACTCTGTCTACGACAACAAGGTCGGCTACTCTTTACCATCCAACATTGTCTCCAACACTGACTTCAAGTCCTTGATCGGCTCTGCTGAGATCCAGGCTGTTGTCAGACCAGCCAAGGAGTCCACCCAGAGAGCTCGCGTGTTGAAGAAGAACCCATTGAAGAACAAGCAGGCTATGTTGAAGTTGAACCCTTACGCCAAGACCTACTCCGACTTGAAGTTGGGTTCTGTTAAGGTTGAGAAGTCCAAGGCTAAGCCATCCAAGGGTCAGTTCATTGCTGTGTTGAAGCAGTAAGCGTTCTCTACCGAGTCCATTAAATAGATCATGCTTGATATGAATGCATGTGCGAAGTATTAACTCATTGTAAGTGACGTATTTGGTTGATGGAGGGGAACTCCATTTTCAGCCAATTTTCAGCCGATTTTTCAACCATAAAGATCATTTGATTTTGATTATCAGAGGGCATGTACGTGGAGATGCACCGATGTAGACTGGCATTCGGAAAGAGTAAGAGAGATGCTACGGAGACAAAAGGTAGAGCCCGGCGAATCAGGTCCCACCCGGCGAATCAGGTCCCATTCGGATCACGGCGGGCGTGCTACTCCGTTGAGAGTAACACTGGCGAAAGCAGTTATTACAACTGCATAACTAGTATTGCGCTATAGCCAAAGGGAGTCTCAGATGGAGCAAGACTTGCATAACCATGCATGACGCACTGGCTGCATGCAAGGGCGAGTTGGGTAACAATTCCGCCGGGATAGGATGCTGGTGCATGATACATGCAGTTCGAACCAGAAATACACCTTCATTGAGTTACCTCACGGATATCTATTGATTGCCTATGGACCGAAGAAATTTTGGGATTCTGAGGGAACCTGTCCCTAACATCGTTATGGGAGCAACGGCAACACGTTCTGTGTAAAGAAGTAATCGGTAATTGCCTGAGTTGTACCCACAATATTTCCTCTTGGACTGTACTCACAGATAGTGTACTGTCTCCACACGTTGTTGCACTTGACGTAGGCACATCCCAATTCCACCGAGGACTTCCAAATAAGCTGGGTAAAGTGGCCAGTGGCCGGAGAGAATCCTGGCAACGAGTAGTTGTACTGAAGAATTTCATTGTACCAAGCATCCACTGGTTCATAACCTCCAACATATCCAGCAGCCAAGTTCTCACCGTAAGGACCTCCGGAGTGGATAAGTTGAACATTGTTACAGTCGAAATTGGTGGCTGCGTACTGTGCCGCGTAGTCAGCCATCACCCAATTCCAGGTCATTGGTGGAGCACCATGTAAGGCTCTCTTATTGTTGGTCTCGACCAAGAGTGCAGATTCAATGGAATCGAGAGTTCTGGTGCTGCTGCTAGAAGAGGAGGAAGAGGAAGCCTCCGAGCTGCTACTGGAGCTGACAAGGGCCGAGGTCAAACTCGAAGAATAAGAGCTGAGATCGGAAACCACAGATGAAATTGCGGAAGAGGACGCAAAGGTGGTACTAGATGGGAATTCCGAGCTGGAACTAGTGATGGAGCTTGGAGTGGAGCTGGAAATTGAACTGGAAGTGGAGCTGGACGTGGAGATGGAACTGGAAGTAGTATCGGTGCCTGCAGGTACATAAGAGCTCGAACTTTGTACAATCTCTAAATTAGTAGTGTCTGTTGAAGCAGTAGTTTCAACGCCAGTAGTCGCCGTGGACTCAGTTCCTGTGGTCACACTAGATGATGTAGTCTTTGTTGATCCCGTAGTTACAGCCGATGCTGAACTTACCGTTGATTCTGTTGCTGGCGTTGGAGAGGATTCTGAAGAAGCAGGCGATACTGTGGATGTGCTCGAGTCTGTAGCAGGAGGAGGACCATATATGATCTCCGTCGCATACGAGGAGGCGACAATATTAGTGGAGGTGAAAGTGACGGTAGCAGCTCGTGCGAGAGCTACAGAGGTGGCTATGAGAATGCTCAGTGAGAGTTTCATAATAAGGGTAAAATATGTGGTTGGACTAACTCTCTAGAATTGGGCAATGGGTGGCATCTCTCAGTTATATATTTGCTTGCTGGATTATGGCCATGATGGCCATGATGGCCATGCATATTCAAACCAATCTTGGGTGCAGCGACTATATGCAATACCCACATGGCATTCGCTGGTGCGCCTGCAGATCGCCCACCTATTTTTGTTGTGGCTAGTATGGTCCTGCACCAGCGATCTTCAAATACGGTAGCTACAATGTCCTAGTGCTGGTAGGGTTAGTGATAAAATCGTGGGAGAAGAGAATGCAGCCAGCATACCAATAAGAAACACCATCTGTTACCAGAAAGAAGTAATTAGCACCCAAGACAAGCAGCACACAATACCAAGCAACACCCAGGTTCAAGCAACACTCCGAAGTGGTCATATGTTCGCATTGTCATGAGCCCTTTAAAACCGTGGCTGCGATATTATTTAGTTGGTGAATCACTTCCGCATATTCTATTTTTTTTATTCTTTCCGTCACTTCCTTGTCTGGCCAGAAATCCCTCCAAAAGGTGTAGAATCCTTACCAGTGAGTATTGACTCCATTGATGTTGTCGATTTGTACTGGGCTCGTTCTCGACTTATCCTCGTGGCTCGGACATAGTGCTGGATGTGATTGTCGAGCCTGCTTCCCGATTGAGAGCATGCATGCCTAAAGCGCACTCACTGCAAGATTGAGATCTCGGAACTTCCTCATGCAGCACGCGGCATTGCTATGGCCCCACTGTCTCCAATTGAATTGGCAATAACGGCAATTTACCCGATAGCCCGTAAACAAGGGGCAGGAAAATCTTCTCTTAAATCATCTTGCCATGGATTTCTAGCTTCCGGCAGACAGTGCGATTTCACCACCTGATTGAGAACTGAAATTCGCTAGGGGTGAAATTGAAAGTGACTTGAGGAGGAGACAAAATTCTACTGGAATGCCGCTGCCATGGTTTCTGAGTGGGTTTGCATGCCCTAGTTCTCAATACGACATGGTGGACTCTTTGAGTTGATATGGTGGGCTCGGATAAAAGAGATGATGCGCCCCCCCAAAAAAAAGCCTCGTTATATTTGGAAATTTGTAGCGGGGACGGAAGTGAAACTGCAGTGTTAGTTGCGTTGCCAAGAATTGTCATGTCTACAGGAGATCGAAGAGAAGTCCGAATCTAGCCATGCGATGACAAAATAGAGGAGGTGAAAATACATGAGCTGAATAAAAGAGAAATGCGATGTGAAAAGGCCGTAGTGGCTGCTGCAACAGAATGCCCAAATGTCCGAACTGCCGATATTAAACAGAGCGAGATACTCCAACGAACTAACCGTTCGATTAACACTAGTTCACTTTAGCTAGCTAAAGGGCGATCAATGCAGCCAATGTACATGATAAAGCATGAGAAGCATCCAAAACGGAGCAAACCGCATATTCCCGATGGCGCATAGAGAAATGGGCTTACTCTGGTAAATTACATGCGTATAACCACGAGCACACCTCGTTCAAGTTTTCGGCGCATACTCACCGAATTAAGCTTGAAGTATTAGCTATCGTCAAGTATATAATTGATGTCTGCTGACCCCCACTTCTGGCCATGCTTCGCCCTAGGCAAACTGATTTTCTTCTCTTCTGTCCTTACAATCTCGGGGATGCCCGGCGGGCATCCTGAGCGCACAGCCATCCAATGAGGAAACTGCGTTGACAATTCCTTTGAACATGTCTAACATTCATGGCGTCCCCATGACGAACCCTAGTTGTTCGATTGGGAATTAGTCCCTCGCTACATGCAGTACGACAGGGCCCATGTTCCAACGTCAAGATATGCACTCTGCGACCTGTCGTACAATCTAGACGTGTAGTTGATGCTCACAGAAAGGCACCGGAGTTGCTAGCAAGACCGCGTGGTTCGTTCCAGAAGTTCGTTGCCCACATACCTACACCCGCCAACCACAACGCCACCCATATTTCGCCCCTCACGGCTAGTGGTGGCTGCAGACCTGCCTGAGGCATTTTCTCCTATAGTCACGTGCATGTTATCACCACCAATGGAAGCACCGGCCACCTCTGTCCAGAATACTAATACTTCGCCTCGAGACTGATATCGACGCTGTGTTTTGGTTGATCGGAATCCAGTATTGGCTCCGTTTGCAAAAGACTCTTCCCCCGCATTGCTGCCCGCTGCCCACGTCCATTCGCACAGGCTTCACTTACAGCACCGTGCTTCTCCGCAGATTTTCCACCTGCTGTCAACACTTCGCACTCGTTATCTTTCTGTCCACTAAGCCATGCTCCGTGGAATCCGAAAAAAGGCGTCGATCCTCTCGACATCGTCAACCAATCTGACGTCGTCCACCAGCGAGCAATCTGCCAAGCATGCTAAGGTTTTGAAGCAGGTGCATGACTTTGAGATCGCACTTGAGGCTATGGACTTGTTACTTGACGATCGCAGCCAAGAGGGAATTGACTTGTTGAACACAGAACTGAACAACAGCAATACGGCCGGTAAGGAGCCTGCCGCCATCTTCTCGTTGGCACTCGGAGTGATGGAATTCATTGAGGCTACTCTAGGTTTCGAGACCGAAATAATGACCAAAGCTCACAAGACACTTTCGGACGCAGAGGAAGCGTCATTGGCGCATTCCAAGTTCAACCAGAAGAACATGCTTGCGACCAGTCACATCTACCCTCCTGGAACCGAGTTTCAGGTGACGTATGCCGAGCTGACGTTGCTCAATGCGCTCGTGATGCTCTTGAGAGAAGATAACGGCATGATCGAGCTGGCCAAGGCGCTTTTCAAGTTGCGGCGGGCGTACCAGATCTTGGACTCTACCTATAAGAAGATCAAGGAGTCGGAAGGGGCGTTCAATCGGAACTTGGCGAAATTTCGCCAGGAAGCCAATGGTTCCTCAGTGAGTTTGGTGGATTTGCCGGGATTCTCGATCCCGCCGCCAGGAGCGTCCAACTCCTCGCTGCCGGAAATACAGCTCATGAAAAACTTGGAGGAGGTTTACCAGATGCGCAAGAAGCGCGTGGAGGGCACCTCGTTTGGTTCCCATCCATCCCAGGTTAACCTTTTCAAACTGGAAAGTTCCGTGTCAGTTGCACTCTCGGCCAAGTCCAGTCTTGCGTTTATCGAGCGCATCTCCACGCCGTTGGGAAGACCTGCTTCTCCCAATCCGCAAGCGATGTCCGGGAACGCAGTGTTCTTGCAAGAGCCACCCAAACTAGACGAATTCGACAAGCAAGCCAGCGAAAGCGATTTTAGCGACAACGACGAATTTTGCGATGCCACGGAGGTTAGAGAGGCTACCCCAACTGCCGATTCGCCGCTTCCTCCTACTAACGATGACTTGTCTGCTCCCAGCATCCATCACTACCCAGAATCGATCGTATCGGTAGCCACATCGGCTAGCTCGGTCAACTCGGGTAATGATACGCATTTGCATGTCTCTACCATCGACGAGTTCATCCATTCTGGAGTTCAATTGTGTTTCGGCATTTTGCAGGTGGTTTTGTCGTTGATTCCTCCTACAATTGGAAAAGTGTTGTCCATTGTCGGTTTTAGAGGAGACAGAGATATTGGGCTTCGTATGCTTTGGACAACAGCAATCACGGCCCGTAATATTCACGGTGACCTCGCATTGTTGTTCCTTTTGGTGTTCTACGACGGGCCAGTGCAATTCATTGACGTTGGATTCCAGCTCCCCGGCCATGAGGACAGCAACGTGAAAAATGTTTTGAACTTGACTGGAAGATCCACCGTCTCCGAAAAGGAGCTCACCACCATCATCAAGAACCCCAACCTCTACACTCCACAGCTTTTGACGAAGGCCAGAACGTTTTTTCCCAATAATGCATTGTGGCTACTTCAAGAAGGGCGCATGCATGCAGCCCAAGGCAACATCCACGAATCAATTGCACTTATGCAAAAGTTCACCGATGACCCCGACACAGCTATCCAGATGGAGCAGGTGGAGGCATTGCTCACATTCGATAGAGCCACATTCTATGCTTTTGTTCATGATTACGATAATGCAGCAAGGGATTTTATCCGGATGACTGACATCAGCTCGTGGTCACAGACGGTCTACTTATTCATGGCTGGGTCGTGTTTCCTTGAGAAGTGGAGAATGATCCAAATGGGTGAGTTAACTTTTGATGACGAGGACGCCAAACAGAAGTGTCTTAAAGAAACAGCAGAACAAGCAGAAAAGTACTTAAAGTTGGCCCCAACGTATGCGCCTGGAGTTGGCATCAATGCTTCGAAAAAGAAAGGTGGAATCGGTGGATCCAACAAGCAAATGCCTTTCGATAAGTTTGTTCTTCGTAAGACCAAGCACATCGAGGAGTGCCAGCGAAAGCACCCAGAGTTGCTGTACATTGAATGCGTGGGGACATCGTTGATTCATGAGCTCGTGTATTTCTGGAACGGCTATAACAGGATGAAGCCAGAGGACTTAGAATTGCTGCACCGGATGCTAGGATTCTCTGCCGGGCCTCATGCAAAGTTTCCTGAAACCCAGGATGAAGCCATGATCAGGCATCTTTTCCAAAGTTTGGCGCTTCGCCAACTTGGGAAACCGGCCGAGGGAGTCACATACTTGGATACCGAAGTGATTTCCAAGTATGTGATCCAGGATTCTGCCAATGCTCCTGCCAGATTCACCAAAATGACTTACTCGCCCTATTTGTACCCCACGGCACTATTCGAAAGATCCATGTTTACGTGGGTGATGAAGTCCAAGACTGACGTTAACCAGGCTATTGCGGAGACGGTGCAATGGCTTGGAAAGGCCGAGAACATGTCAGATCAGGAAGGTGACTACGAGTTGAGCAACCGTACCAGCATGCGAATCAAGGCCGCTAGCGAGCGACTCGAACAGTTGAGAGGAGAATTGCCATAATGTCTGTATAGTCAGCATCAATTGAAGTAGTTGTCCACCATGGTGTAGGCCACGTTGAAACGGAACATGATGCTCAAGAGCCACAAAACAACCAAAAGGGGCAAGATGCCCGCCAAGATGGTGAGCTGGAGGATCTTGGCCGGATTCGTAGCCGACGCATTGCGGTTGTAGTAGGAGCTTCCCACAAAGGGCAACGAATTGAACCCGTAGAAAGTCACCACGAAATAGTAGCCAATAGCAGTAAAGTATAAGGTGTTTCCCAACAACAACGACAAGAAGGAGGTCTTGATGGTGAGCACCGGAAGCAAAAAGAATTGCAACAAGTAGAGCAAGCACCAAATGATCAAGAAGGAGTTGCAATGGACATCAAAGCAGAAACCCCAGTCGATGTAGTTGACAGAGTATTGCGAAGCAGCAGAAAACGCCAGCAGCAAGCGAAAATGCGGGTTGAAGAGCCTATTGGTGATGGCCCACAGCATGGTAGCGATGAAGATCCCCAGGACATAGAAATCGAAAACTACCATGTTGAACACCAACTTAATAATGTCCCACACGTTGGGCGAGTAGGTGAGGCCCCATGCAATTGCACTGATACAGAGAAATGCAGTCAAGAGAATTAGAAACGACGGGTCGTCTCGTGTGTAGGAGGTTTTCCCATTGTTCTGCTGCTTGTACATGTAGTTGGAACGGTACATTTTCTTTGGGTTGATGATAAGGTGGAAAATCTCCCAGATGGCCGTCTCGAAGTCAAGCGTGCGGGGCTTGAATAGTCTTTTGAGCATTGTCTTCCAATTAGCTGTACGAGTTTCGTTGGCAGATGCTGAATTTCTTGCTGGAGTGAACGCTATAGATCCGTTTCGAACGGTTTCGGTGAACGATGCGCCCGAGACAGAGCCGGGGGTGCGAAAGTCCCGGGGCGACGACGCTGCCTGGGGAAATAGGTCTTGGTAAGTGTAAGGCAAATTGGCTCTTTTGCTCATGGTGGAGATATATTGATGAGAGCTGGCGTTGTTTGATTTGGAATCCGGAGGCACGGGTGTGTAATACAAGTAGGTAGGAGTAGGTGAAATGGTGGGGGGAAAATCAAAGTTTTGAATGATCCAGTGATCAATATAGTAGTTAGATGTCGTTTCGAATGGAATAATTTTCTTTATGTTTTGGTAAACTTTCTTTCTTTCTTTACCGTTTGGATTGTGTGTTCCCCTTATCTTACTTAGCTCTCACTTGATCGATGATTCAAGCAAACGTTGCGGTCATACTCTCATAATTGCCGATTACTCATAACGCCAATACTGCTATTAAAATTCGAATCCTCACCCATATGCTTTTGTTACTAATGCGACTGAGTGGATTGCCTCGACATCATTGCACTCCGTGCTAGCGACGACATCAGCATCGAATTCTCCTTGTATATGTCTACTTCTTCTTCATATGTTGCCAGTGTAACCCTAGGCTGACTATCGGAAAATTTCAGTAGCTCATCGACCCAGAGCTCCTGAATGTAGTCAGAAACCTCATCTTCAGTGACCGCTAACTCGCCTGACGACATCGGTAGATTTTTGTACCTCTGGACAAACCCGAGCACCCCGGCTTTGCAGCAAATGTTTGTTTTTGTTGTTGCGTGGCTGGAGAATCGGAGTCGGATCTGGGTCCACTCCGAGAGGATGGCTTCATTCTGGATCTTCACGGAATAATCAAGCAGATTCTTGAATGGGGATGCCTGCTGGCCCTGTTCATTCGAAACTAGATCCTTGAGGTCTAGAAGCTTCTGCTGTGTTCTGGTCAATGCAAAAGTGTCCTTACTGGCGTTTGTTCGGTCCACCAACGTGGTCTGGAAGTCATTGATCTCTTTCATGATATCCAACACCGACACCGGCTCTCCGTGGTCCATCGTCAGCAATTGGTGAGAATCTTCCCCATCTTTCTTTGTGTCTGCGTCCGAGTCCTCCAGATTGTCGTCGTCATCACTAACATCCAGCTCACTGGCATATCTGCTCACAGGCACAAGCGAATTCATGGAGTTGTGATCACTTCTACGATCGCTGACCAAGGCACTCATGCGATTATAGAGTCGGCTGGTTCGCGTGGACCTGCTGTCGGTCAGCTTTGTCTCGTCCCCATGCAAATCTCCGAACTTATTATCAGTTGTGGGAGTATTGGGTGTCGACATCACTGAGGTGACTGCAGTGGGAATCGACTCACCCGTACCGTTCTTGACAAATGTTAATGGAGAAATGCTGGCCTTGGTGGGTTCAGAAACCTTGGGATGAACAGCATTCGCGATCGCAACGGGCGATTCCGTCTCTTGGGGCTCTGCAGACGGGTTGTACTGTGCCCAGCGATTCGTCAAGTTGGGCGCCCTACTCTCGTGGGCCACCATTGGAATATTCTTGTTGAGTGGTGGACCTGGATGGTTGATTTGACTATTGGCAGGGTAGGTGTTTCCAGCGGACGGGAGAAGGAGACCATTTCGGATGGCAGCTTGACGCAAATCGGCGGTGCCCTCGCGGACTTTGGAGTTTTGGTTCGAATGATGCATCGAAGCTGCTCTCTGTGGATTCTGGACAACACTCTGAAGTTTGGCTTTGTCAGTAGCGATCGACGTGGTGGACTGGGCCCGAACCATGCTTCGGCCCCGGTCTTCAGAAGATAGCATTGAATGGAGTATTTTTGTTCCAGGCTATGGCCCTGAGAGGAGAATCGTTGGCAAATGTACGTTGATGGTTGTCGAGATTTGTCCGACGCAACTACGAGCAGATCCGAAAGTGAATTTCGGAGTGCTTATCTAGAGTATGCAGACAATGCACTTGTATGCAGACAACCGCCTGCATTCAGGACGTGCTGCTAATACGCTGCGAGTCCCTGCAAGTATTGCATAAGTCCGGCCATGCACTCACCGATAACCTAGAGTGCTGCTTTTGACACCAATTCCGATAATTGTCCATAAATATAAAATGCTATTTTCCTTTTTTAATTGGAAACACACCTAATTGAAAAACTGCAAAAACCCCAGTTGAAGTTCACTGTGGGCACATTCAATAAGTAACTGTTTCCTGCGAGTTACAAGAGCCGCCAAATTCATTATCTCCGTCTTGCTCCTAATGATCTTACCCACCGCATCTCCTTTCTTTTTGGACACCGCGTTGATGTCCTCAAAGAGTTGAGACAAGTCCTCCACTGTCTTATTCAAATAGTCTTGCATCCCCTCAAAGATAACTGAGAGGTTAGATCTTTTGAGAAAGAATGCAAATGCATATGTCCACATCAACGTCTTGCGTCCACTGGTCAAGCTTCGTATGGCGTCGGAGAGAAACTGCACATCATTCCACGACGCCATCTTCTTTGCACTAAACCTCTGCTCCTTCATGTACATGAGCATGAAGTGGTGGACGCTGGCCAATGTCTCCTGATCACCGCTCATCGATCTCTGGTGCACCGAAAACCGCTTGTAAAAATGCAAATACCTATTGAGAGACTCTTGCTTCTCTGACTTCCTCTTCCTGACTTGCTCCACTTCTTTTGTAATGTACCGGTTGCATTTCCAGTTCATCGAGTTGTGGAGATCCCAGTCGCCCAAGCAGATCCAGCAGAACTCATATCTACACTTTCGGCATGTCATGTGGTTGCAACCACCATTTTTCTCGATTTGCGACAAGCATTTGGGGCACGACTGGGTATTCGCCTCGATCCAGTTGGCTGTTTCCGAGTCGTCGGCGCACTTTTTGACCCAAGCCTCTACCAACCAGCAGGGGCACGGAAGATGGTTTTCGTACAGACAATCGAAGCAAAACTCGTGCGAATCGGGACAGGTAACGATCGGCACCATCCGAAGATCGCACGAGGTTGTTCTATCGTAGCATTCTGTTCTTGGATCTTCCACCAACTCAGCCAAATTCGTGCAATCAGGCGCCGGACACCATCGGTAGCGGGAATGGTGCATGTCGATGTTGACTCGGGCCGCACTCACCAATGCCTTATTGGTGACAATCTTGTCTCCACTTTCCAATAGTTCTCTACGGAGCGAGAGGTCCACGTCGGTAAACTGGCGGTCGTAGTCATCCATTTCTTCGTCGGAAGAACTGCTAAGGTCGTCATTTTCTTCCTCTTCCTCTTGCTTCTCTTCAAGTGCAAGTTGCGCATCCATCTCTGCCTTGTGAGCCACCAACTTCTCAACGGCTTCCGGTAGTAGAGACAAGGAACAGTTCAAATTCATGCATCTTATTAGTTCGCCCTTGGGCAAGTTCATTTGTACGTAGCGGGCGTAGCAATCGGCACAGTACCGATGATTACAACTGAGCAGAAATGTAGCCATGGTGCCCGATTCGCAGCAGATGTCACATGTGAAGTTCTCCACAGCGGAAATGTCATGAACCTCACCCCGTGTATCTGTGAGTCCACATGCATCGCGGAGCTTGGGCCAATTGACGTAGTAGTCGCCAGTGACTTCACTAACCAGCCATTTCTTGACCTGTAACATCACGAGGAGTTCGCCCAAGGTGAAACCCGGGAGAATGTCTTGGGCCCGCTTTGCATTCTCCACAAAGTGCTCGTTTACGTACCATTCGATGCGTAGCGACCGGAACCAAAAGTCGCTGAGTAGATTTGGTGAGTGTAAATTTTGAATGTTCAAGTTGCCAGTGGACTTTTTCTCGTCGTTTTCGAAGGGAGTATCCGAGGCCAGCACCTCTCCTTCGCTGAAATAGACATCATCGTCTCCATCCTCGTAGTTGAAGCTGATATCCGAATCTGAATCCATGGTAGCAGTAGTGGCGATAGATGGAGGTCCTGTATGATCAGGAGATGATTATCGTGGGAGAGGATAAGAAGAAGAGAACGGGACCAAAAAGAAAACGTATGGGAAGAAAAACTGAAAACAAGCGGGGAAGACAAGATGAAATGGGAGGAAACTATAGAAGAAGACAATTACAAGAAATGGCAAGAACTACACTACTGGAGATGGTGGAGACTGCGTAGGTAAGTATAAGCATGCATTCTGCAGCTTGAAAGGGAATGAAACCTGAACTATTCCGTTTTCATTACCAAGTCAAGCATACAAGACTAAAATACTGGGGGAAGCAGTTGGGAATGAGGCGAGAGTATGGGTGTAAGTGTTTGGTGACATTGGGGTATTCAAGTTGAGAAAGAAGAGCAAAGAAATTTCGTGTGAGAGGAGATATAAGAAAAGTAAATGTGGAATTCGGGCGAGAGGGGAAATGAGATATTTGAATGTAGAGAGCATAGCATTTTTATCCATTGTTGCTTGCTATCCTCGGACATATGGTTGTACTGGAGTTCTGTACCGTTTTATTGGCTGCGAAATGACCATAACGGAAGCGAAAACATGAGGAATCATAATGATACGAAACTCAGGAGATAAATGAAAATAAAGTATACTGCTGCGGTGAAATCCATGGTTTATTCCAACTACCATTATTCCCACTTGAGCAGGCCAATCAGCGAATCCTCACTGTCAAAAACCTTATTGGCACACAATTATTCCTCTCAAACACCACCGCCCCCTTCCATTAATTCCCTTCACCAGCTCTCACCTACGAGCAACGCCTTTACAGTTTTATTCAGAGATTCCGTTATTTATTTCCTCTATCTCAGTATGAATTCAACAAAGATTAACCTTCCACTCAAATCCAATTCGTCACCTTACTATTACCATCTCAAGTCTCCAACACGTCGAGTGCTCGTCTGAGAATCGCCTTCTCTTGACTAATGAGCTCCCGTGCAAGCTCTGCCCTCTCTCCCTTTGCCTTAGACTCTTTGTATCTCGCCAACCTTCCCTTTGCCCATGTTCCCAACACCTTTCTCTCATCATCGGTAATATCTCCCTCCAAGAGATAATGCGACACTCTCTTGATGAGCTTCCTGTCACTAGAAGCCAACGCTAATTTGAAGAAGAACACTTTAAACGGTAATAAAAGCAATCGAACGAGCGCAATGGTTTGCACTGTGGGAGTTCCATCGTAGGAGATGCGAGGCGACAATTGCCATGACTCCGGTAATTCAATCGACGCATTAAATTCAGCCCCATGGCCATCCTCACAGCAGCCATCTTTACATTCTGCTTCTCCTCCACATTCTCTTTCTTCTTCGTCATTCCCATCGGAAATTGAAGACAGAACCAACTCATTCACCACTTCAAATCCAACCTCCTCATACCAGTCCAACTTGGTGTCGAGCTGCACCTTCTTCTTCTTGTTCAACTTCTCTTTCTTGAGGTAGGAAAACATTTGCACCGACAACAACACCGATGCATTGGGGTTCGAAGGTGAGACAAACCCATACCGTTGAAGGAGATATGCGTTGGCCAAATCGTTTCCATAGGTGTTGAAGAGCTCATAGTTGTATTCCTTAGAGGGAATGTTGGTGAGGACGATGTCGCAGCACTTGGAGCTGTCGGAGAGTTCTCGGGCCAAATCGTCGTTGGTGCCATCAACGACTTCGCCTTCTATATCTTCACCTTCTTCTTCACTCAATGACAATGTGGAAACTTCATCATCGTCCTGCTCGGTTTCTGCGTCCGACATTTCCAACTCCTGGATATCCTCTGTGGTGATGGTTGTTTTCTCCTGTTCATCTACTGAGCCTTCTTCATCTATGCTTTCAGTTTCAGAGTCACTTTCGTCTTCACTCGCCAGTGACTCTGACGATGCATCTAATTCGATATCTGACTCCATGAGGAAGGTTATGTCATCGCCAGCATCTCCACCCTCTTCTTCCAATTCTCCTTCATTTCCGTATACTTTAACATCTTCCTCATCCTCCTCCTCATCATCATCATCATCTACTTCCTCCCCTTCTCCCTCTTCATATTCTCCTTCATCTTCCTCTTCTTCTCCTTCCTCGAGATGTGCACAGCCAATTTCTCCACATTCTTCACACAAATCCTCACCATCATCACACTCAAAATGTACATTTTCCCGTTCAACCACCACATCATCAGCAATTATTGGTGAGAGATGATTGAACAAATCGGCTCCTGGCACCAATGAGAGCCCGAGATATTTGTCTACCGAAAAGGCTCTGGAGATCACCGCCTGAACATATCTTCCAAACTGGACTAACTTATCATTGTGGATTTCTCTGATCTCTTCCCAATCCGTATCAGGATCAATTCTCAATACCTGTGGGATAGCAATGAATTTGGAGTTCAAATGGGCGAACCGAACGCATTCCATCATGAACACTATAAGTTCAGCCAGGTCAAGCATATTCAAGAGGTCAACTTCCGTGTTGAACAAACATGCGCGGTCTTCTTTACTCCATAAGCAAAAGGGAACACCGGAGTCGCCCGAATCGACTTCAAATGAATCCAAATACTGGAACCATGGCGATTTCTCGCCCATGGAGTATTCGTATATGAAAGTGATGACAATGGCATGCATTCCAATCGTCAAGTCCACTGTAGGCTCATCAGGCTCATAGTCCACTAGTAATGGATATAGAAAGGAGTTTTTTGGCGAGAGAATGGCCAGCTTGGGGATTCGGAGAAGAAGATTGTCGTTTTCCTCATCCGGCTCGGGTCCAAGTTTCCAGAACACACCCACACCGCCAATAGGTGACTTGCGCACCTCCAAAAGTTCCGAATTCCAGAAAGAATTATTTTCTAACCATTCAAGTAACCCAGCCAATTTGGAGCTGCTGGTTGCCGACATTGAATAAAGAATAGTAAGAGTAGATGGGCATCTCAGCCTGCACATGACAATGATTGATCAGTGAGTGAAAATCGACACAATAAAGAGAAAAGGGGAAATTGGGATGAATTAAGAGAGAAACCGACTTGAAGAATAGACTGGATTGATCTCTTTTTAAAGGATTGGACTTTCCGTGGGCTTTGCAAGGGCAGTGCCGACGAGATGAGGTCACGTGATGTCAAAAGGCACTCAAGCTATAGAGAGGTTATCTCGAGGCCATTCTAATTAGGCAATGTACCAATCTGATATCATCTTCGAATTTGAAAGATTCGTCTCTCCTAGTTCCTTGCACCACTTCATGGTCAAATTGACAGAAATCTCAAAATTCCATCCATGTTCTCAGTTTGCACCTTACCTCATACGAGATCTCATCATCTTAAAAGCTACTAATAGGCACAACACCCCTACATGTCCCAATACGTTCTAAGCTTTGTTCTCCCATAGTTACACCATAGGGTAAACCATCGTAGCCTGCATGCAGCCCAGTTACCCGGCCACAACCCTCATCACTATAAATAAAGCGCGATTCCTCGCACCTTTTTTCACCCATTAACCATCAGTAGTGGTTATACTAAACTTTAATAAGTATAACTTCGTGTCGAAAGACACACTACTATAGAGGCCTTAGCTGTTTCCCAACTACACCGCATTAGCGATCGTGTGACCTGGATTCGGCGTTCAGCTAAGCGTAACCTGACCTTTTCAACAGATTGGCCACAGGTTACACTTCGTTTCGGTCTTTTAGAGCTTTATGGCATTTTCAAGGTTTTAGAATAGTTCTGCCGGTTGCTGCACCTGTTGCAGTTGTTGCCGGTAGATTAAGGCCTGATGCTACATTTCCGTATCATTTATTTTTTTTCAAGTTTAAGCCTGCCCATCTCACCATTTCCTGTCTACCAACCACAATTTTCCTATGCGAATCAACCCGATGGCACCTTTGATTTGCCAGCCTTTTCTTTTCTTTCTCATAATTTATGAGCTAAAGAGTGCACCAACTCTATTAAAATCTTGTTTGACAAGTTCTCATCACATCTATGACACTGAACATTCGGGCATCACAGAATTAGAGCACGTGATCAAACGCACGTGCCAACAGCCAGTCAAAGAAAAAAATCCAAGTGGCACATCTACTTCTCCAATCATGGCTCATAGATTATTGGTTAACGTTGTCATCACCGGTGCTGCCGTTTTCGGCCGTGCATTCACCGAAGCATACAAGCAGGCTTCCAAAGCCAGCGCATCCGCTGCTGCAACTGGGGCCTCCAAAGCAAAATCGGTTGGAGGTATTCCAGTAGAGGAAGCATTGAAGATCTTGGACATTGACAGAAATGACTTGTCCATGGCCGAGATCGACAAGAAGTACGAGTACTTGTTTGATGTGAATTCGAAGGAGAAGGGTAATTCGTTCTACTTGCAGTCGAAGGTGTTTTATGCGATGGATTCGTTGAAGAAGGAGCTAGAATATCTACAGACGATGAAGGAGAGTAAGGAAGGAGGAGAGAAAGCTGGGTAGGGGTCTGAAAAAGGACGGGAAGAGTGCCCATGAGGAATAGGTGAAATAGTGAAGTGGCGAAAACAGAAGCAGTAGGTTTGTGAATATGGAGACTTGAAGAGGAAGAATGAAGTGAATTCGCAACATGTTCAATGTCGTGGCTCAGCCACCAGCATCTTTGTATATAAATATTACGGAATTATGTGGAAGCTGTAGTTATGAAAGGGTCAAGCTGGTCATGCCTACTTGGAGCTAGAATTCCTAAATATCGGATTCCATGTCAGATTCCAAATCAAAATCCATATCAGATTAGTCCTAAAATCGGTTCCAGTCCCAAAAGAAGTATCAAGCATAATCAGTATTTAGTTAGAAAAATCCCACCTTAACAATCACTTTGATGCGCATTTGGCGCCAAATTTGACGTCTCCACTATTTACCAACAGTGACTCTTTTGGGTGATTGCATCAAATTCCGAATTCCGCTTAGAACGAGTCATATCGATCAAACCCAAAAAAAAAAATCCTCAATCCCATTTCTCCACCACAGAACCCCAAAACTATACGGAAACAGTAACCATCGAATACCTAATTCCCCCCCTCCCAAACTCCCACCCCATTTCTATTTCCCCCAACGTCTTTACCACCATCGTCTGTCGTATTTGGCTCGTATACCCGCAAGTCACGTGCGAGCATACCTATGTAACCATCTCTACATATCTATCAACTCCAACTACCATCTACTCTTTTCTTCTCGCCATGACTGAGAAGGAGGACGAGCAGCTTCTAGAAGATGCTTCCACGTTACTCATGTTTGCCGCTGTGGCCGCTCGCCAACGGTCTCCCGACCCACTGGCTTCTTCAGATAACAAAGATCCAGTTGTGAAGACAAAGACTCCTCCGGCGTCAACGCCACCCCCTGGCGCAAACAAAGACTCTAAGCAATCACACCAGCCGTCTGATCCACAGACGATTGCCTACGCCCCGCTGAACTCTCATCTTCCGCCCATGGTGCCCATGAACGCCCCACCCCATTCTTATCAACAAATACCCGCCCAGAAGCTAGCGGGGACTGACCAAAAGGACGCTGCTGCCCCTTCTGTGACAAAACCATACCTCCCGCATATTCTTCCCGCGCAGCCGGTGCTCCAGAGTGGGCTTGCGCCGCCTGGATACTCATATTATCCGTACGGCTATTCTCCTGGACATTCAACAGGGAATCCCAGTGGCCAACCGCCCCAGTTGGGGGCCCCCATGCTGTTTGCCACTCCCCATGGACAGACGGCGCATCCCGACTCGAACACGCCCCCACAGAAGTTTTCCCCACAGATTTCTCCCTCACTTCAGCATGCCATGTTCCAAAACGACTCTTCTAAGGTGGTGACAGCAGCGCCAGCGGGACGGGCACAGTCTGCGTACTACCTGCCTCGCCAGGCTAATTTACCCGCTCAGGGAAACTTCCAGACCCACCGTAAATCGTCATCTACTGGCCACCAACCTGAAAATACTCAGGGCAAGGGGAATACTCCTGTAGCATCTCCTATTCCTGCCAATGTGGCATTGTCAAGGGGAATCAACGTTGAAACGGGTAAAAGAAACAGCGAGAATGCAATGATTGCAGCAGCAGCGTTGGCAGCAGCAGCAGAAGTGCCATTACCTCTCAAGAATAAAGATGAAAGAATAAAATCTCCCAAGGAGGAGCCACAAAAAGACCAGAAATCCAATGTGAAAGATGTTGCCATCCCTCCAACTACGCCTATCGTCAAGACCGAAGATTCTGTAATGACCGAACCTGAAGATGACGAGAACCGTACGGAGGACGAGCCAGAATCTCGAGTTATGGCAATGGACACTGCCGAAGAGAGGGCCAAGGGCTCGAATGCTGATTTTCTCCAATCTGCTTCCACAACTGCTGAAATAAAAGACCAAGATTCCTCTAATGGTCCCATCGATGCTCCAGCAACAGAAGCTGCCAGCATTGACTCTGCTCCGCCTACGACGAAAGAGGAATTGCCTAATAATAGTGCGGTGACATCTCCAGCGTCAACAAAATCCATAAAACAACCAAAGACCAAGGTATCGTTTCAGCCACCTCCGCTTAGTGAATTTAAAGTCGATCCAGACTCCGGGATTATCGGGTGTATTTGTGGCATCGAGGAAGACGATGGCTTCACAATCCAGTGCGATGTTTGCTTTAGATGGCAGCATTGCTCGTGTATGGGTTACAAGACCAACGATGAGGTTCCCGAAGACGTTTACAAATGTTATTACTGTGATGAAACGAAGTGGAATAAATTCGACCCCAAGGCATGTCGAGCGGACACATTGGCGCGGTTGGGATTTGACAAGGGTAATGAATCTCCTTTCAAACCAGCACCTCCCAAACGTAAAACTCTGAATTCCGGAGGAGAGGAAAAGAAGCGGAGAAAATCGGAGAAGGACTTAAAAAGTTCCGATAAAATCGTGACAGATAAGAGGAAGTCGTCTGCTACCTCTGTCAATTTACCTGTGACATCCCCCACTTCAGCCACTTTTGACATCAACAATAAGGACAATCCTTTGTTGGAAGGAGGTGTGAGTGTTGAGCTGTACCAGAGTGTTTATTATAAGTTGACGGATTATGATTATAAGACAGCAGATGTCAAGAAGAAACTCGAGGAGTGGGGCCGTGAATTCAAACAATCAGGCCCCACCGGGATCACCATAATGTCGCCAGCTACGTACAAGGCTATCAAGTTCAGCAAAGTTAATTTGCCGAACTATCAGAAGTATTTGCAGGACAGAAACGAACTTCGACGTGGCAAGGGATTTAATGATACTTCTGTTCAAGCTAAAGCTTACAGCGATAATCCTAAACAGAAGTTCATTGGGATTTCGAAGATGGGCCTCTTTATCACCAGCAGAGCCGAGGCGAGCGATGGTGACGTGATTCCCGCTGGTACTGCGGTAACTGAATACTTGGGAGAAGTGGACTTGCTTGAGCTGTACATGGGAAACCGGGCAAACCAATATCCAGCCTGGGGTACTGTCAAGCCTCAAGTTGCCCGTGTCGATTTGGAACTTCAGAAAGGCACTGACCCGATTTCAATTGTTATTGATGCTCGGTTTGTCGGTAACGAAGCAAGATTCATAAGAAAATCCTGTGCGACAACCGCAAATTGTGAGATCAGATCTATCTATATTCCCCAATTGCAAACTTTCAAGCATGTTGTTTACACGACAAGACCTATAACATTGAAGGGTGAGGATTTGGAGGAGGAGCTAAGGCTCAAATGGGAATGGGACCAGCATCATCCAATCAACAAGATGATCGAACAGGACTCAGAAGGAAATACTCTGGAAGGATTAAAATTCGAAGACTTTTCCGACGAAGACAAGGTTTTACTTGTTTCCGGTGTTGATACCATACTCAATTTTGTTGAATGTGCATGCAACACTACTTCCATCAATCTGCAATGCTCAATATTCAAGATCAAGAAGGCTACGTCATACTTGCTTCGATCAACCAGGAAAGCATCCAGCCTTACAAATATTGCTTTCAACAAGTCCAAGGAAGAACTTGTGATGCCCAAAAAGTCTAAGCAGTTTGTTTCATGGAAAGAACGCTTGTCAGAGCGGGACAACCTCCTTCATATGTCTATCTTTTCTGTTTCAGCTTCAGATGATAACAGCGAAACCTCAGTTGAAAGTGATAATATTGCAGCTGAAGATGTAGAGGGTGGATCTGACCTGCTGCAATCTCCTGGCGATGAAGCTTCTGAGCAGATCAAAAGAAAACACAAATTACCTTATAGGCAGCAGCTCTATGCCAAGGGGAGAAAATTCGCTTCAAGAAAGTATGTCACTGACAGCAGTGACACAAGCATGGATGCTGTTAACCATGTTCCGAAGACAATCGCGGTACCTTTGGCATCAGACATAATCTTGTCGATCAAAGAAGCTGTGAACAATACGTTGAAGCCATTGGCGAAAATATCCAGCAATGTCAATATTGTCAACGAACTTGCCCAACCCGGCACCGAAGAAGACACTTCGCAGCCCACTTGGAAAGAAGCTTCACCTGGACTTCCCGTAGCAGCAGCCGAGTTGCCACTTACAGAGACCAAGCCAGTTCCGCCTCCAGTTGTTAAGAAGTTATCCTTTGCAGACTACAAGAAAAAGATGAAGTAATAACTTAGTCATATTATGCATTCAACGAATAATCAGGTATTTAATGTATTATTAGATTTTTCTTTCGAAGTCTTCAGCTGAAATGTTCGACCGCTCACACATTTGATGGAAAATGCCATTGCGGGCGTTGAAAAGGTTCCATGGTGTGTCAAATTGTTTGACCTCTCCCTTGTCTAGAACTAGAATCCGGTCGTAGTTCAAAATGGTTCTCAATCTGTGGGCTATGCACAAGATCGTGCAATCCTTGAATTCTCTGGCAATGGTGGCCTGAATCTTGCTATCCGTTTCGTAGTCAACAGACGACGTCGCTTCGTCCAAGATCAAGATCTTAGAACCTCTTACCAACGCTCTGGCGAATGCGATCAACTGCCGTTCACCAAGAGAAAAGTTTGCACCATCATCTTCAACTTCTCTGTCCAAGTGGAATTTATGGAAGTTTTCGCTTCCTTCGACCTGCTGCTTAACGACAGCAAGTTTGGAGTCCTCAATCAAGCCAGCTCTTCTCATGGAATTCCACAAATTCTCATCAGTGTTTTCACCGAATGGATCCAAGTTCTTTCTGATGGTTCCACGGAACAACACTGGGTCCTGCGGAATAATAGACAATTTGGATCTCAAGTGGTGGAGTCCGAGGTTGCCAATATCAACACCATCAATTTCGATCAGACCCTCATCCAATTCAGCCAACCTGTACAACGCAGTCATGATGGATGATTTTCCGGCACCAGTTCTTCCGCAGATACCAATCTTCTCAGAAGGATTGATATCCATGTTCAAGTTCTTCAACACCAAAGGCAATCCTGGTCTGTATGCCAACGACACATTCACAAAACGAATGCTTCCGTCTTCTGGCCACAGTTCCCGAGGAGTGGTCTCTGGAATAATGTATGGAGCTTCTTCTGGCAAATCAAACGCGTACTCGCAGATTCTTTCGACCGAGTTCATCTCGTTTTCAAGTTGAGTAAGTGTTCTGATCAACAATGACAATTGGCCAGCAATCAGTAGAACGTTAGACAACAACAAACCGACGGAGGCAGGGCTGATCAGGAACACTCTGAAAACACAAAGAAGACAGATCATTAACGCAAAAGCGGTGGCAACCATATCCAACTGGATCGCCAACCAACGTTGATTGGCAACAGTGATATATAACGCTTCGTTCATGTTATCGATGTTCGTTTCGTTCGTGGTAATGAATCTGTCTTGAGCTTTGTATGCCTTGATGGTGTCCATTCCACTTAAGGTCTCGTTGAAGTTGTTGTAGACGAAAGACCTCTGGGTGGCTTCCAACCGTTTGATTTCTCTTCCTGAAGTCTGGTAGAAGTTAGCTATAGCAATGAACACAAACGCCAAAAAGGGTACAGCAATAGCAAACCACGGAAGGTAGATGATACACAAGATGATAATACCCACAATGTTGGAAAAGAAGAAAAGCACCATTCTCACCTGGTTTCCAATCTCGTTGTCTAAGGTATCTGTGTCCTTAGTGAATCTGTTGAGGATTCTACCCATTGGAGTAGTATCCATATAAGCCATTGGTACCCTCAAGATCCTTTCCACTGCCTTCAAATTCAATGCTGTAGCACTCTTATTGCACATGTAGGCCAAAATGACAAACTCAGAGGACAAGAACAATAAGGTCAACACTGTGAACATGACATAGAAACCAATGTAAAAACCATTGGTTTTTCCAGGGAATTTTTGCTCCGACCAGAACGACAACCATGTATTGGTGAACAACTGGCAGAAAACAGCAACTGAAGTCAAGAGAACTGTCACTGGAATGATCGAGTAGTGCTTGAAAATTCCGGAACCATATTTGACATAACGCTTGTAAACCGAGAAAGCAATACTATTCTCCGCAGAGCCTTCCTTGGATATTAACTGTCCATCCTTATCATCGTTGGCGTTGTAGTCGTAACGCATGGCTTCCTCGTCTGCTACGGAAGTAGCCTTGGTCTTCGCAGTGGATTGCCTTGTGAGTTGCCGCTCAATCAACTCTTTTTCGGCCTCAGCCACATCTTCGTCATTTGCCTTTTCTTCCTCTTCATTCTCTTTTGCTTCAGAATTGAAGGCCATTAAATGCAGAAATGCTGGGTTGGTTTCTTTCAAACTCTGCATGGTACCCACGTCAATGGATCCGTCTCCATTCAAGAAGATGACTCTGTTGGCAGAACCAATCAATGACAACTGGTGGGTAGCCAAAATTCTGGTCTTGTCCTTCAAAAGACCCATCATACAGTTGTTCATTATATGCTTTCCCACTCTGGCATCAACAGCAGACAACACATCATCCAATAAGATGATGTCCTTATCAGCATAAACAGCTCTAGCCAAATTGATACGGGCTTTCTGTCCTCCCGACAAGGTAATACCTCTTTCTCCGATTTCTGTCTGGTCTCCAGCAGGCAAGATTTCCAAGTCACTTTCTAAGGAACACGCATAAATTACGTCCTTGTATTTTTTCTCGTCGAGAGGAGAGCCAAACAAGATGTTGTCCTTGGCAGTGGCATTTTGAATCCAAGGAGCCTCGCAGAGCAACAACGAGCCGCTTATGCTCACAGAGCCCTCGGTACGTTTCATGAAACCAGAAAGGGCATTCAAAAGCGAGGTCTTACCAGACCCGATAACTCCGGTGATGACCACAAACTCACCTTTCTCAATCTCAAGATTGATATCCTTCAACCCACTGAAAATGGTGGCGTCGAGCGTGGTGGATGACGTGGAGCTGGTTGTTAATTTTCTTTCGAGTTTTGATTCCAACTCAATTTCGGCTGCGGTTCGCTCGAGTTGAGAGGCATTCAGACTCTTTTCCAGACTCTTTTCATCTTGATCTTTCTCTTCACCTTCCTTGCTGGTGTCTTTCTCATCGTCAAAAGTATCCCACTTGAATGAGGCATGGTCAACTTTGAGGACCAAATTTCTTTTCTGCA
The DNA here is from genome assembly GCA_030557965.1 of Sungouiella middelhoveniana. Classification (NCBI taxonomy): domain Eukaryota; kingdom Fungi; phylum Ascomycota; class Pichiomycetes; order Serinales; family Metschnikowiaceae; genus Sungouiella; species Sungouiella middelhoveniana. The sequence goes on along the minus strand of JANIJQ010000003.1, from coordinate 994,018 downwards.
TCTCTTCCTTCATTTCTGGAGTGGCTTCGATGGATGTAGCATCCTTGTCGACCTCCTCAGAGGCCAAAAACTCGCCTGCTCTCATCACTCCCACAATGGCATCGGAACCTGTAGCCAAAGCCAAGGGAAGCATGAACACCTGCTGGGCCAAAGAGTTGAACAACGAGATGGAGGAGAAAAGTTCAGCAGGGGACTTTGTGTTTTTAGAAACGGCATACAACGTCAAAAACGACCCCATCGAGGCGAAAAGCGTCAACACCATGGCACCAGAAGTGATCAAGTTACGGCCCACCTGCATCAAGTATACAATATGCATCTCTTTGGATCTGTTTTCTCCAATCATCTTGCTGTATGGGGTTTCCCATGAGTAGAACTTGATCATCTTCAAGTTATTGAGAACCTCCTTGATGTAGTTGACTCTGGTGTCAGTATATTTGTTCGCAGTTCGGCGGAACTTGAAAAGTTTTCCTGTGAGAATCATGATGGAGATCAAGTAAGTGAACACTATGCCTACGCCGACCATGGCCGAAGCGCCGATGTTGTGGCACAAAATTCCAATGGAAATAGCAATTGGAATGGGGAACGTGAATAGGAACGGCTGAAATCCCAACGCAAAATCGATCCGGGCAAGATCAGTGCCCATCATGGAGGTGATTTTGGCCGCAGGGAATTTGTGCTTGGAGCTATCGCTCAACCGGAAGGATTTATCCAACATTGCTTTTGTAAGCACTCCTTTCACCTGGGCACCAGTTAACATAGAATTGTGGAAGGCATGATTAATAAAAATACCGGCAACAACCACCAAAAACGACGTTCCAAACGCATAGCCTATTCCCTTTCCAGAAGAGGACTCGAGACCTAGCGCTCTATTCTGAACGTACTGAATCAACTGCTTTGAGAGCAATGGATTACATGTCTGGGCCACCATCGACAAGGTCAAGTATAGACATGCTTTAAAGTATTGGTAGCCAAAAGTATGGGCCAATGTCCAAATGACAATTGTCTTGGGCACTACAAAATCTTCTAAGTCCTCTTGCAAGGATTTAGACAGCGTGTCGGCGGTTTCACCTCTCGCCTTCAACTTATTTTTGATATGCTTCTCGTGAGCTTTGTTCACCTGCTTCTCGAACTGCACCGAAAACTTGTCGGTCATAGTTTTCACCTTAATGTCATCGTTCAACTGGAATAAGTCCTGCGGCAACAATTTTCTCTTATAGCCCGCCATCATGATGGGACTGATCCACCAGAAAAATAGCCACGAGAGTGGATTTACCTTCTTTGGATATACTCTTCGTTGGTCATCGCTAGGTATAGGAGGCACTTTTTTCAGCAAAAACGGCGTTAGAATATGCCTATCTGGTTTTTGGGACATTATTGGTAAGCTACTCGGGCTCGGATCCAGAATTCGTATTTTAGAATGCATTTTCTGTGGCAGAAAGTTGCTTTATACCTTGCGGAGGTGTGCCAGATTCGGATGATAGAATCGAAAAATCCGTGCTATCTGCCTTACGGCCGTAAGACGGCTCTATATACAGGAGAAACAGAGCCGCTTGGTGGATGTGTGTTGCTAAATGTAAGCGGGGTCGGAGGGAACTAAGTTCCGTGAAATTAGGACAGCCAGTAAGTTAGCGAAACCATCTGTTTAGGTGCAATTCGGCGATATACAACACGATTCAGGTGGTAGGAAAAGAGGAATATGGTCGCCAGCGGATTAAAAATTTTGACGGAGATAGGCTGAACTCGTCATATCAACTTCCTACACACAACTCAGGTGATGGCAACCTGTCAACTGGTCAGGTTCTTTCCGGATCGGGGGCGATGACTAACATCCGGTGTCACGTGACCATAATAGAGGGGTTATAACTAGAGGGCTGAGTTGTTCGGTGTCTGCGATTCGGATATCCGAGCAATCAGGTTTGGGCTTCATTACATAGACAATCTTATCGGCTAGGCTCCGCATGCAGTCTGGAAACCAGTACATCCTGGATAGGAGTGCTAGACTGATAGGAGCTAGTTAGGTGACACTCAGAGTTTCCTCTTGTAAGTGAGTTTATCTTGATTGATTTGATTTCGGGGGTTCTGCTATTGGACACTACCGTTTCTTGTCATGGACATACTTCTAAAGTTCTTCATTCAGTGAGAGACAAGTCAATGAACGAAGAGGCAAATCCGACTACGGGAGCCTAGTTTTCTAACAGATGGTATTCCTTTCAGCTAAAAAGTACGAATCGTTTACTTTTCTTTCTAGCTCCATAAGCCACTCACCAAGTACAATGGTGGCTGGTGAAACTCGATTGCAATCCCACTTCAGGAGTATTTGGGATCCCTAATGTTAATGCAAATGGTTTTCTCTAATTGGAAGTGGATTATCTATCAGCATTTTTTGTTGTTGATTTTGCAGATTTAAGTCAGTAGCCAAGCATAGTACCCACATCAATTTTCTGCGGATGTTAAGCAGTTCGATAGTTTGCATCCCAATAAAGATATTCTCGTTTATGGTTGTCGAGAATGTACTACTCAATTTGAGCTAAGGCATTGACAAGTTGTTCAAGACTTTGCCGTTTTCGAGCTACTTCCATTCTCAGCTCATTGCAGCATTTCGTTGTTGCAAACAAGGCTTTGGGAGCGGAACGTAACAAAAGCATACACAGCGTTTAGAATCTCTGCTACACCAGAAGAGACGGTGGTAAAAACATTAAGCAGAGCAACTACAGTCAATATGTTCTCCAGATCATAGCTTGGGAGCCAAAGTGTGTAGTGTAATGTAATTGGCTTATGTAACTGAGAATCCACAGGAACAATGGACGACACATCCAGTTCTTGAAGGGGAATAAATTATGGAAATTAGGGATCAAATAGAGATCAACAACATGATGCTCAGAGCTCTCACGTGTGGAACACCCACACCGCTCCAGACAACATCACCGAACTCAAAACAGGAATAGTGAAATTGTCGTCGATTCCAGCAATATCGACGGCCTCGGAAAGAGAGGCTGCAAATGCACACACAAGCGCAAAGCCGTGGAGGGTCAACTTGCTGGTTTCGGGCGTCCAGTAGATATCCTCAGCCAGATTGAACTGCGAATAGCGAGGAACAAAGTAGCCGTAGAACAAATAGCACACCACAAGTCCCGTGAAGGCGCTGGCTAGCGAACCTGCCAAAGACTTTCCCGGGGCCACCTTCGGCGTGTATTTTCCAAACTGTCTACCAAAGGTCGAGGCAGCAGTATCGGCCCAACTCAAGAGCAAAACGCTCATCATGGCGATATCTTTCGTTCCAAAAGTAAACACAAGCGCTAAACCGGCCAAGTAGAACACAATGCCATTGATACCATTAACCTCGCTCTCACGGATGAACAATCCCATCCCCTTTACAAGCCATTTATTGAAAGAAGGAAACGTGAGACGGAGAACGTCGTTGGCAAGCACAACAACAAAGAGCAGCCACAAGGACCACACAAATTGGTACCGCTGATAGCCGTGGCAATAAAACCAGAGCGAGAGGAACCCGTGGAACGAATGGAAGGCTTTCCGGGGGATCTCGTTTCGGACCAAAAACTGAGTGAATGTAGACGAAGACTGCTTGACAGGCTCCTCATCGGTGATAGCCACGAAGTTGTCTGCGTCGGCGACGATTTCGTAGTCCAAAATCTCTTCCTTGGTGAAGTCGTCCCCTTCGAAAGTGGACTCGTCGTCATCGGATTCCAACTCTGACTCGGATATGGAGTAAGTGGCGTCGTCGTCCTCTATGTAGCTGGAGTTGACGTCATGTCTCTTTCTGATGCTTCCGGGAGTCTCCACCGCCAAGATTCGCAGGGATATGGGCGTTGTTGGAGCGGACATTGACGTTGATGTGTTGATTTGGGGATGAGAAGAATTCACATGCTGGGCACGTGACAGACGAGACAAATTGGAGAAGGAGGAAGGAAGGAAAAAGCAAAGAAAGGAAGGAAAAACGATGAAAACAACCGAAAAGAAGGAAAAATGGACGACAAACGGGAAAAAAATTGCAATGACTCCGGGAGGATGGAAATTTGAGTATGGTGTTGATTGGAACAGAATGACGTAGCTGTAGACTGTTGATGGCTGAGATCAGTCGCGACTCCATCAAATGTTTCTGTGCACCCATTTTGCACCCATTTCTCGCCCACACCACAAATCTTCCATGTTGTATGCAAAAATCCTTCTTGTGCTATTCCTAGCAAAGGAGACTATTCTGAGTAACCACAGTGGTTCGATGGGAACATTTCATGACCAATTGCAGTTTCTCAATGAAGTAGTCTCAGTTGGCAACTTGCTGGGGCTGCAGCGGGCACTTGGGTCCGACGATGACAAGGGAAAGCAGAAGAATTCTGATACAGAAGAAGGTACTTTGCTTTCTGTCTCTGAGCTTCAACATTCCACCATTAATGACTCTTTGAACTTTCCCTCTGGCTCTTTGACTGTATATTTGTCCCCTTCAGAATATCTGGAGTCAGAATCCCTGGTGACAACTGAATTTCTGGTTGATCCCACTGGCAAGAGCTCCATTAAAGCTGAAGAGAGAAAGTATTTTGAGGGTGAAAATGCGACTGCATCAATAACAATGGATCGACTTGAGAAGTTAGAAAGGCTCTTGGAGAAGCTCATTGGAATCATAACCGAGAGCAACAAATTGCCAAAGACAGGCATTCCAGAGGGGGAATCCCAAGAGTATGAATCCACTTCCAACAAGAAAGTCTCGATTTCTGCTTCACTCCCACCAGCTGACCCGAGTTTACAAACAGAAATACCTTATGATCATCCCACCATTACCAATAAAGAAAGTACAAACAGATCTGAGATATCCAAAGATCATTTTTCGTTCGAGGAGCCCCAGATGCTGGAGTTATTAGAATCGTCCAGGTCGTCCCAAAAAGCGCCGCTGTTTGAAGTACAAACTGGACATTCTGTCCTTGAGGTGGGCAAAATCAAGGACCTTGAGCTTGTCACAAAGACTGATGTCAAGAACAATTTGTATCGTGGACCGTTTGATGTTGGAATATCACAGTCAGAAGTGGTATTGCCATTCACGTCCACTACTCCAAGATCGAGACACCAAAACCATGCTCTCACCAAAACAAACTCTCTAGTTGGTCCCCACATCAACTTCAACAACCACGCCTCAAGATCCCAGTCAAACGGTTTCTACGGAAAGCCCAAAGTGGCTTGGTATGGTCCTCAAGCGCCAAAAGTTACCCTCTCAAGTACTACCGATCTGTCGACACATTCGTTTCCAACTAAAATATCAATCCAGAATGCTCCAGAGAATGAGAGTTTTGAAACTCTTGAAGATAACAATGACATCAGAAGCGTCATTCCAATAGTCAAGTCAGAACTTAAACGATCCTTCTCAGGTGAATTTGCGTCCATCACTGATAATCTTGGGAGATCCTCTAGAAAGAAGGGTCTGATGATGGAAGAGACCTCGATTGTTTCTGCAAGCAACCATGAGTATAGTTTACAGTCCAAACATTCCTGGATTCTAAAAGTTCAAAGACGACACTCGTCGGGAGGCACAGAGTTGCAATTCACCTCAAGAAAGGAAATGAACCACACTTCAATGCCCACCACTCGAACAAAGCTGTCCAGGGCTAATTTCGACCAGTTCCCTCTATTGTTTAATGACGAACGGGAAAAACGCCGCAAAGGCGCATCCTTTTTCCATATCGAGAGAACCATGGAGAACGTCGCAGTGACATTTGCGGGATATTCATCGATTGTAGCTGCGGTGATCTTTGCCATTTTTGTAACGTTTCTTTGAAAGAGAACCTGTGAGCAATACCATACCTCGTCTAGCAAAGATAGCACACTTTAGCCAAAATAAAATCGTCTTTTAAAGAAACAGATACCCATTTTAATCAAGTTGGCTAATGATACTCGAAGCCACCTCCATGTAGGGTTTGGCTAGCACTTCGTCCGCCAAAACTACCGGCTTACCCAAATCCGACTGAGCGCAGATCTTTCCATTCAATGGAATAGACGCAATGACTTCCAAGCCGTGTTTCTTGGCTTCTTTTCTCACCCCGTCAAATCCAAATATGTGGCTCTCATGGTTACAGTTCGGACACACGAAAAAGCTCATATTCTCCACAAGTCCAAGAATAGGAACATTAACTTTTTCAAACATGGCAATGCCCTTCACCGCATCAATAAGGGCGATATCTTGAGGAGTCGAAACAATTACTGCTCCATCTACTTTCAACTGCTGGCTGATGGTAAGTTGGGTATCGCCGGTCCCTGGAGGCATATCAACAACCAAATAGTCTAAAGCGGGCCATTCAACTTCAAAAAGAAGCTGCTGAAGAGCTTTCATCACCATGAGGCCCCGCCACACTACGGCATTTTCTGGCGGAACAAGGTAGCCCATTGACATGGAAGGTAGACCAAAATTGGATAGCGGAAGCAATTTTCCCTCGCTGGAGAGCCTCGGTTCGCCGGATAGATGAAGTAGTTTGGGAATTGAGGGCCCAAAGATGTCCACATCGAGGATTCCCACCGATTTTCCAAGCTTTTTGAGTGCTAGCGCAGTGTTAACTGAAACCGTGGATTTGCCCACCCCGCCTTTGGCTGAAGACACGAGAACAACTTTGTTGACATTAGGAATCTTCTGCTTTATGGGAAGTCCACGGGACATCCGAGGAATTTCCGGGGCATTACCACGTTTTGGAAGTCCTAGAGGGTTTTCATGTAACGATGGTCTCGAAGAATGGAGGAAGCGCCAGCCACGCAACACTGGAGAAAACTTAGACACAATGGACATGAAGAAAGTTCAATTCAGGATTTATTCTAAAAAAATCTCTGGAAATCAGAGCTTTGGCGAGGTTTAGTCTCGATGTCGAGAAATAGTGTGGAGAAGATCATCTCAGCTCTGCAGAGAATCGAACTTCGATAGTACCAAAAGTTTGAAGTCAAGTGAACTAAAAAGACAAGAAGGAGGTAGAAAAGTTCAGAGAGTTCTTATTCATGATCCATACAAGTAAGTTTCACACATTCTTCTAGTTATCAGTGCAATTCACATCTTCTATCTTCCCAGTATGTTAGCTCGATTTACACCACTTCGAAGCTTCACATCGTCACTGATTCTTTCGAATTACCACAGACCTACGATCTATGCCCTCTCCACCAGACCCGGACGCGCTGCTATTTCTGTCATCCGAATTCTGGGCTCACAGGCCCAATTTGTCTACAACCAACTTACAAAAACCAAAACGGCCCCAATATCCCAACGGGCCAGTGTCCGCAAACTCTATGGAAGCCAGGGAATGCTAGATGAGGCACTAACATTGTTTTTCAAAGGCCCCAATACCTATACGGGCGAAGATATCCTCGAGTTGCATGTCCACGGAGGAAATGCTATTGTTAAAGCAGTTTTAGCAGCCATCAAGAAACTCCACGATGAAAACTCCCAGCGACAAATACGCTATGCGGACCACGGCGAGTTTTCACAAAGAGCATTTCTCAATGGCCGTTTCGACTTGACGGAAGTGGAGGGAATCCGTGAAATGATCGATGCTGAGACAGAATCGCAACGACGGTCGGCCCTAGCGTCCATGACAGGAACAAACAAGAAGATTCTCGATAAATGGCGCCATGACATTGTTAACAATGTTGCACTTTTGACTACCGTCATTGATTTTGGCGAGGAACACGACGTTGAAGAAACAGAGCAATTGTTTGCCAATGTGGACAGAAACATCGATGGTCTCATTTCTGAAATCACTCAATACCTCCAGAAGGTGAGAGGTTCGGAGATCTTACTAAGGGGGATCAAAGTGAGTCTTCTAGGCCCTCCCAATGCCGGCAAGCTGTCGTTGCTCAATTTCTTGTCTAATAACGACACTGCTATTGTCTCCGATATCGCGGGCACCACTAGAGACGTTCTCGATGTTCCTCTCGATATTGAAGGATACAAAATTGTGGTTGGCGATACCGCAGGTATCAGGTCGTTGGAAGATGCCGATTCTATCGAGAAAGAAGGAATCAAAAGAGCGAAACAGAGAGCTTTGGTTGGCGATCTAGTATTGGCAGTTCTTCCTGCTAACGAGAACATCTCCTTCGAATTCAAGAACCACTTGAAATTACTCGAGCTGGCTAATCGTCCAGTGGCGGTTATTGTCAACAAATCTGATCTAATTAGTGGGAACGGTAGCGATGTTATTTCCCGATTTTCAGCAGAATTGGGAATACCTACTCTGAGCATATTCTTGGTGTCCTGTGTTAGTGAAGAAGGAATGGACCAACTAAGAGCAGGGCTCGTCCGTCAGTTCAAGACAATTTCGCTTTCCGAATCGTCTGACCCAATCATAATCTCTGCCCGCGCTCTTGATCTCTTGGAAAACGATGTTCTCTCTGGACTTAACCAGTTCAAAGTTTGGAAGGATGCGGAAGATGTAGTTCTCGCATCCGAATGCTTACGGCAATCAGTGGAAGGAATAGGAAAGATTACTGGCCAGGCAATTGGAGTGGAGGAGATCTTGGGAGTGGTGTTTTCATCGTTTTGCATCGGTAAATAGACCAAATAGAAATGTACTATTCGTAATATACACTTTCCCTATACTACATGCTCACGCCGACCCACACACAACATAGATGGTGAACTTCTCCACCTCCCAGTTAAGCTTGATCTGTTGCAACTGGTGTCTGGTGTGACGTCCGCCGACATCGTTGACTTCGGTGTCTTGAGGCTCTCTTTTGAGGCTATTGGCCAAAGTGGGAGCAAGACGCAACTCAAATGTGACAATGTTGAGTCCGTAGTTCAACTTGAGGTCGTATCCAAGCCCAAGAAGCTTCACTCCTTTATCTTTAGTGTCCACTTCCTCTGACATTTCAAACCCTCCAGATACTTCCTCCTCGTTCAAGTATAATGTACACATGAAGTCTTCTTCGGTACGACCCTTGAGAAGACCTTGCCCGTCGATCAAATCATCCTTCTTAATGTTGTAAATAAGCTCATGTAATGCCACCTTGAAACTCACCAGCAGCGAGCAGTCTGGAGGTAGAGTTACCGAATATGCCTTAGTGGAGAACCCCAACGATTCGAACTGGAAGTTGAAGAACGACGCAGCGTTGTACACTGCAGCGTCCAGGAAAAGGTTTTGTCTGGTGATTTGTGCTGGAGTCAATGCTGGAGGACTTTGTGCTGTGATAGACCCTACGATGGAGTTTGTGCTAGTCTGAGAAGACATGAAGCCGACCCGTCTGATGAAAACTTCATCCTCAGGAGGAATCTTGGAAGATTTGCCCATTATGTTTGTTTCGGTAGCGTTGAGCTTGTTGGAAGACTCCTCGTCATCATCTTCGTCCATATCCAGACCTTCCTGCTTGAGCTGAGCAGCTTCAAGAGCGGCTTTTCTGCGCTCCTCCTCAACAACTTTCTTAGGTTTTCTTCCTCTTTTCTTTTTAGGAGGCTCGGGCTCGGCCGCTTTCTTCAAGTTGAGCTTGAGCTTCACAGGCTCTTTTGGTGCCTTGATTTTGAGTTTGATGCTCGACTTCTCCTCACCAAGGACACTCTGCCTCAATTCCTGATATTTCTCTTCAAACACCTGCTGCAACTTCTTCGAGTCTTCATGAATTAACGAGGACGGATCATTGTACAACTGGGCATTGGTGAAAATCAAGGTAGTCATTTCATAGAACTCGTGTAAGTTCTCGTCCAACGACCTCTTATCAGAAATCAAATTCTCCTTGAGCTGCTTCTGAACCGATTCAAAAGACAGAGGCTCCTCAATCACCATATAGTAGTCAGGATATTGCTCAGGATTTACATCCTGGAGAAAGGGACCACTGAGCACACCTTCTCCCGGGAAATCATGTTCGATGACTTCATCCAACACCTCCTTGCACATTCTACGCACATCCGCCAATGATACTTCGGTTGGGGCTCCCATCGAATGAACCTGGTCCTCTACGCTTTCCAATAACTTTTCTGCATCGTGAACAATCCATGAGTCGGGATCATTATACTTCACTGCATTGTCATACATGAGCTGGAAGTCCAGCACAAACTCCTTGGCACTTGAATACGCGCTTCTGGCCACTTTCTTGTGAATTTCCGCCAATGAGATCGGATTTTCGATCAACGTGTAGTAGTCCGCGTACAACTTTTTAGATGGTAATTTGACAAAAGCAGTAACGTAAGCTCTTGATTGGTCCTCATCCTGTAAGGTTTCGAGGACGGAGAGAATGTCGCCAAATTCCTGATTTGGGTCTGACTTTTGCTTTTTGGCCTGCGCTGCCTCGATTGCAGCTGCTCTTTTGGGCCTTCCCATCGTGTATATTATTTGGTAGTAGTCAATTGTTGATTCTTGAGACCTGCGATTGACATTGTGTCTGTATGCAGGCAGGACGTTGAAATTGTCGTCAGCATACAATACAATTTTGAGGTTTGAATTAAAGAATTTGAAGTGTATGGGTTCCATTAGCTCCAAATGGGACTTCTTCATATCATGCTTCACAATTTTGTCTGAATTTCAGACAAGGTTAATGACCTGACCTAAGCTGGTGTACGGGTGTTTTCCAGCCAACCTCTGAATGCATTTCCACAGATCTGACCAACTCTTCAATAATGGCAATTTCTGAGGACCTGGTGACAAGCGTCACTATTCTCTATGGAAGTGAGACCGGCAACGCTCAGGATTATGCCCATTATCTCGCAAGAAAGCTCCGATACAACTCGCTCAAGCCCACAGTGGCCAGTCTAGACTCTTATCCATTGAAAAAACTCGTTACAGAAACCAAATATTTGATTGTGATCTGCTCTACCACCGGCCAGGGTGAACTTCCTCGGAATCTGAAAGGGTTCATGAAGTTTTTGTTGAAGAAAAAGCTCCCTGCCGACCTCTTGAACCATATTCATGTCACAAGTTTTGGTCTTGGAGATTCGTCGTATCCTAAGTTCAACTATGCCATCAAAAAGATCCATACGCGGCTTCTTCAGTTAGGATGCGTTGAATTATGCCCTCGATGTGAAAGTGACGAAATGGCACCCGAGGGAATCGATGGTTATTATGCTGAATGGGAAAATACGCTCATAACTGCGCTTCGGAACAAATTCACTAGCATTTTCTCCATCGATGAGAACATCTTGCTTCCTCCAGAGTATACAGTTGAGGTTGATTCATGTGCAGCGGATGTTTCTGCTCCAGAAAACCTCTATTTATCTCGTCAATCCTCGGGATTATTTGTGGGAAGCGTATCATGTAACACTAGGATGACTGCCCCAGACCATTTCCAAGATATCCGTCTTTTGACGATCGAAACAGAGTCGCCAGTGTTAGAATATGCTCCAGGTGACACTTTGGCATTGTACCCACCCAATGATGAGCGGAGTGTGCAGCTCCTTTTGGAGCTGCAGCCCCACCTTCTTGCAATCGCAGACAAACCATTGACTATTCTGGGAAAGGTGGAGGTAGATGGAGGTTTTGTGGACTTGCGCCTGCTCACTTTGCGTACGCTCATAGCGAACCATTTAGACATTATGTCGATTCCCAGGAGATCGTTTTTCTCTCTTCTTTTCCAGTTCGTGGACGACTCCACCGAAGATGGAATGAGAGAGAAGGAGAAATTGCAGGAATTCGGCAAACTTGAAGACACCGAAGAGCTCTACAACTATGCCAACCGTCCTAGACGGCTGATTCTTGAAACTATTATGGAGTTTGAAAAGAACTTGCACATTCCCGTGGAGTATGTGTTGGATTTGTTCCCACTTATCAAGGTGAGACTCTTTCTGATTGCCTCTAGAAATTCCCCCACCAGTGTACTGCTTCTAGTGGGAATTGTCGAGTACAAGACCATGCTCCGGAGAATCAGAAGAGGGTTGTGCACGAAATGGATCAAGCTGTTGTCCCCTGGAGATAAGTTACTCTTTTCAGTACACAAATCCAATGTCAGATTCCTGCTTCCTCAGAGGCCGACTCCTCCCGTTCTCATGATTGCGCCAGGAACAGGATTGGCACCAATGAAGTCTTTGATTGAAACTTCTGCTGGAGTACAAGATCTCTACCTCTTCTACGGATGTCGCTACAGGAAAAAGGATTACCTTTTCGCCGACTTGTGGGAGCAATACGAGGAAAAGGGTCAATTGAAGGTGTTTGCTGCCATCTCCAGAGATTCCGACTCCAATTACAAGTACGTTCAGGACAGATTGCATGGAGAGAAGGAACTTGTTGCAGATCTTTTGGTGAATCAGAACGCCATTGTTTTCGTTTGTGGTTCGAGTGGAAATATGCCCAGGCAGGTGAGAATTACGCTAGTAGAAGCTATCAGGGAGAAAGTTCCGGATGCAGACAGATATCTCTTGGATATGGAGAATCAGGGGAGGTATATCCAAGAGACATGGTGAAGGAATTAGTTTGACATGGTGAAGGAATTAGTTTGATGGTCAAATCATTTGTGAGACTAGGGCCCTGATGGATTTTTGGCAGTGATAATTTAAGAAGTAATAGATATTAGTGGGAGTAGCGTTTCAACAAAGGCACCTAAAATTCACGCACTGAAGAAAGTAGAGCGTACAATTTGAAAGCCAACCGATCAAATTTGAATAACATCATATGGAAGTCAGCAGTTGCAGAACTGTCCTAAATATGAGAACTCGATTGTCCAATTCAAGGTCGTTACCCTTTTCGGCGTGCGCACCTACATCAAAAAACTAATACCAAAATTTCAACCAATTCCACACCACATGCTCAAATTAGCCAGGGCATCGCTCCAGAAGTCGGTTTTTACGCTGGTACGCACCTATGCCTCCAAGTTCCCCGAGCAAATTCGTCTTGATGGCAAAACCTTCAACACTGACGAGTGGACAAATGTGCCGTCTCTGATTCTAGCATTGACTGAGCGACAACTTCACCAGAATCCAGACCACCCCATCGGAATTCTCCGAGACCTCATCGAAACAAACTTTAACGGACTTGGCTACACGTTTTATAACGATTTCCGCCCAACCGTAACCACGTTCCAGAATTTCGATGTTCTAGACTTCCCCCAAGACCATCCTGGAAGATCCAAGCTGGACACTTACTACTTGAACAAAGACTACTTGTTGAGAACTCACACATCTGCTCACGAGCACGAATGCTTCCAAACATGTAAGACCCCGGGATATTTTATCACCGCTGACGTTTACCGTAGAGATGAAATCGACAGAACACATTACCCAGCATTCCATCAGATGGAGGGAGCTAGATTATGGTCGAAAAATACCCCAGAATTGGAGAAGGTTCTTCAGAACGATATTGATGCCATCCCAGAAACGAAAATCATCGTGGACGACCCATTCAGAGAGAACCCAGCCAATGTCGATAACCCAAAACAGCCCTACATGAGCGATAACGAGGTGAGGCTCGTAGCAGTGCACTTGAAGAAAACTGTGGAATATTTGGTCAATTTGGTGTTTGAGCGGGCACGAGAATCTGCCATCCAGGCCGGTTCCACGGAAGAATATTTGAACGAGCCACTCAAGATCAGATGGGTTGAAGCGTACTTCCCATGGACATCACCTTCGTGGGAAATTGAAGTGTGGTGGAAGGGAGAGTGGCTCGAATGCTGCGGATGTGGTGTGGTGCAGCAGAAGGTTTTGCTCAATTCTGGTCTCACTGAAGATAAGCTTGGGTGGGCTTTCGGGTTAGGTTTGGACAGAATCGCGATGCTTCTCTTTGGAATTCCCGACATTCGTCTTTTCTGGTCTTTGGATGAGCGGTTTGCCAGCCAGTTCAAAAGAGGCACCATCTCCACCTTCCAGCCATACTCGAAGTATCCGGGAATCAAAAGAGATGTGAGTTACTGGTTGGCCAACGATTCGCCATTGCACCCCAACGATGTGATGGAGATTGTGCGTCAGTATGGAGGAGATCTTGTAGAGAGTGTTGTTAATGTGGATGAGTTTGTTCACCCAAAAACCGGCCGCAAGTCTCAATGCTACCGAATCCATTACCAATCGATGGAGAGAAACTTGACAAACGAAGAGATTAACGAGATTCACAAGAAGGTGGAGGATGACTTGGTTACTAGCTTCCAGGTTGAGATCCGTTAACTGTACATAGAATATTCTCAAGGAAGTTATGAATAGTAGAGAGTGTGATCCTAGGTTGTAAATGAAAGAAGAGTAGAGCTGTGAAGGAAATTAAAAATGGTACTGGAATTGGGCGCCTTAAGCTATCTCACACATGGCATCCATTGAACAAAACAGGACTGTCTATCCTGACCTTTCTGGAGTCAGCCATGTTTCTGATACATCAATTCCGATGGTATCCTCCATTTGGAATACTTACATAGAAGAAGAAACAAGACCAAGAAGTTTCATGGTAAAAAATTATCGTAGAATTCCATACCGGTGGTTTATAATTCTAGAGATTGTAACATGAGATAGCGTTCTGATGAGTAGCGCTCAATAAACAATGTATCCTGTTGGTAGTACAATATTCATCAATGAAACGAGAAGCATCAGGTCAATCGAGTCATGGACAGTAGATAAGAGTCAGAAGGAACAAGAAGAGAGAATTAATTTATTGAAGAGCTGTGGAAATTCATGTTGTGAGAAATGATGAGAAGTAATGAGACTTTGAGAAGCGACAAGTGAGAAGTGAGAAATGGATGTGAGAAGAAATGAGAAATGGTCAGAAAATAGTCACAACATAGTATCCAAAATTAAAACACTATATCATAAAGTCCGCTCCAGGATAACCATAATTTCCACATGAAACCAAATTATTCATATATACTACTCATATATACTACTCATCATGTCATATTGATTATTCCATTCTATCCAGATTTCTATTCCACCTGCATACACACAACTACACAAAAATTTCAACATCCAATCTACATCCGTAACCACCATGTTGGCCTTGGGAAGATCGATGTTTGGTTCGCTCCAGACGGGCATAATGTTCCACCAACGTCCAAACACACAGCCAGTCTTTTCCTCGCTTCTCAACACCGTCTTGAAAAGATATAAGCACGAATATGCTCCCAGATATAAGAGAGTTAGAAAAGCATTCAAGGGCAGAGTCACAGTGAGAACCGGCGGCTCCATTAAAGGCAACTCGTTGGAGTTCGGCGAAATTGGCTTGAGATTGAAGTCCAACGGCCTCAGAATGACCGCCACCCAGCTCAAAGAAGCCGACAAAGTGATCGCCAGAGAAATCAGACCTTCCGGCGCCGATTTGATCACCAGATTCACATGCAACACCCCTGTTTGTATCAAGGGTAACCAGACGAGAATGGGTAAGGGTAAGGGAGCGTTTGACCACTGGGCGTGCCGAGTTCCCACCGGAAAGGTTTTGTTTGAGATTAGAGGTCAGATTCACGAGAAGGTGGCTCGCGAGGCGTTGAGAAAGGCTTCGGAGAAATTGCCGGGCCTTTTTGAGATTATCGACAAGTCGTCCAAGGTCAGAGTGAGCCCCAGCACCTTGATTGACAAGCCCGAACCTGTGGATTATGTTGAGGTGATGAACCAGAATCCCACGAAGAAATGGGCCAATATCCAGCAGTCAAAGCTTGCTGAATATAGATTGTACCGTGGACGCTAGTCGCCTTGTATATATTAATCAACGGTATACGATGTAGAGTAAAGTAGGTGAATGTGGTGTGCATAATTCACTAGCATGTGAGAGGTGAAAGAGGTTACTCTGATTCTTCAATAAAAGGTCTATTGTGTCTTGTGTCAATTCTGATATTCTATTGACATTCTATCAATTTTGTCATTATATAATAACCTCCATATTTCTGCTACTCCCAATGTCTACGCTGGCAGATACATCTAGACTCATTCGACATGCTCTCAACCAATCATTAAGGTTGGTGGAATCAGACACTGAGGTGTCTACTATCGACGTCAACCTCTTGGGAAATCTCAATACGAATCAGTCGCTCAACTACATAAAGTTGGAGCAGCACCTCAACTCTCTAGAGGTGGACTCCAAGAAATTGCTGGTGTTGGAGGAGGAATTGGTGCTGCTAGTTAATGACTTGGACCATATAGAGAAACAAGTGGATACACTCCGTGAGGTGGCTGGAGAACTTGACCAATGGTCAAAGGAGATTGAACAGAGGGTGAGAAAGTGAGAGGATATCTCTGGGTGGTTTCTCGGTGCTTGTTTTGTGTGCTATATCATGCATCGCATATGTGCCAGGTATTTGTGACCAGATACTAGAACTATCATCCTGCTAGAAAATATGAAATTCCTGAAATTTGCCGTCTTTTGGTTTTTCTCTATTGTCAATGGCGTTGTCGTTCCGTCTGCTGACTTGTTGTCTACAATTAAGGTGATTGCTTCTAATCACAAGAACGGAGTCGATGACAAACTCCACCAAGAGGTGACTAACGTGCTCTCTGTACCAAAAATGCTTCGTCACCCCAATATCTCTGAACTTCGCTCGGGACTTGGAGACCTCAGTACTAACGCTGAAAAGGTGGTGGTTCAGATGGCTAAATTGTTCGGGTCGCAGAGTATCAAGCTGCTTCACTCCAAGAGACCACATAAGCATGCTTTAACCAAGCATAAAGTGATGCCGTTTATCAATATGGCCACCAGCAACGTTGTACCCTCGAGCAAGACTAATTCTCTGGGAGATGTTGAAGATGCACCTGAAGAGAACTCTTACAAAGTACCAAGTGCTTCAATCAAGAATGTAACTAAATGTCAATACATTCACGACATAGCGAGTGGGGCATTACAGTCGGAGGATATGAATTCTGTCGTTTATGCTGATGAGAGGGAAATGTTTGAGGCGATGAAGATTCTTTTGTCAGTAGTGAAATTCACAGGTTGTGACAGCAATTCAGATCCATATGGCATCTACTTTGACCAAGATTCGGATTGCGAATGTGAACATGTGATCGGCCGTAAAGGCTGTGACGACTGTGAAACCTGTTACGATTGTGAATGCGGTGATGACCGTGAAAACTGTGAAAACTGTGACGACTGTGATTACTATGACGACTATGGTTCCTATGACGACTGCAACTATTATGAGTGTTACTCAGATGCCAATGGCAATGTTAAATTCGATGCTTATGGGCACCTATTCAATGATTTGGACAGTAGAAATCTTACGCTCCCGTTATACACTAACAACGGGTCCAACGTTCTGGAATGGTCATCCTCATCCATAGTGGGTAATGCCACTACGGTGTACCCGGCCAAATTATCGTCAGGATCTTCTGGTTTTGTGGACTCCAGAGTCCTTTTATTCGCTGCAGCGATCTCTCTTCTCTAGTAAATGTATGTATACTGCTGGAAAGTTGTAGAAATGAGTATTACTTTGTGCGCACCGATCTCTCCAAATCTCAGATCCCTTTTCCTCATCCAACACAATGCTCTTGAGACACATTATCATTGGTGCATTTACAGTGTCCCCAGTCATAGGCGTTAACGGCGCCGAAGGCCCAATTCCAGGTTTCCGGGATGATTCCTTCCTTGCAAAAGTTATAGCTGAGGATTCACGACCACAAGCCTACATCGAAGTCCAGCAACAAAATGCCGACAAGTTGGAGAAAACGACGGTGGAGAATAGAATCCTGGAGAAAATCACCCTGGAAAAGAGCACCTTCGAGCAACGTATCGAAGCCCTGAACACATTAGATGGAGCAGACACTCAAAATTCCACTTTGTGGGACATCGAGTCCATTAAAACAGGTGTTTCTCTTGATTTCGGCATAGATGATGGGAAGAAACAATAATCGAGTCTAACGAATTTCTATCATTTGGTCCATGGCACATCGATAGTGCATCCAACTCAAACAGCGAAGCTCAGGTCTTCTTTTCATCCTCACTTCTTGTCAATCGCCTGAGCCTCACTCAATACTTAAATACGAGCAAGCCACAAGTTATGGAAGTGCGTGAAGTTGTTGAAACTGTGGATGAGCTTGAGCCAAAGGACACAGTTACTTCTGTCTCCACTGATACACCAAGTGTCAATCCCATTGATGTTGAACTCGATAAGACTATCATCTCGAGCTTCACCTCCAGTCTCACCCCAAAGATCACATCCAATTTCATCTCAAGAATTACCTCCACTATCACCTCTCCCATTGCTCATACTCATAGCTCCTTTCTCATGCCTACCATTCCCACCGCCACAGGCCACAACCCTGCAATCGACCTGATTCCAAGTGTCCGCTTCCCACAATACATCCCATTCCGTCGCCAATCTCTGGCTCCTCCGGTGGCACGCAATCTATTAAGGCTAGCAGCAGCAATGCTCCTAATTTACTGGCAAGTGTGAAACCGGCTGACATCCCCAAGCCTCCGCGTCTATTCCTGAAGTGCCCTAAGTCGCTGATTCATCTCATTCAACATCTCGTGATCTTCTTCCTCAATTGGAGAAGTAATTTCTTCATGAGGCAACTCCGTCAGAGGCACCTCGTGGTCTATCTGGGCAAGTTTATCCTCGGTTAGACTCTGAATAATCTTGTTAACCTCGTCCTGCGATTCTTCCTCCAACTCCTCATCAAAATCCAAATCAACCATATCATCCATCATTTCGTTGATGATACCTGCCTTCATCAACTCTTTCGACAATTCCTGGAACGTGGCGGTCATCACCCCCAAATTGGTCAATTGGTTGACTTCCTTCATCACTCCCGTGGACAACTGAAGCGACTGTGTCAACTTTCGCATCTGCCACTGCTCATTTACTGCCATATTGATAGATTCTATTCTGGTTTTGGAAGTGTGGAGTTTTTTGTACTGATTGTTGATGTTAATGAGTTCGCGAGCATACAACTTGGCGTTCTTGTAGTCACCGTCCTTGGCTGCTTTCTTGATGAGTCCCTCGGTTTTCTTTTTGAGGTGCTGAAGTTGATTAAGAGAACGATCAAGCTCTCTCTTGTTCTTGCGGAGCAACAGGTTGATCTTTCTCATCTTGGGGTTAGAAATGGCTGAACTAGAGTCTGAATAGTGAGTAACATACCTGTTCTTTGGGATCGGGACCCCATATAGCCTTCTTAATGTAATCCATGGCGATGGAAGAAAGAGTAGTGAAGATAAGATTGGGGATAAGATGCTTGGTGTAAGGGTTTCTGGGTATGGCCGGAGACTTCTTGCCAAACAGGAGAGGAAAGATCTGGGATTTTTAGGTTTATATGAAACGGGTAGAGTGATTTATGGACCATTTTTTTAATCAATGCGTCCAACAGCATCACTACTTTCCCTATTAGTGGTAGTCGTAACTGAAATGGGTGCCTTGGTGTAATAAATTGAACAGACAATAGATTGACCAGACAATAGATTGAACAAAAAATCAAAGTCAATAGTTTCAAAAACTCCCCTTTCCTTTCTACTGTTTCAACCCCCTCACAGCACTTTAGTATAGAATTAACTAAGTGTTCCGGTGTCCTTAATCCCGTGACACTGTCACTAACTTCCACATATAGGAAACGGTGCAGCTAGCACCAAACCTCTAATAACTGAAGCAAAAATAATAAAAAACAATAAACATCGCCAAAACTCCACCATTACTTCCATCCTTCCTTGTCGCAAATTCACCACATTTTCTCCTCAGCTTATCCAACTCCTTCTACATATCTATAAATAACGTATTGGTGACGGTTTTGACAGCCTTCCACCCGTACATCCTGCTCCGATATATCCTCACCTTGCAACCCCTTGCCTTCCATTTCCCACTACTTCTTCTTTAGCAATGCAAGTATCTCTCGTATTTCTCCAGTCTCCGTTACCTAACGAGACTCAAAAGCTTCTCTTGGTGCTTTTGGCCATCTTCCTTGCGCCATTGCCCATTTACCTTTTGACGGGCCCTAATTACACCATTAGAACAAAAGAGTTCTTCATTAGTTTGTTGTTGACGCTTTTGGTGCCTTTTGGCGGCTTCCTCTACGCTGTTTACTTTATCTGTATTGGCTTGCCCCTGGCTCTTGCCGCAGCAGGAGGCGAAGGTTATATTAGAATCACCGGCGACTTGGAGAATGGTCAACCATGCGGAGAATGTAGCGAGACGCCCTCTGAGGATTCTCAACCTTCTGCCCCTGCAATGGCTCCTTCCCAACCTCCCTACTCGGATGCTCCAGGGGGCCTTCCTTCTTACGAGGAGGTTGAGGGCTCCAGCAATGGTGCACGTGCTCCAGTTGACACGAAATTTGGTGGCGACAACAAGGTGCAGCAGGATAATTGATTTTTGTTGGTCTGAGCGTAGGATATTCAATTGGTAAGATACCACGGGTATTTGGGTATCTAAATTGTTCCAATAGATATAGTGCTAATGGGGATTGTAGGGTTCTCCTCGCGAATCATTCTATATGTTAATGGAAAATAGAGTGTATTCTCGAGAATATCGGATATTTTTCACAGATGGAGTTCTTCTATTCTCTAATTCATTGGATCTCATGTACCCTATTGTCATTCTGGATCCAATTTGACGTTGTATTCTCTTTCTGCAAAATAGCATAGATCGATGTTTTATTCTCATTCTACAAAGTGCCATTTACGTAGATCGATCTATTCTTCTCATTCAATAAACTTAGACCTTCTACGTAGATGTGCTTCGCATTCTGTCCTACAAAAGTATTGGTTCTCCTGAGCATCTATCCTCCTTCTACCATATTGTGCAGCATTGAACTATAGACATTTTTATCTCTACAGCGTTGAATTATAGACGTTCTTATCTCTACAGCGTTAAACTATAGACATTCTTATCTCTACAGCATTGATCCACGCAGACTTCCTGGTCTCATTCTACAGCTCTCATACAACCCTTTCATTGATTCTCTTCCTCGTCTCTTGCTCTATTCTAGCTCATGGCCACCATCGCCTTGGCCGCAAATCCTTCCAAATGGAAAATCAGCTTCTGGCCAAGACTCAACCGCTCATCAAAAACAGATGCAATCTCAATCAACGCTTTTGCTCGGCCCGAATCAGCCCCCGCCATCAACTCCAATACCAACGTCTTCAATATAAGTCTGGCCGGAATACAATGCGACAACAACTCATAGAAGGTTTCTCTCAATTTCGCCAAGTTGGCCACCGTCTTCTCCCTGGCCATTGACCTCGCAATGTTGCCGATAATCGCCTCCCAGTCCAAGTTGATGATGGCAGTCTCCGGTTTATCAACCGGAATTGTTTCATATTGCATGCTGATGGTCTCGAATGTTAACAACGCCCTACGCAAGTTCCGGTCGCTACCGTTGGCAATAGCTCGGAAGTACTCGTGTCCGTCCTCCCTGCTCAACTTAAGTGCTTCTTTGGTTGCAATGTTCAGCAAGATGTTGGCAATTTCAACGTCACTAGGCGCTGGGATTCTCACCAAAAGTGTTCTCGACTTGATGGGCGCAATTATGTTGGCGATGGTGTTGCACACCATGATTAACCGGATATTCGAAGAGTATTTCTCCATTGTTCTTCTCAAAGCAGCCTGGGCATCTCTTGTGAGCGAATCGGCCTCATTGATCACCACAACTTTAAATCTATGCTTAGTCGCCAGCTTTGCTTGGTTAGAAAAATCAACCTGTTCTGTTGAAGCCACGTCTTTCAACAAATCTTGAATTACTACTCGATCGTTATTTCCCATATCGGACGGGGTGATTTCCAAGTGGTACGGAGAGCTCAATACGTTGAACTCGAGTTTTCTATTGGAAGACGTGGTGAACGTCTTGACGTCGATCTTCAATTTCTCCACTTGGCCGCCAAACAACTCGTTTAACGTCGAGTAGATTCGAGTCTTCTTACCTGCTCCTGGAGGACCGTATACTAGCAAATGGGGAAAATCGCCGGTGCTTGCCAAAGCGGTCAACGACTTTGTGATTCCTTCATGGTACGAGAGGTTTTCGAGTTTTTTGGGTCTATATTTGTCTACCCAGAACGACATATTGAAGAGGTTGAGATTTCTACTACGCGTTCTGTAGATGCCATCTACATGCAATCATCAAGAATATAGAGGAAACTTACTACACCATTAAACGTTAATTGATCGTAAATTAATTTTACACAGAATGACATACTATATGCTACATAAGTAACAGACACTGCACACCACACCAAAAAAGGTCATTATACGTCTCTTCCTCCTTAGCATATAGTGGCTCCATCGGTGAAAGCCTTAAACCTTGGGCTTGGTTCTCAAAAAATGCGTAGGACACTCATATCCATCCGGGTTCTTATCTAAGTACTGTTGGTGATAGTCCTCGGCATCGTACCAGATCTCAATGGGCTCGATCTGGGTGACAATCTTGTTATTTGGATACCATTCCTTCTGGAAGTGCTCCTTGACCTCGTTTGCAACCTTCAAGTCCTCGTCGCTGTGAACAAAAATACCACTTCTGTACTGAGTGCCGCGGTCTGGGCCCTGTGCGTTCACAGTGGTAGGATCGTGAATTCTGAAGAAGATATCCAAAATATCCTTCAACGACACCTGCGAAGGCTCGTATGAGATCTGAAGTGCCTCAGCGAAATCCGTGGAGCCCAGGCACACCATCTTGTAGTCTACCTGGCCCACTGACTTGATTCCGTTAGAGTAGCCCACTTTGGCGTCCACCAAACCTTTTCCAGTGAAATATTTGCTGAACACACGCTCAACGCCCCAGAAACAGCCGGCAGCAACGGTGATCAACTTTGAGGTCAGCGTAGTCTTAATTGTAGGAGAAACAACACTCATGATGGATGTTATTGAAAGTAGAAACTTCCTGGTGACTGGCAGTCTTATATCAATGTCGATGACTAAAGCCAGCGCCTCTTCGGGCCCATCGTCACGTGACAACTAACGACCATCGGTTATATGCAGGTAAGAGGTGACTTGCATTCACTCCAGCTTACAAACCAGGAAACCTCACCATGTCATGCTAAGGTCAGAAGAGACCCAGGAAGGCGGAGTTAACGCACCAATTCCTTGATGCAGCTTAAATCCCGTCAAAAAAATTCGGTGTCATTGATGTCATTATCTCAGCCACAAAGCGGTAATATCGGATTTGCACTGCCCTTTTCCGCCGTACATTTCGGTGATCCACGTAGATTCCCCTAGCTAATCCTAGTAAGAGACAATTCAATAGCTTTTTCTTGTCCAAGTTATTGTTCATATTAGAACATACCTTTGGAGGAACAAAACTCACCCTCGGACCCCACCAACTTATTGCAAACCTATGCAATGGAAGTTAGGCATGCTGAACCACGACTTTGATTTTTGTCAGCAGCTAAGCCTTAGGCTTCCTCTTGAATGAGAAGATGCTGCTCCTGCGTCTATCTCTTTCAGACTCTTTATCCGATTTGGAACTGCCGCCCGTCTTAACACTGCTCGTTGAAGTCTTACGATCAACCGGCGCCACTTCGATCTTCAGTTCTCTTCTCTTTAATCCGGTGACCCAAGATTTCTTTTCAAACATTGTCGTCGCCTTTTTCTGTGCAAGTGGACCATCAGTGTCTTTCGTAGAAGAAGTTCTAGATACTGATTTAGTAATAGGTTCCTCATTTGGATCTCTGGGTGTGCTATCGAACATGAACGTTTTCTTGAAAATAGACGCTCTACGTCCAACACTGCTATTACTGTTCTCCAACAGCGGTTCCCGGTATTCTCGGATGCTATCTTCTTCCTCAGAATTATTGGTCTCCGAATCTTCCACACTAGTCTTCAACGGGATACTGGACGTTGAAGGTTTCTGCATAGCCACCGAGTAATCGCTGCCATTATAAATTCCATGCAAATCGATTCCCAAGTCTAACCCATCTTCGTTCAATTTTGTGTCGATCTTCTCGTAGAATAAAATGTATGCACTGGCGAGCCCAGGACCATTTCCAAAGAACCTAAGAACGAATAGCTCATCCACAAGCTCAACAGTCTCATCATCAAAGAAAAACCATAGCCCAGCTCTGCACTTGCAAAGAGCAACATAATGCCCATGCATTGGACCCCCACCAATGTGGACAACCAAAGCATACAACCCATAGAGTGTGAAGTCGTCGGGAGGTCCAGCATTGGGCTTTTTATCATTGGATGTCGTTGTAGTGTTGAACAAACGCAATTTCAATGGGTACAGAATGGAGTCGAAAAGCTTGACCATGCGGTCCAACTTATCGTCATATTTGAACCTTTTGAAGTTAATGACCAACACTTCTGGAGTCTTCTTCAACTTGATGGTTTTGATAGCCTCCTGCAATGACAGACATGTGTTGCAGTAGAACTTGTTTTGGTGATTCAAGGTTTCCAGCTTCGAAAAGTTGTTGAGCGAATACACCAAAGAATAAGCACTCTCTCCTGGAGGAATATCAATCGACAAATCCAAGAAAGATTCATCCTTGGAGGTGCTTGTTTCACACGACAAGCATTTTGTTTCATTTGTGATAGTTCCTTGGAAGATATCCGTGCACCAGTTGTGTTGGGCACCAACCTCATGGTTCAAACTCTCGATAGTCTCATTGATTAAGTAGTTGCAGAATTCATGTGCATCCTGATGCATGTTGACCTGTCTAAACAAGAAATTCCTCTCTTTCAACTTGGAGACGAAATACAGCGGCGAAACCACTCCAATCTGAGACAGGTTTTCCGTCATCGCTTCGAAGATGTCTTTCAAGGCGTAGAGAAGTACCGAATCGTTGGATTTGTCCATCTGAATCTGCAAGGGATGGTCTAGATTGAGAATAGGACCGTTTATAAGCGCCAGCCGTTTACGCTGGTCTGCAGAAGGGTTGGCATTGAATGGGTTGACAGGGTTCACCAAGTTTTTCTCAGGATTTGGGATCCCCACCACCACAAACCCAGACTGAGAAGACTCCGTGGCGGCCTCTGCATTCAGGAGTGCCCCGTTGGCATTGTTTCCAGAATCAAGAAGGGCGGCCGATGACTGAGAGTTATCGTTTCTATTTTCTGTCGTGGCGGTGGTGGGCCGAGTCACAAGCATCTGTAGGTTTGAGAACTCGGGGTTCTTCTTGATTATGAGTCGCTGTTCCGTCAGAAGTGCCATGCACAGCTCTGCCAGTTGGATATACCCGAGTTTCTGGTACGGAGAATCCAGCATGCCATCGGCACTGTTTTGGGTAGAAGCTGACGAAGAAAACTTCCCAAAGATCGAACTACGAATAGAAGTCTTAGAGGGTGCCGTTTGGCCATTTCCGGCCTCCGGAACCGGTGTAGGCGCCTTTCCCTGCTCTCGCAAGCGTTTCGCCACTAATTGCTCGTACTTGGCAGTGAATGTATGGTAGCTCGAGCCCAAGATGGTGAAGCGACGCTCATGTGGTGTGTTTTTGTATTTTAGGAGCTCATTTCGGAAGCTGGAGGTGTAGTACAAACACTGGAGGATGGAATTACAATAGCAGGTGTTGCCGAAGTTCTCCATGCCAAAGATTTTGTGTGAGCCGTCGCCGTAGGCTAGCGGGGATGAAAATGGTTTTGTCATAGTGCAGGGCACTTTCTGGTATCAAGATTGGATTTTTAGGGAACGTACTCACTTGTCTCTAGGCCGATAAGTAGTAATCTATTTGTCGATATATGCCCCCACCTTTAGGTGGGGTGCACGTGATCTAATAGTGGGGTGTGTAGTAATTCGAACTTCTGGATGATTGAAGAAATCCGACAGGCAGGTGAATTCTGATCTGAAGGATGGAGAAATCGAAGTACTTTGATGGAGGAATATGATTGGAAGAACGGTTGTTGGCCAGAATTAACAGGGAGTGAGCAATGGAAGATTCTGAGAATAGGGGACATTTTGTAACTACCGGAAACCAAAAAATCCAGTGGTGGATTTTCATATTCGGTTTTTCTTCAAAGGGAGTAAGTACAAGGAATAGTCTCTTTTTGTCTCTAAACAATGCTAATTTCCTATAAGGTCAAATCTAAAAGTGACGTTTCGCCTTCGTAATAACTCCAGTTGTATGTAGGACGGTTGCAGAGTCGGCAACGCTTGAAAGATCTACATATAGTACATGTAGGAGGATCAATATAATCTAGCAGGGTGAATTTCACTTACTTCTTGAAGAACGAGCTGATATTCTCATGTTCATATAGTCAAAACCACCCAGAGTGTTGAATACTCTGACACTGTATCAGGAATAGGTCCTAGTACAGAAACCTATTCCAGCTACTATGGCGTAGACACCTATTCTAGCTGCTTCAGGAAATCACATTCGATTCTTCTCTAAAATTCCATTGAAGCTTGTACTACATATGTGGTCTCATTATCAACTACTATTTCAGAGTTAGACAATTTCTCTCGGACCGGTGTAGTCGGATTACTATAGATTCTATTGCCAAGATTTATCTCCATCCTGTGGTGTACAACTAAGCCCATTTTCCAAGCAACGCCATACCAAATGTGCCCAACACCAACATGAAGTATGAGATGAAAACCTTCTTCAAACTGCTATGACGCATGTCCACCAAGAACTCGGGCGCCATTAACTCCACTAAACAGTTATAAATAAGCAACCCAGCACAGAATGAATCAAAAACTCCCACCACAATCAATGTCCGTGACGAACTGTCCAGGTAATAATGACGTACTCCAAGTCCCGCAGCGACTCCAATAGGAGTCGTCAAACTGTACAATAATGAGAAAATCCATGGCACCATGCGCAATTTGACAGGCCAACAAGTGGTAGCAAACCGAGATCCCAACCCTATACCTTCGAAGAACTGGTGGAACGAAATTGCAACAAAAAGAGTCTTGAACTCGTCGCCGGCAATGGCTAACGAGAGTCCAACAAAGACGGAGTGAAATACAATGCCAAATTCCAAAAGGAAAATACTGGTGATCTTTTGTAGAACATCTTGAGTTTTCTCGTCGTTTGGCCCCACGAGACTGACCTCATGGCATCTAAAATTTTTAATTGACCCGCAATTGTTACCTCTATCGGATGGGTTAACAAGCGACTCTGGAAAAGAAGATTTCCGAGTGGGTTCTAACGGCTCTCTGTCTCCTTCAGCATTCCTGTCGTAATATGATTCGTACGTGTCATCCGGCAGGTCATTGACAGACCCATCGTTGTTACAGAGAGTTTCGCATATCTTTTCATGTTTCTGAACCACTATTTGCTGAACAAATAGTTCGATGGTAAACATGGCGAATGTACCAATCAAGCAGAGTCCAGAAGCCCATGGGTACGTCTCCCATCCTTCACCAAGACAAGGGTCGGTAAGGTTTTCCTGAGCTTCTCCCAATAAGTGAATAAAAGCCGTGGCTAAAATAACACCCGTACCAAAATGCTTAGTTAATTGTAGCACCATAGGTGGAATGTTTAGAAACTTCCATTTTGCAGCAAGTAATGGAAGAAATGCTCCCACTGCGGACACAGCTAACATCACAAAAACAGAGGCAATTCTGGCCCCCATTTCCAGATCTTCAAAGCCTGATCTAGCGTCACAGGTACTCATGTTGGAAGTTTAGGGTATTTGATGGATATTGTTTCTGGTGTTCAAAGTGGTGCAGTCGTTATCAGATGTGAACTGCCGGATACAATTCTATGGTGAAATATAATTATAATCATATGGCCAAGGGCAATAGGGAAATATTTATAATGAAAAGTATCGTAACATACTTCCCAGTGACTTGAGTGGTTATTCTGTGAAATGCCAAGTATGGGTCCTGATGTACGTAGGATCGTAGGAGAATCCCTTTCAGAAACAATGGTTCGAAGTCAAAGAACTACAGTAGCATTTTCAAAGAAAAAGGTGTTTGAGGCAATAGAAATACCGTATTTAGAGTCGAACTGGAAATACAAAGTTACACTCTTTTCTTGGGACCTTCATGTGCGACTTACCCTCAGAAAACAGTGTGTGCAGGAAGCGATGCCAATAACCTCTACCATAACCACCAATGGTCGATCTATGTACAGCCACTAAAAGAAACGTCATTATCTACTAAAAAATCTGTTCTTTAAATACGATAAGGTTGTCTTCCCCTGGAAATAGTTGTGCCTTTAAATATTATTGCTATGGAATCTTGGTTCGTGAGAGGTAACCAACTCATTCTCTCTCTTCAATTGTCCAGGACAACAAAGCATTTCTGGGAATCACAAGAGCAATTTTTTTTTTATGTTACCATAAGCTGTAGACAGGAACGACAGGCTCCATATTCATCCGAGCAAATAACTGCCCTTTGTTGTTTTCCAAATAGGAGTACCAATACGTCTGCTAATTATAAAGAATTGTCAGATAATAGGCGATCATCATGTAGGTATAGGCCATAGAACATTACCTCCACTTCTAGAATTTACACAACTGGAACCCAACGTTCGTATATCTTGCCCACAACCACGCCAAAATGCCAGCAACAGCAATACACCCTTCAAAAAGAATCCAGTTCTGATAATCGGCAGGAGTGCCATCCTTAATTGTCAATGAAGCTAAAAATATGCCGATAATCGTCAAGAATGCAAGACAGAAGTAGAGTATACCATAATATTTTCCGAAAGTGGCTGCCGGAGTGATCTGGCCCAAGCATGTAGCAATAAGACTAACAGCAGCAGAACTAGAACATCCATAACCAACTCCAAAAATGTACAAGAGGGTAAGATTTCCATGAGCAGGAAGAAGCAATGCGAAGATGAACACCGCTGTGAAACAGGTAGTGAACAACATCACGTTGAATCGCCCAAACTTGTCTGCGAGAATTCCCGTGGCCAACCTAGCAGGAATTCCGCTAACGTTAATGACAGTAATGAGCAAGTAGCTCTTTGCTTGCGAAACCCCATTGGCTAACGCGTAGGATGCCATGTACATTAAGAGAGAGATAGCAGTCATTTCTGATAAGAATACCGAGACAACAAGTGAAACAAAGCGGATATTCTTGAACGGAGAAAAGTCAAGTACAGTAGACAAATTCTTCTTCCAGTCGGAATCAGGTTCGATAGAAACATCTTCTGATCTCGAAGCCTCTCCCATCGAAGTGACCTCCGTCATCGAAGTGACTTCTGGCTGCGAATCTGTTTTCCTTGTCGGTCTGTCTTTAATTAGAAGAACGGAGATAGTCATACATGCCAAGCATATGAGTGACAACACCCTCATGGCCCATTTGAAGCCAATTTCGGAATAAAGCCTCTGGAGCATCATCACAAAAATTGCAGAACCCACGAGACCTCCAACAGTTGCTAGAGAGCACGCAAATCCTCTCTTTTTAAGAAACCAATGGGAAAGAACACCTATCAACGGAGCCATGGCCAACGAGGCGCCAATTGCAGTCACAATGCTGAAGGCAAGAATAAACTGATACAAAGACTTCAGCTCTGCTGTAGCAAGCAAACCTCCACACATGAAGACCGTTCCTCCCATCAAGAGTTTTCGAGAGCCATACTTATCGAACAATCCCCCGGAGAAAATACTGCAAAAGAACATTACACCCAAGTGCAAAGAAAACACCCACGAGATGGTACTTTGCCTAATTCCTTTAAGCTGGTTGTTGGAAACATATGCCTCCAAGGCACCCAAAGAGTTAGGAATACCGAAATCTGCAATAAGACCACAGAAAGACCCGGCTAGAACGAGATACGCACTCAAGCCTCCATCGGGAAAGTCCTCTGGGTTTTTTTCCAGAGTGAACATTGTTACTTCCTCTGTTTTCCTTTGTGGTTCTGCTACTAAGGTTCTTCTATAGAGCGACAGCAGCTGTCCTTCCACACCAGACGCTATCACAGGTTGCGAGAACGAAGAGGCTGAGAAATTCACCATTTCGATGTTTTCGTGGCCATTGTTAATATCTTCATTAAAGTCTACTCTCATGTTGTGGATATTCTCGTGGATCTGACCCTGAGAATTCATGGTTTGAGTCATAGATTCGCAGCCGATTGCATGCAATTTATAGATTGATCGAAAATGTGAGTATAGCAATAGAAACACTCGGGATGGGGGTTTGAGGTTTCATTTTGTACCCTGGGATGGTTAATGTTATCAGCTTCGTAGCCTTATTTTAGTTTTGATAGATTTTGCTTATTCGCATCCCGGCGTCCTCCTATTCTTGAATGTATTGAATTACTAATATCTCCAAAAAGAGATTCCGCGCTCATATGAGTCAAATATAATTCCTAGTATACCTTGAGAATGTTGTTCTTGTGCACCATGAGACCATGGCCTTCCAATTCAAGCAAGTTAAAGCAAGGAAACCGAGAAAATCGCCAGCATATCCACATTCCATTGCAAACTCCAAATACCCTCGTATACCTTCTTCCTCCTAATTCGAACCATCCAGTATCCCCAGTATAGCCTACTTCCGTCAAATATTCTCTCCTCACATTGTATATCCTTCCAATTCTTTTCGTGCTGCAACATACTCCCGGTAGTCCAGACCACATTTCAAACCCTCGTATCTAATCAACTCCATCCACCCCTCCGATATCCCCTTGTTATAAAAAGCAAGGGTTTCTGCCCGGGAAACTCCGCTGTATCCAGCCTTGCGGAGAAGATTCCAAAGCGTTTCTTGCTTGTCCCACTGCTGCTCCTCGGCAACAACTGGCAAGAATGTCCCCAGGTAATGACGTCTGTCAGCATTGAACTTGACCTTAAGCCCGTGCACGCCGATTTCCCAGTCGGTAGCATCATCAATTGGCTCGAAATTGTCGAGCAATGTGACACTCACAGATAACAGCAGCAATTCGGAGGCGGAAATGGCCGGGAACCTGGAATCTTCGAATGCACTAACCAATGCGTAATTGGCCACACCAGACTCCGTGGGCGAGCTCAGAAATGTTCCTATGCATCCACGTAAATTCCCATTTTTGTTCCAGGTGATGAACAAAGGAGCATTGGATGGGTAGTCTGCTGACGACGTTCCTAGCAATGTATTGTAGTCACTTAAGGCCATGGAAGCGGAAGATGGATTGAGCTTGGAGTTGAGGGTTTCGAATGCCCACAAAGCGAGAGATTTAGCCATATTAGGACCAAATGTAGTATAGAAGAAATGTAGGATAGATAATTTGGTGTGGAGAAGAATTTAGTAATAAAGTGAGGTGCGCATATTAGTGTGTGGAGGTGTACAGTTAATTCAGATAATCAGAAGACATGGAACTGAAAGTTGATGGATACCATCGAGAGAATGGAAACTAGATGAAATGGGATGGAAACTATTGGTGACTTGTCACAAGATAAATCGCGGGATTGTTCATGATTCTTCATGCTAGTTGCATGTAGATAATCTGCTCTAACTGAATCTCCCTCCACAACTAATAATATTCTATAACATGCTACAGATAGTCTTTGAAATCCGTAATCCGTGAGTCGTAGATGCTCCCACACAACTCCAACTCCTGCAATTCCCTCAATCCAGAAGTTTCAATCATCATCTTGGCTACTTGTGCTCCACTTGCCAACAACGGCCCGCTAGTTCCCAAACTGAGCTTCCGAAGTCCCTGAGGGAAAATGTCGTTCATGGCACCAAAACTCAACCTGAGGTAGTTCCCACTCAAGTCAATGGTGGTGACAGACGGAGGGAACTTGGTCACGTTGGTGATCATGTTGAGTGATAAATCCACCTCGTTGATGTTCATGAAGAACAGACTGCGGAACATCCCACTGTAGTCCGACAACACATTTCCAGAAAAATTGACTGCCTCCAACATGTACGGCCCATTGAGTTGCGAGCGGGAATCGTGTAGGTCGATCTGCATGAGATTGTTGTTGGAGAGGTCCAATTTCTTGAGGTTAGTCAACGATTGGTGATGGAATGAGCTACTGGACAATTCGCAAAGCTGGTTGTTGGAGAGATTCAAATAGTGCAATGTGGCGGGGAATCTGAGTCTGCGGAGATCACAGTCGGTTAAGTTATTGAATGAGATATCCAAAGTGGTTAAGTGATCGCAGTAGAAGCTTCCACTACTGTTGACCAAGTGGTTAACTAAGTTTGTTGAGTCGAACAACTGGAGTTGCAAGTTTTCGATAGCGATCTCGTTGGCAATATTATTGTCGATGTGGTTGTGAAAGTGAAAGTTGCTGTTTTCTGGTTGTTTGATAGTGCTGAACCCCGGCAGAAACTTGATGGTGAACCAGGAGACATCGAGATGCGAGCCAAACGGCTCGAACAACTGCCGAATAAACAAATTATCTAATGGCACATTCTCCACAAGAATCAACCTGATGCGGAAGTCGCAAGTGTACTTCTCCAACTCGGGCAAGTAGGTGATGAGGCTGCGTATGTAGGCGATGGAAGTGGAGTAATTCGTAAAGTCAAACACGGCAAGCGTGACGTCTTTGGGCGAAAGATGGATTCTGTGTAAAATCAAATAGTCGAGTTGGTCATAGCTGATGGTTTCAAGGCGCAGCTCGTTGCTGAAGACGAGACTTTTGCAATAATATTTGGCAGCCAATGCCTGGTGTCTCACGATAAGATAAGCATGTGGAGAATTTTTGTGCGATAACGAGGTGAGATCGAATAGACGGTCGAGATCGTCTGGGGGAAGGAACTGGAGGGTGACTTGTTGGAGTTCGGGAGGAAGAGCGAAGAACACGTAGGCCATGGTGATGGAAATGTGGATATGGAATGGAAGTATGGATATTGATTGGAAATATGGACGGAATTGTAAATGGAATGGAATGGGAATGGAGCGGAAATGGAACAATGGTTGCGGTGCGATAAGGGAAGAGCGAACCACAGCGAGGAGAAGTATCGCAATTTTATATCAGATCGGCCGTCACAACTCGACGAGCTTTCTCCCCTAGGAAGATGCTTAATGGCTTGTTCAGTAACTATTTTTTTTTTCTTTTTCCCATATACGGAACCAATTGCAGAGATGGGCAGAAGCCAATCGATAAAACCGCGAGAGATTTCTTCTACTATGTGAGACTAGTAGAGACGGGTTATGGAGGTGATTCTACGCTTTAATAATTTTTATTTTGTAATATTTTGTATCATAGAGGTTATCAGCATTTTGCTTTTTATTTTTTCCATGTGTGGTCTTCGCCGTATTTCCCTACTATTTAGCGGTGACAGATAACCCGCCCAGGCACGTGATACGTCACGTGATATCGCATACCATCCTTCATCACTTTAACTCTTCCTTCACCTTCTTGCAAACCTTCCTTATCGTCAGCCATGGGTGCATGTCTATCATGTTTGGGCCGTGACGATACCGACGCAAATGAGCGCATGTCTTTGCTCGGACAGCCAAATCTCTACTCCGACGAAGATCTCCAGGAAGAAGCCTGGAAACAGCAACAGCGCCAAAATGAGCTCAACAACATCGTCAATGACCTCAACGATCATCTCATCGACGTTTCGACATTCCTCAGCAATACAAGCAACGGGGCTCTCAATACCATCTCGTATACGGGCTCTCTGCATCTGCTTCCAAGATTGAACGATGGAGACGAACCAGAAGCGTCCGAACCAACATCACCCACCGTGGGTCCAGCCGGTCTGGATGTTGTAGAAAGACAGTATCCTCATTTGCTGACCGTTGACGAGAAGATGGCGATTTTGAAGGCAGTCAATAACCTCAGTCCAGAAGACCACAAATATGAAGTTGC
Source organism: Sungouiella middelhoveniana (assembly GCA_030557965.1). Taxonomy (NCBI): domain Eukaryota; kingdom Fungi; phylum Ascomycota; class Pichiomycetes; order Serinales; family Metschnikowiaceae; genus Sungouiella; species Sungouiella middelhoveniana. The sequence continues at coordinate 960,610 of JANIJQ010000003.1, read as the reverse complement.
CCAGCCCAGTGGGCCATTGTACGTGGTCTTTTGAGCAGGATGATGTGGCTAAATGAAAGGATGGTACGACTATGCATAGCAAATACAAGATAGATTGTCAGTCGAGGTGTAGAATGGAATGCGAGAGTATTCGAATACGAACTCCAAAGTGGCCCAATATTTTGAAAATGGTCAAAATCCGACCTTCAATTCTCTACTTTGAAGTCTCTTTTCCTACTATTTTCCAATCTCCTACTCTTCAATTTCTCAATCTCCTCCAATCTCCTCCCCTCTCTTGATCACCAATCATCAATTGTCCTGCACACATCCGAGTCGGACTTCTACTATCACAGATTCAGCTCACACCATTTCACCGATAAAATGCAATTTATCGACATTTTGGTGGCATACATGCGACGTTTCGATGACTGCTTCACCGAAATAATGTCCTCTCATTGGTTCACCAACGACTTGATCCAAAACCCTGTTTCTCGCATCATATCGGAGTCGCTTTTTATCACATTTGTGGTACTTCTCACATACGAGTCCATTTACTGGTCAGGCATCTGTTTGGGCCTATGGGAATACCATGCTAAGGATATCTTCACCGAAGTTCCAGTCCACTGTGCCCATATTTATGTCCGGGTGAACTTTGCTCGAACATCCGACCTTGAAAAGGTCAGGCATTATTACCAGTTGAAGCACAACTCCACATATAACATTTTGAATTGGAAACTGCTCAATGAGTTGGGCCTGAAGTTGTTCGGGCTCCAGAAATTCGTCAAGTACCACTTTGAGTTCAGTCCAGAAGATTTCGAAAACAACCCGCATCCGGAGTTTGGCTCTACAGTCGAGCATTTGAGAGGAAAGATCCTCGATACCATCCACGAGTCGTCCATCTATGACAACTTCAAAAAAGACAACAAAGAATTCTCCAAAGAGTCAGTTTTTCTTCTCAATAACAGAACCGAAGAGGTGGGTCCCGCACATGACAAGGAGTACTTGAGCAAAATTCACATTGAGACCGGCAATGTGATCGATGCCATTTTGCTTTACTAGCACCAAAATAGAAATAAATTAGCACTTAACAAGACCTCTCAGAGTCTATCCACCCCTCCTGTTTCCTCGAGCCCGTAACGTTTTGAACTGATTAGTTTCTTCTCCAAAAGTCGCTGCTCAGTAGCAATCCAGAGCAATGCTATTTTCTCCAAATGTGACTCCAATGCTTGTTCCACGGTTGCCACCTCGCCTGTCGAAGTCGCCGATTCGGGTCCCTGAAGAACGGGATTTGCAAAAGAGACGATATTCTCGATCTTCTTGCTGAAATCGCTAGAATTGGCATCGATCATCTCTACATCCTTATGTGATGCCAAAGGGGGTGCCGGTGGAAGCTTCTGAAGCATTTCTGGACTGAACTCAGGGTATGTTACTCCTTTATACTGTTGGATATCCAGATGCGACGACTCCAATTGGAGAATGACCCTGTTGACTACTCTGTAACACTCATTTCGCAACGAAAGGTCAAACAACAGACACAATTCCTCTGGCAAGTCCGTCAACTCCTCAATTGGCTTTCTAGGGTCGAAATTGAAGCAAAGAAGACTCATCGTCATCTCCAACTCTTTCAAGAGCTCCTGGGAATGGATGACTTTGCTGATCAAGTTTTCTCGCACGAACAGGAGGATATCCTCCAAGAATTTGCGCTCTGACTCGGCGTCATTCTGCTGCAAACGCTCTGTCTGAAACTTGTGTTCCCGGATCATCTCTATCAAGTTCAACCGGAGCAACTTGAAGAGCAATAGATTGTTACAGTCCAAAACTGTGGGGAAGTAAGTGCTGATGACGTGGATCGCCTGGGTTATGTCGCCTTTCAAGATGAAGTACTTGATTTTCTTTCTCTTTTCGATAGACGAGTATCCTTTGACCATTTCCGACCCCGATTCCGCTTGAAATGATTGCCAATCCCCTGAGTTCTGCGCCTTCAGTTCCGCATACCTTTTCACAGCCAGAACGAAGTCCACTGGCTCCATTTTGGCAGACTCGACTAATTGGAGCACTCTAGATGGGTGTTGTATTACCCCTTTGGGCTTTGCATCTAGTTTGATGGCGGTTTCTTTGGCAAAACTCAAAGCTGCGTTCTGAAAACCTTCTTGGATGAAGTAGTCAAGAATGAGTTTGTTGATTTTATGCTTGGAAATTGTATCACGGAGATGGTAGCGAGACTCTCCAAGGACGCTTAAATGTTCTTCGATTGTAGGGCTACTTGCGGTTTCAGTATCTTGATTCATATCTATTATCGTAGTTGCTAGATAAAGTTAGCTAGTGTGCCAGAAACGAGTAATGTGGAGTACTATCTTGAAGAACTCATAATGGAAAAAAAGAACTAAGGAAAAAGAGGGAAAATAATAATTTTACAATTTTTTTTACTATAGAATTTACTATTGATTTTGCTATTGATTTTACTATTGATTTTACTAATGAATTTTCTTTTATGCGCTCAAGGACTCCGGCATCTCCATCATGAGCAAAACCAACGAAGACCAGCCAAGGAAGTTCTTGGCTCCTCTAGCCGTGCCCTCCTGGTCATCGTAACTCTCCCACACATAGCCAGTTCTGTCCCATTCACTCTTGACATTATTGATGATGTTCTTGCGTAGCTGCCTGTAAGTATCGTCGAGGCTCTGAATGAGCCTAGGCGAAGCATATTCTTGCGAAACATCGTGGTAGTAGCGCAAGTTGTCGAGCACCAAGTAGTTAATGTTCATCCAGATGGCCGATCTCCAATAGTTCTCGCCTGTTCGGTAGAATTCACTGGATTTGGACATGGATCTGATCCCGTAGTCACTCCAGAGCTCCTCTGGGTCTGATATGAGATTCACAATGCTCTCAAGCTTGTCCACATCTTGAGGAGGAATAAACTTGGTCAAGAAGGGGAAGAGTGAAATATATCCCTTGTAGCATGCATGTATGTCTTCATCGTTTTCGTCGAGTGATACGTCGCAATAGCATTGCTCCTGTTCTGACCAATGGATGTTGGCAATATTCTCGGAAATATCCTTTTCGATGGTGGTGTATAACTGCACGTCGCTGTCGATTTCCAAAAGCTCAGCAATCCGCTTGATGGACCTGGTCATCACACCGATCCAGCATAGAAGATCAACGTTCAATTCAGCAGGATCAATTGGTAGCACTCTAGGGTAGTCATCGAGTCCAGATGCAAGGCAGTGGGTCAGAGTTCTGCCACGCCATCTGTAAGCCTCGAAATTGTCTCCTCTATCGAACTCCTCCACAAATCCTTGCTGGGACTTGCGGAAGCTTTCGAAATGGAGCTTCAATTTTGGATAGATCTCTCTGGTGTAATTTGCCAACAACGATGGGTTGGTCACCACAATATTGCCGAGGTTTTCTCTTGAAATATCTCCTTCAACCGCATCCAAATTCACTGGCTTTTCGTCCAGCTGGGCCTTGGCCTTCTCAAGCAAGTATGTAAAGGCAAGCATAATGGTTGGCGGATTCACGATTGCGGGACTCTGGTCCACAAACTCAGCTGGAACTCTTGCCCTAGCTTCAGGTCCCAAGATCTGTTCTCTGGCAATCCATCCCTCTTCGTCAATCAAGTTGAACCACGATTTGATGATCTCCAATGCCAAATCAGTGTCATAATCAAGCAATGGAAGCAAGTGAAAGCCCTCATCCCAGTAGAATCCTCTAGGGAAAAATGGTCTGGAAGGAACCAACGTGAGCAACTCGTGTGGACCTTCGAATTGACCCTTCAACTTGGGAAGATGAATCTCCCCATCGATCGCCACCTCCATGTCATCTTCCCCTTCGATAAATGTTCTTCTGTCGACTTTATGGTCTCCATAGAAGTATGAAAGTCCACCCAAAAGTCCAGCAAGCAATTCCTTGCCAAAGGTCTTTTCTTCGGGGGTGGCTCCTGCGAGTGGAAACCGCTTGTCGAAGTTGGTGTTGAACTTCTTGAGAGCTGCAGCAATACGTACATTAATGTCGTCGAACGAGATTCTTTCTGTGGGAGGAGTACTCAAGTCATTGAAGATGACATCGAACTCGCATTCTCCCTCATACACTTTCTGGATCATATGAAAATTTCCCTCGTAGCCGTGGATATCTCTGAGTAAAAGACCCAGCGATGCAGAGAATCGGGCCGACTCTTCACGATACTTCTCCGTGAAATCCTTAATGCTCTCCTGAAGCAAAGTGATGAAGATCTCCTCTCCACGCCAAACATTCCCGTCGCCGATCCGGAGACTGACATGGTGAGTAAATCTGGGATCCAATTCAGGGATAATCAAGCGGTCCACCACCGGGTGTTTGTTTTTTGTGTCTTTTCCTCCATCATTAATCTTCAACTCAAACGTATTCAAGCTCCTAGAAAACCCAGAAAGATTCACCGATCCAGTGTACCCAACGGGGTTAGGTGCATTATCAAGCTTTATAAAGCCGTCAGGGACCTTAACTCCCTTTTCTTCATCCAACATTTCTCCCTCGAGACCCGAGTACCACACGAATGAAGTTCTCACCTTCTCAAACCCTTCATGAGGGTCTGCCCTAACCTTGACTCCCCAATTCCTTCCATTGTCGCTCTTAACAAAGTCAATTGTGATATTTATATGGCAGTCGTTATCGGCGATGACCTGTCTGCCTCCGGATCTCGGATCATACTCGATCCAATTGGCCTTGATCACATTATGGCCCTGTTCATACTTATGCTTCAAAGTACCGAAACCGGTCTGTTCATCCACATTAAACCAGAGAAGACCGGAAGTGAGCGAGAAGGGAAGTCGGGGACGGATTCCGAGGTAGATCCCACTTCTATAAGGACCCCAAAAGAGCGAGTCCAGCGATAGCTTGTCATATTGGCCCTGGGTGGAGTTGTCCACTTTTGGAGTTTCCAGGCTCAAATCAAAGTAAACTTGGTCGGCCAATACTAGTGTAACAAGGCCAAGAAATGCCACTACAAGTGTTTGAATGGAATTCTTCATGGTGGAAGAGGTTTCACGTTGACGTTGCAATATGAATACCTATAAGGCCTTGTGCAGGGAGACGTCTGGTTGAGCCATAGCAATTTCAGAGAATAGGAGATAATGGAGGAAAATGAGAAAATGAGTTTTCGGAAGGTTTGGTGACATTCTCGATGGAATATCCTGGCGAGAGAATAAGTTAGATGGGATTTTGGTGGAGTTGGGGACAGGTTGTTCGTTTGGCTAGTCCATGCCAAATATCGTAAATGCCAAAGATCGTAATTATTCTTACAAACATACATAGGACTCACTCCGATAGTTTCAAAGGACACACGTAAACTTTCAATAATGGAGTAAGGTATACTAAGAAGAACAAGTGAATGGAGCATTAACAAATATACTGATTGGTATACTTTCAATTGATGGTGAGATTGGAAGCTCACCTGGGTGGGTTAGAATGGAACTTGTTGAGTTGGATTGGCTCTGAGCATGGATTTAAGGATCTAAGATATGGAGCTTAGGATCCATAGCTGGGTTTTTTTTTTTTTTTTTTTGTTGTTGTATTTAGAAGCCTTTGAAGTTGCCGTACTTCAGCAACAACGAAAGATATACATGCGCAAGAGATACATTCTAGGGACCTCTCCGAAACAATTGAGAGTTCTGATTTAGAATTCTGATTTAGAGACCCAATTTGTAGCATTTCATCAACTTCACCTGTAAGTTTCACTCCCACCTTGGATCCGTTTCCGATTTTTCATGGCCACCTTTTCGTACGTCATTATGGCTGCGAAACGCACGTCTACTCTAGACTCGCAAACATAGTTGGCATTAAGCATCATAGAGAAAGAAATCATCATGAGCAGATAAAGAAAAACCCCAAAGAAAAACCCCAAAAAAAAAAATAAAAAAAAGACGAATCAAGTAAATATCACAATACAATCTCCACTACTAATCCACCACAATTCTAAAGAAATCACACAACCGACTAATTCTATCCCACCACAGTATTCCACTCACATTCTCTACCCTTCACTACCCTCCCACCTCAAAACCCACAATTTCCACCACCTCTCCATTCGCAATCATCCTCTATACTCTCCTTGCAACTACCTTCCGATCGCCAAATTCGCCAGACTTCCCCCATCACACCGTTTATTAATCAGCCAATCCGGTATACGCAGATTACGCTCAGTCACAAGAGTCCAAGCCCACCAATCTGCTACTAGTATAGCCACTGCCAACCACAAGCTCCCAGTTTTACACTGCTACGTATATGCGCCGTGCGCCCAAGTTCCCGATCCAATTTCCCTCTCCGCTTCAACTGCTCCGTTCGCTCCGCAAAATGCACATCACTCCAATTCCTCTGAGCTGGGGCCAATCCAACAATTATGCCTATCTTTTGGTGGATGAACCCACCAAGAACGCGTGGTTGATTGACTCGGCGTTCCCGGAAGACGTGTTAAGTTTTCTTGACTCGAAATGGGAATCGTTCGAGTTGAAGGCAATCGTCAACACCCACCACCATTGGGATCACGCGGGAGGCAACAAAACTTTCCACAAAAAGTATCCCGACTTGCCGGTTATTGGCGGAAGGGACTCGGAGCTTGTCACCTATACGCCTTCGCATCGCGAGGTCATCGATTTGGGCGATAACGTGTCGATTACTGCCCTCCACACTCCGTGCCACACCCAGGACTCCATTTGCTACTATGTCAAGGACTCCAAGACAGGAGAAAAGGCGGTATTTACGGGCGACACGCTCTTTGTAAGCGGTTGTGGCCGATTCTTTGAGGGATCGGCCGAGCAGATGGACACGGCCTTGAATAAGATCTTGGGCAAGTTGCCTAATGAAACCGTGGTGTATGCGGGACACGAATACACAAAGTCCAACGTGAAGTTCAGCAAGACAGTGCTCAACAACAGCGCCATTGCCAAGCTCGAAGAGTTTGCCTTGGCCAACGAGTTTACTGCCGGCAAGTTCACGATTGGAGACGAGTTGGAGTTCAATCCGTTCATGAGAACAAGTGACCCTCAGGTGCAGCAGGCTACTGGAGAAACAGACAGCATCGAGGTGATGGCCAAATTGAGAGAAATGAAGAACAACAGCTGAGAGAACAACAGCAGTTCAACTGGTGAGTACAAACAAATATATCGACAGTCCCATTCGGCTGCAACCGGATATCTATATTCGTACAAACTCCGGAAGCCAAGCGTCGTCGTACGCTAGTTCCGGCTGCCAGAGCTCTATGAACTCTAAATCAAACTCAGACTTGCCCATGGCAAACTTCTCGTACTCTTCAAAGATCCCACTCATACACCACCCTTGGAGAATCTTCCTCATGAGCCCTACCAATACTCCGATGCGGTGCTTGCCCTTGTTGGAGTGGATAAGCATGGGGAAGTTGCGTTTATCCAACATGAGTTCAAGCGCCTTTACGAGTGCCGCCTGGGCCTCCGCATGGGTATTCAGAATGAAGGGTTCTTGAGATGAGTGCATGACTAGATGATGGAAGGTGATGTCCGTTGTGCCGATCCAACTTTTGTAGTTTTCGAAGATTTCGGCGGTTCCATGCTTATCTTTCTTGGGCTTTTTCGTTTTCGTCTCGTCCTTATCCTTTTCCTTCTTGTCTTTCTTGTCTTTCTTGTCTTTATCTGTCTTCTTGGACGATTCCAAGTCTCCCAAGTAAATTATGGTCTTAAACTCTATCCGCTCCATGAACGGGTAATTTATAGGCATGGGGAACCCGCTGCGGTAGATTCCATCCTCCACTAACGAGAAATTTAGCGGTGGGACATACATTGGTCTTACCATCTGATTGGCTTCTGGCTGTACATCCTGGGTGGTGGCCAGGGATTGCCTCCAGGGGGAATTTGTTGCTGAATCTGTAGTTACTTCCAGTACCAGAAGATCATGATTGGCACCAGAATCTCCCATAGTCGGTGGAGGGTGTGGTGATTCGATTAATCTTATGAAATAATTACTCTGATGTATGCACCACTGTTGAGTTCGGTAGAGGAATCCTCGCAATAAGAATTGAATCTTGCAATCGAAGAAAAAATACTCTGTGAAGAAGCCAATATGATTGAATAACTGAAGCTTACAGGATTGACAGTTTAAATCCTACAATTATGGATATCTTAAGCCTACACCATTATCTAAAACTACCACTACATTCGATTCTCTAGGAACACATGTTATTTCTGGGAGAATAAGAAACCCATACAGTGTATGTAAGAATATGCAAGATGACAGTAATGTCCACTAGTTCCCCACAACTCTCCTTATAACAATGGCTGAAAGTTTGGCAACATAGGTGGCCGAGGGTATCCATTCGACAGTGGCCGACTGATTGGGGCAGGAAGAACCAGAGAACTGGTGTGCGAAATCGGAGGAGGCAAGATAATCTTCGGCGAATCGTCGTTGTACTTTGTAGAAGTGACCGCAGATGTCAACTCGTAGATTGGAATGGCCAGAAATCTCTGGGGGAAGATCTCGAGCTCGATATTCGTTTCCAGCTCAAAGATTTTCTCGAGGTCGAAATCAGAATTTACAACAGTGGAAGTTTTCTGATTGCGCAACCCAAAGATCTGGTTGTCATTAAGTTTAAATGCCTGCTTAGCATTCTCCATGATCTCCACGAGCCGCGGGGGCGCAGAACCTTTAATTGGGTATGAGAACTCCAATGACGACAGCAAGAACCGAAGAGCAACCAGTTTCCTGGGCAGATGTTCAGCCTCAGGCTCAAATGAAACTGCTGGTGATACCGATGGTAGATGACTCCGAATTTCTGAGGCAACCGTGGCCAAGTTCGTGAGTGAATTCAGGTAGTTGTGTGAACCTTCAGAGTCGGTCCTCTGAGATGCCTCCATTTCAGACAGAAGGAAAGAAGTGGACGATTTCAGCACGAGAGGGTACTCGAGCAAGATACTACGGTAGATGGCCTCGCCAAGCTGGAAAAGAATGCGATCGTATCCAAAATCCTTGATGCAGCAGCCAATGAGCGTTTGGAACGTCAATGTGGCGGTTTCATCGTCAAGCGCCTGGGTGGCCGTGGAGTCGGGCTCAAGACTACGATGGAAACGAGCCAAGAAGGCCGCCAGCGTCACTTTCTCCTGTAAATAGTCCACCGATGTCTGATTAAGTCCGGAAAAGGACTTGTCGAATACCATGGCAGAAATGGAGGTGATGGCCGCCTGTCCCAGCACCACCATATAGTTTGTGCGGGCACTCTTAGTGTGCTCGAGACACAGCTTCGATCGCTTCATGAGCAATAAGAGCGAGAGGCGAATGGCCTGGAGTTCCTTCTCATTGGCTGCCTGCAGCAGATTGGCGACTGATTCACCTCCTAGCGGCGGAAGCAAAACTCCCAAGAGGGGTACTCTGTTCTCCAAGGTTACTGGCTGAATAATGGAATCTATGGCGGCCCTCAGGTGGTCGTCGCTGGTGAAGGTCTTCGATCGAGAATAGCTCATATCGTAAACTTCGTGACCTACGGCATTGAGTCTCGAAATCTCCAGAATGAAGTTGGAGCGGTCGACCACATCGTCAGCGACATTCTCCTCCTTAGGAAGTATCTCGACGAATCCCTGAGAAGGGCGCCGTTTCTTCAAGTTGGTTCTGCGGGTTTTCGTTGATCGTTTCCGATTTCGGCGTACACTCTGCACAGCGGCCCGAACAAGCTTGTCGAAGTCAGAGAAGTAGTCCGGGTCATAGTTGAACTCGAGCCGGAGAATCTCGGCCACTTTCTTGATCTCTTCCTCTTGTTCGCTTGCCTTTTTCAGACTCAAATCAAGCGTATCTATGAGTTCTAGCCGTCGGGCCAGGAATCTTTTCCAGAGGCGCTCGTCTTGGAAATTTAGCCTTTCACGGATAGAGTGCGTCACTCCGAGCTTCTTATCGTCGAGCACCGGAATATCAAACATATTCTTTGCAGAGTTATCGCTGTGGAGTCTGTAATAGTCAACTGGTGATTCATGGTCAGGCGAGTCATGGGCCGCACACCCGTGCCTCCTGACTCATGACTGGGAGTCATCAAGTGTGGGTGGGATCAGGTTTTCTTTTTTTTTTTATATATATTGCTACTCCATGAGCGATTGGCTGGGGCGATTTGCTCATTTCTGTGTTCTGCCTTGGCGTTATTCTAGCCAGCGATTTCCAAGTGGAAAGGATGCCACAATAGTGGGAGGTACTGGCTTTTTATACATCAGTACCTCCTGGCACGGGATTTAAGAGTCATTCCACGAAGTCAGATACAGGGACGATAGCCGTGATTGGCCGAAGTACGGTAGAACCACGACTGAATTAAAGTGGTTCTGAAAAAGGAGACGAGGAACCAAGCAATGAAGTGACACCAATCGGCAATTCAAATGAATAAAAATCGCCAAATTAGGAAAGATTAAGCGCAAACATTCAATTTCACTCTCACCAAACAAAATTTTCCCCTTCCCTCTTGGAACCACTGTGAGTCACAGTGGTGCGGATTAGGTCGATCACCGCCCAATCGGGTAATTGAAAATTTTTACCGCGATTGACAATCAGTATAAAGTCCCATCCACCCTGTCCTCTATCTCTTTTTCCTCCACTATTTTCAAACAGAATATCTATTATGTCGAAGGGAAAAGTTTGCTTGGCCTACTCCGGTGGTTTGGACACCTCTGTCATTCTCGCCTGGTTGCTTGAACAAGGCTACGAAGTTGTTGCCTTTTTGGCCAACATTGGTCAAGAAGAAGACTTTGAGGCTGCTGAAAAGAAGGCCTTGGCCATTGGTGCCACCAAGTTCGTTGTTGTTGATGTCAGAAAGGAGTTCGTTGAGAACGTCTGTTTCCCTGCCATCCAGACCAACGCCATCTACGAAAATGTCTACCTTTTGGGTACCTCTTTGGCTAGACCAGTGATTGCTCAGGCCCAGATCAAGGTTGCCGAACAGGAGGGCTGTTTTGCAGTTTCTCACGGATGTACCGGTAAAGGTAACGATCAAGTTCGTTTTGAATTGTCGTTCTACGCCTTGAAGCCCGATGTGGTTGTGATTGCTCCATGGAGAGACCCAGAATTCTTCAACAGATTTGCCGGAAGAAAGGACTTGTTGGACTACGCTGCTTCCAAGGACATCCCTGTGGCCCAGACCAAGGCTAAGCCATGGTCCACCGACGAGAACTTGGCCCACATCTCCTTCGAGGCTGGTATCTTGGAGGACCCTAACACCACTCCTCCAAAGGATATGTGGAAGTTGACTGTCGACCCCGAGGATGCCCCTGAGACCCCAGAGGATTTCTCTGTGGTTTTCGAGAAGGGTTTGCCCGTCAAGTTGATTTTGGATGGCGGCAAGAAGGTTGTTACCGAGCCAGTCGAGTTGTTCACCGAGGCTAATGCTTTGGCCAGAAGAAACGGTGTCGGCAGAATCGACATTGTCGAGAACAGATTCATTGGTATTAAGTCCAGAGGCTGTTACGAGACTCCAGGTTTGACCATCTTGAGAAACACCCACGTTGATTTGGAGGGTTTGACCTTGGACAGAGAGGTGAGAGCATTGAGAGACCAGTTTGTCACTGTTACTTACTCCAAGTTGTTGTACAACGGTATGTACTTCACTCCAGAGTGTGAGTACGTCAGATCCATGATTGCTCCTTCGCAGAAGACCGTCAACGGTACTGTGAGAGCCAGATGCTACAAGGGTAATGTGATTATCTTGGGTAGATTCTCCGAGACCGAGAAGTTGTACGACGAGACCGAGTCTTCCATGGATGAGTTGACTGGTTTCTCTCCAGAGGACACTTCTGGATTCATTGCTGTGCAATCTATCAGAATCAAGAAGTTTGGTGAGGCTGTCAGAGAGAAGGGTGCTAAGTTGGAGTTGTAGATGCATATAATATATCAATAGTCAAGTGAGTCGGGGTGTAGGTACGAAGCGTATGAGATTTAACAACAAAGCGGATATCTAATAAGTGTATGTAGGTATCTGTTTCAGTATCCACTGTCAACTAGTTGTCCGTGTATTCGTTATCAAGTACTTGTTTCAGTGTTTGTCACATGCTATATTGTTTTGCCCAGGTGTCCAACTTCTCAAGATATTCAGGAATGTTTTTCCCCACTAAACCAGAGGGAATGCTCTTTTTAGCAATTGGCTTCGTCTTGCTAGTTTCGTAGTGCTCTTTCAAATGTGAAATCATCAGGTCCAAAATTACTCGCCTGGAGTGGTCTCCACGCGGTAGTAATCCTTCCTTTACCAAGAATTTCTCACCCGACTCCATTTCATCAAGTCTATCTGCGGAGGCTTCCTGTTTGACTTCCCTGTCGGCCAAACTAGTCATCCTATCCATGTCTTCAGTGTCCGCTAAAAACTCATCTCGGTGGTTGTAATAGTACCAGCTGGTAAGCCAGAGGACCTTGTTAAACATCGGAAACCGATATCTGGAAGGCACTTTAGTCTCCTTCTCGATGTTATAAATCCTCAAGTGCATAGGAACGTCTCGAAGGGTGAGGAAATTTCCACCGATAATCACTGAATCTTTGGGTGTATGTACAGAGTGGATCCAGCCACTAGGGATGATGAAAAGATCGCCTTTATGTAGGTGAACCTTGAATCCAATTGCAGGTTTCAATGTCTTTCCCTTGACTCTTTTTGAGTAGTCGCCAAACCACATGAAGTTCTGATGTGGTTCTTGACACCACTCTTGGTATAGAAGAAGATTATCCTCAGTTGGAGGATACAACACAAAAGTTTTCGTTCCCAGACACACCGTGTAGTAGACTGGAGTTCCCGAAAAGTCGATGTGGAAGTCGGTATATGAGCCAGCAACCGACATGAGGCAGTAGACTGTGACTTTTGGGCGCTTCTGATCGGATCCGTCGCTATCGCACCAGATCTTATCAACGAGATCCAAATCACGAACCATCTGTGGTCTGACAAACGAGGCACCAAGCTCCTTCACCTCAGAAACCTCTAGCGAGATCACATTGCGGATTCTATCTCTCTCTGAAGCTTCAGTATAGAAATATTTCCGCCACTTGCCCAAACTCCAACCTGGCGTCTCGCTCTGCTGAGATAAAACGTCCATCACTTCCACAGGCTCGTCATTTCCCGTTTTTTCGGAAATATATGCTACAGTAATGTTCTCTCTGGCACAAGGTAGCTCCATTCCACATTCCCCATCATCGACATTCGGAACCACCACCGGTTTGGATAGTCCCGTATTCAACACATACAGTTTTGTAAGTTCTTCACCTCTCAAAATATCCACATAGGTCAGCTTTTTAGTTCGGTCAACTTCAGGCTCGAATTCTAGAAAAGAAGCTACATGTGGATGTTCCGACTTGTCTATGGCAAAAACTTCGCCTTGGTCGAGCGCCACATAGTCAATTTTAGTCTTTGCCCGTTTCAGTTGTCGCTTCAACTGTGATGGTCCATGGTCTGCCTCACATTCGCTACAATGGTACGATGCTATCTTTCCCAATTGAGAATTGGGTATTCTGGCGCAGATGGTATGGAGCCATTGTCTGCAAATGTCACATCTGATCCATGAGATGGCGTCTGATTCGTCTAGAGGAGAGCTGACACATATCAGACATACGGAGGTGTCTTTTGGTCTTGCCATTTTTTGATGATAGATGAATGTTGATGCCAGTCTTGTATATGGCAGTTGTATGTAGATCTTGTGATGTAGTGTGAGAGTGAGGTAACTCAGACAGAAGAGCATGAAAAAGTAAAAACGAACGAAAATTATGCAAAATTTACAATGATTATTAACAAATGTTACAATTATTCAAGATTACAATTATTTAACCCTCATTGTATCTTCTGGCCCTGGGCATCGATATCGCTCCACAAGAATCTCAATTTAAAGTACTGCGCAACGAAACACAAAATCAACAAGATGGGCACCTCCAAAAGCGGGCCGAATGTAGCAGCAATCGATTCCTTACTTCCCGATCCATACAAAGAAATTGCAATGGCAAGACTCAACTCGAAGTTGTTGGAGGCAGCAGTGAATGTCTGGGTCACCGTTTCACTATAACGAGCTCCACATCTCCAACGCCATCTGGCCTCGTCTTCCACAATATTCTTTTCGCATCCACAGAGCAACTCCTCCTCTGAATCTTCGGGCAATTCGATTCTCTTGGGTGCAGAAGTGTACCATCTGATGCCAAAAAACGTTCCAAACCATGCCACGACGAAGTAGACAGTAAGCGGAACAAAGCATCTGAGCCCAGACCCGACGTCGCTGATGAAGTAGTGGCCTCTCTCGATGAAAATCACAATAATGGTGTAGATCAATCCGATGAATGCCCAAGGAGAGATGTAAGGCATCACTACTCTATTATACTTCTCGATGCCGATGGTAGACTTGGCCAAAAGTCTGATGGCGAGACCAATAGCAAGCGGAATTCCAAGGAAGAAAAGAACGCTCTTGGCCACAAGTCCGTAGGTAACACCACTGGCGCCAGCCTTTGAGTAATCGCCCGTGATGGCGTAGCAGAATAAGATCTGCATTGGAGCATACAACACGATCTGGAACAAACTGTTGACGATAACGATAACAGCACACAAATCGGGATCTCCCCCGGCGATGTCGTTCCACACCAACACCATAGCAATGCATCTTGCCAACCCGATCATGATAATACCAGTTCTGTATTCTGGCTTATCGAAAAGAGTGGCCCACGAGAGACCAAACATCAAGAGTGGACAAACCACCCAGTTCAATACAAGCGACACCACGATAGGACGCAAATACAAGTCCAGAGAGAAAAAGCGGAAAAACGACTCCCACTGCACTTTACAAAGGGGAGGCAACATCATCACGATCATTCCGATGGCCAATGGTACGGCTACGCCCACTACTTGGGCACCATCAAACGCAGTTCTAGACGAAGGTGCGTACACTGAGAGAAGAATACCTAGCACCATGGCCAGCACTATGGCTAGTGGAAGGCATTTGTCTGTGATGGAGAGTTGAGACCATGCGGTTCTGAATACTTTGGTGTTCATGGTTGTGATGAGTAAGAAAAAATTGGGTGTGTGTGTAAAGATGGAATTAAATGGATCACGAAGTACAGCACGTGGCGATGCGTTATCTTAGTTTCAAATAAACGAACTCCAAGTGATTAGTCAGAATGTCTAAGGATTTCTTTTTATGAAGAGTTCTCTAGCAGAGATGATCTCTTTAGAAAAGCCGCCGATAAAGTGGGAATGATTCAAGCCAAGAAATTATGGTACGGCATACTATAAGATGGAGCCGTTAGAAGGAATATCATAGTATTCGCAGTGTCGCGAGAGGTCAGGAAACTACGATCTGTGGATTGTTTAGAATCCTATGGGTCAGTATCTACACGTCAGATACGAGTGAAATAACTGGCACATGGTGAAGTTAAAGCAAGTGTTGACTAGCTTGACCGTGAAACTCGTCAAGTAGAGCATGGGTTGAACAGTATATTTGAAGTGGAGGATGGGCAGCATTCTATTTTGCTTTTTTTTTCATAGTTTACTAATTTTGCACCATCTTTTATGGTTGCCTATTTCAAACCTGCTTGTGGGTATCTAGTTCCTAGTTTGTTCCGCACACTGATCAATACAGTATTCGCACGAGTGCTTGCCCACTCTATCGATGACTCAATACTCACAAACTTGAACTCATACAGCTTCATGAAAAGTTTCATTCCAGTTGGCGTCTTATTCTCGTCTCAACTCTTGTCGATATTCTTAATATTCTTATTCATTTCCCAATAATCTAAACTTCTCCGCACTCCCTTCTTTGCTCAATTTCCTTCCCACTATCTCCATATATCTATGTAGGTCGCTATCACTCACTTCCACCCATGCTTTTCTCCCGCCAAAGAACAGCTACCCGACTCCTACAAACATGCCGTAGCTCCAAATGGCTCGCTCATGTCAGGTGTTACTCCAAAAATGGCCACGACCAGCAGCAAACCTTCTTACAGGAATACAAAATTAGATCGTCGTTGGAAAGACTCATCTACCACTATGCCAGCCAGCCGTTGGCCAAATTCTCCATTCTGGCATTGTATGACCAATCACGAAAACTCAACAACTCGGTGATTCTCCAGTTTGCTCGGAATTCCGCGGAACAGCTCTTGGCCTACAATGCCCGAAGACTAAGACGGTTCAGAAACTTGCCCTACTTGGTGATGTTGAACCCCTCCATTTCCGAGCTGTACAACATGTACTTGAAGTCGATGTCGCTTCTTTTGACTGCATCGCTCAATCCGCCAACCACTTTGGAGGAGAACGAGAAGTTCAAGGTCGAGGTGCTTGCCAAATTCATCGAGATCCATGCAGATACCTTGCCGATTCTCTCCAAGGGGTTCTCCGAGGTGATGCATTTGATATCTACCAAGGATATCAAGGCGTTCTTAGATGAGCATTTGAAGGAGCGAATCAGTATGAGACTCATAGCCCATCAACACATTCTGCTTACTGAATCGTTGGCCAGCAGTCTGTATGAAAAGGGAGGAAAGTTTAACGGAGTGGTCAAGGAGCTTGACATTCGGTCGGTTATCCAGAAAAACGCCGATTTGGTCAACGATATTGTTCTCATGAAGTACGATCAGCAGGTTGCAGTGAACATCGATACCAACCTTTATCCACCCAGTTTCTGGAATCTGCGCGACGGCCCACCGTCGCTGTTGAAGCTCAAGAATGAAAAAGACCCCATCATCTTCCCCTACATCGAGTACCATCTTGATTACATTCTCATGGAGCTTTTCAAGAACTCGTTCCGGGCCCACATCGAGAACAACGTGCACGATCCAGTTCAGGTGACGGTATCTACCAGCAGCAGGCCGTCATATTTAGAGATGAGAATTAGAGACAAGGGCAAGGGTATTCCGCCAAACGTGGCCAAGCACATGTTTGATTACTCGTTCACCACCTACGAGTCTGGGGAAGGTGACAGCTACAAGACTCTCAACGTTCCTCCGGGCCAGGGAGCAAATACTGTGGCGGGAATGGGATATGGGCTCCCGCTTCTGAAGAACTACATTGAGATCTTTAACGACACTTTGGACCAGGAGGTTGTGGACCATCCAGATAACGAAGAGGTGATTCCTACTAGAGGTCTGTTGACCGTGCAGTCCTACTATGGATGGGGAACAGATGTGTACTTGAAGACGGTTGGATTCTAGACTAATGAAAGACTATGATGAGCAAACTGTAATCATTAATTCTTTATTTCGAACTCTTTCATATTTTCAATGTTGTTTTTCCTTTTTCATTATCTTTCATTTCGTTTTCTTAAACCTCCCAATCTCACTATCAATATTTCTATACAGTGCGGTTTTCACCCATCACCAACACTCCATGTCAGAGGACCCTGGCATAACCCTCCCCCATTGGGTAATCTCCCTATCGGGGTATACGGCTCTGGCCGCCTCAATCATCATTTTTCTCTCCATCTTCATGCATCTCCTCAACTACAGAAAACCTTTCCAGCAGAGACTAATGATCAGAATCCAAATGATAGTGCCGCTTTTTGCCCTCTCATGCTTCTGTATGTTGAAAGACCCAAAGGCGGTATTAAACAAATTCGCCATCGAACCTTTGAGAGAAATCTATGAAGCTTTCGTCATTTACACCTTCTTTTCGCTCTTAACAGATATGTTGGGAGGCGAGAAGAGCATTGTCATCTTGGCCAGCGGAAGACCCCCCGTGGAACAAATCGGCTTCATGAGAGTTCTACCGCCGCTAGACATTCTGGATCCACACACGTTTTTGGTAGTCAAGCGGGGCATTCTCCAGTACGTGTGGCTTAAACCGATCATTTGCTTCGGGGTGCTATTTCTGGAGTTACTCGGCTGGTACGACGTCAACGACTTGGGAATTACCTCCCTCTACCTCTGGTTCACCATAGTTTACAATTTCAGCGTGTCGTTGTCTTTGTACTCGCTAGCTATTTTCTGGAAGATTCTCTGGGAAGATTTGAAACCTTTCAACCCCGTAGGAAAGTTTCTCTGTGTCAAACTCATCATTTTTGCTTCGTACTGGCAAGGAGTTATTCTTGCAATTCTCAATTTCACCGGTTTTCTACCCGGGGGCAGCTCGGAGGACGAAAATGGAGCTCCCAACATTGGTGTATCCATCCAGAATGCTTTGCTCTGTGTGGAGCTATTAGGATTTGCGATTGGCCACTGGTTGTCGTTCTCCTATCGGCCATTTACAATTTCTCACATACCGAATGGCAGGGTCCAGTTCTACTATGCTGTGAAAGACATGATTGGTATCAAGGACCTTATCATTGACTTCAAACTTACCTTCTATGGGGATTACTACAAGGATTACAAACAATTTGACTCAGTGGAGGCCATTATTGCCCATCCGACGTCACGGGGCAGAATGAGCAGAATCAACCAGGGACTTCGATACCACAATGACGGAAAGCATAAGCACTGGCTCCCCCAGCAGAACATACCTAGTTCTAGCAAATTGTCTATTCAAAGCACATCTGAGATCAATGCCATTTACAACTACGGCAATCCAAGGACGCAATCGGCATATGAAGCATCCATTTCGCTGAGCGGAACCTCCACTAGAGGCATATATCCCGCCTCGCTCAAGGTTGGAGCTTCTCCGCCTGGGTCCCCAGGAGGTGGCGATGTGAGTGTTTTAGCAGACGAGCCGAAGAATATGGACGAAATTATCAATGAGATTTTGCCTGAGATAGATAATGACGACGAGCATTTTGCCGAGGATGAGCTCTACTATCGCGCAGCGTCGTCAGTGGTGAACAACTACAATTTGGACCAGACCGAGGTGAAGAAGTTGATTCATTATCCGATTGTGGATGAGGTGATTGGTGGACACGAGTATGGCTACAAAGTGCAGAAGCTCCGTGCTAGTCGGATCCAGCTGCGTCCAGATGCATTGATAGGGAAATCACAGCCACTTGGACGAGACGATTTTTTGGGTTATGGGAGTGTTCAAAGCAGTAATGTTTAATGGAAATGGGATTTAGTGGTCTGTTCTAGCAATTCACTGATCATGCCTGAAAATGCCCAGACTGTCCTGGAGTGTAAGTGGCATGACCCACATTGTTGACTCGGCTGAGACTGAGACGGCCAAACCAGCTACAGAAAGAAAAATATCAGAGCAAACCTTTGAATACCAAAGAAATCTATTCCATTCGAATGGAGAATTGAAACGAAGGAAAAAAAAACCCATGCCTACTGGTGAATTCCTGCCTGAATTAACATCCATGTCTATATCTATACCTGCATTCCTCTCAATTGCTCGCGGCTTTGGTCTCTCCTACACACTCTTTATCGGGCGTAGTTCCAGACAGGGAATTCCCTTTACAATTCAAGTTCTGGCATCCGTTCATGTTTGAGGCCCGCCGCCGCACTGACTTAGATGTCTCAACTTCAGATCTTCCGGTCACCACTTTCCCTCAGAATCCTAGCCAATCTACCGCAGAGTTGGATGACCAGCTTAGACCATTATTCGTCAATAGTGACCCATATGAATGCAATGCTAACTTCTCCACATTTCTCAAATTGGTGGTAGACCACCTCAAGGGATTGCCAGAAACTTATCACGCGTGCCTGGTGTATGCGCTCCAGTTGCTCATTCTGAATTTATTCCTGAAGAACCTTCTGCTTTGCTTGGGAAAGATCCTCGGACTTCTAGGTGCCCTCAGCAACCCTGTGCATGGGGATAATGAATCAGAGACCCGCTCTTTGAAAGAGTTGTTGCTAATTATCATGCTCCTACTCGTGAAGTTGGGAGGTGACTCGACTTCCGAATGTAACTTGCCCGTGGATGAAAAGACGTTATTCAATACGCTCAAGCTGTTGGGTATGATGCACATTATTGCCAATTTCATTTCCGATCACATTGCACAGAAGGACTCCACCCATGCCTCCTATGTATTGTTGAAGTTCAACTGTGATATTGTGTTCCACTACTTATATCACGTTGTTCTTCTTGACGATGGAGAATTTGCCAATCTCATGACGACTCTGCTTATTCAATCGTTAGTTGAAGATTTGCTCTCCAACAATAACTTCAATAACTATGGGTTGGCGGCCGATGACTTTGATGACGAGACGAAGCTTATTGCATATGAAGAGTTCAAGCTCTTGCTCCTCATCAACGAACAGTACATGATGAAGTCACTTTCGTGCAACATTATGCAGAATAAGGTCATTGAAGGACTCTTCACCCGAAGGAAAGACTCCATCAACGGTATTTGTGGCTTCACAAACTTGCTCGTGTATCATATGAATCGTGAAGAGTCGCATATCATCAAGATTTTAATGTTGAAGTTCCTCTACTTGATTTTCACTTCTTCCAATACCGCCAAGCTTCCGTATCTCAACGATGTGAAGATCTTGGTGGATATTTTCATTCGTGAACTCAACGATAACAACTATTCAATTGAAACCGATGGAGACAGTAGCGTTCTTGCTCTTACATATTTGAAGGTGCTCTATCCAATGCTCTCATTTTCTGAGCTTGGTGATTTGAATCCCAGCTACAAGGCGATTGATCTCACTGAAGTTTTGCGTAATGTCGTTGTCAATTGCGATACAGGTTCCTCAGACAACGATGATGACTCTTTCATCAACCAAGACGCGGAGAAGCTCATCCAAGCATCTAGCATAGTGAAGCTTGCAATGAAATGCCTTGCAATACCTTGGTTGAAACGAGCAGGTTCTCGAGGCTTCCCGTCAAGGTTAATGAAGAATAGCAACCAAAGCAACGACAGCATATCTACCGTTTCGACGATAAGTTCCAGAAGTGCCAAGCTCGAAACTTCCCATTCGTTCAATTCCTCGGATTCCTTGTCATTTACGCGAGTTGCCTCTGTGAGGGCATCTACAAGAAACGATTTTCATAAGCATATGACTTCCCACAACATTAATGTTGAGAAGACTTTGGATAATTCACTGGAGGAGAGTATTTTTGCGGCAAACAATCATAATGTCTTCTTGCATCCCAAGAAATCTACCTCCAGCAGCAAATCGATTAAGAATCGACTGAGTGTGATTCTCTTAGATTTACCACAAGAGTATTTGCAAGAAAAGAAACTACCTCCGCTTCCTGGATCAGCAACTATGTGGTCAGCACGCCCTAGCATATCGGTGGCCGAGAAGGCGAGATACAAGAAGGCGCCACCTCCACCTCCGCCTCCACCTCGAAGAAGACGATAGCATGTATTACTGTACAAGGTCATTATAACAAATAGATGAATCAGTCATAAGATATGAAGCTATTAGGCAATGTCAGAGTCCTCCTTAAAGCTAAGCACATCGTCAAATCTTAAGCCATTAATCTCGGTTCTGTTGTAGGTATCCAACTCCTTGTAGGAAAAATGATCATCATCTTCGGGGTCGAAAATATCGTTGGAGGCAACCAAAACCAAACCCCTGGAGCGAATTAATGGAATGAGTTTTGGAACCAAATTAAGTAGCTGGATAGATGTGATTATTCCAATCAAATTATTATCAATGGTAAAATTGACAGCATCTTTGATAGACCGAATGGTAAGCTCCTGGTCGTTCGCCAACAATTGATATTTCAACTTGCTCTGAGCAGAGCGTGAATGAGTTCTCGCTTGTTTTGATGACTTGGATGAATCTTCGTTCTCCAATTCATTCATGAGAAGACCATTTGCGGTTCTGGCCTCAAAAATTTTCTTGTGGCTGTTGAACACAATTCCGTTCATGATCAAGAAAACCGGAAAGTTGGGCTGCTTCCAATTCAAGATTTTGCAAACAATGGAGTTCGATGACAAAAAGATCAACGAGCGACTTCCATGATTATCTCTGATATTGACCGTTCTGATATGATTGAATACCTTATTCAATGTCAAATCGATGAACGAATTCAAGTTCAGTTGAATATTTCCTGCAAATGGAATGTTGTCCAATTCATAAAGAGATGGGAACACAAGCTCAATGCTGAGGTTTATATCCGGATCCAAAATATCCAAAAAGATCTCCAATGGAAGGTAGATGATCTTCAAAAGCTTCTTGATATAAGTGATTTCCTGAATGGTCATTTTTGACAAGTCACCCATAACCTTCTTGTAATCAAACAATTTGGACGTCATGGATTTGAGCTGTTCCAAAGACAAGTTGGGCAAGAACAATTCAATGTTGTCAGACACCGCAATGGCCCAATGTGGGCAAACAACTGGAGTGCCATCGTTAAGTAAGCAGACTTTAATTCTCAAGTACTCACCCGACAATGATGTGGCAGTGACAAACGATGAAGTGGTATTGACCGGAGTTACACTCACATCACCGTTTGTTTGAGAGACAGCTGTGTTGACAGTTGTATTCAAGTTCTGATGCGATGACTTGAAACTGGCAGGTGACAAGAAATTGTTTGGAGATAATCCGTCAGTATTATTGAATTTGACAGCAGGAGTATTCTTGAAGAGCCCTGTCGAAGATTTCCAGTAAGTATCGTATTTCGTTGTCTCCAACAAGGTTCCGGCAAAAGGGAAGATAACCTGATAATTGAACTTCAACTCACCAATATTTCTCAATCTCATATCGAAAAGAGGCAACAGGATTGAGTTGATCTCAGGAGATGAAGTGTCAATCTGTGAAAAGTTTAATGCTGTCGTTTTTGCAATCAACCGAGTGCCGAACTTGGGGAAAATCTCAAAGTCAATACGGAACTGGTTGAGGGAATCCACCTCGGTCTGGAAGTTGCATTTTGTACTTCCCTTGTCACCATCTGAAACAGGCAAAAGAATATTTCTGGGAACAATGTCGGATATGTTGGAAGTGATGGTGATTCTTCCAGGCTTCAAATCTGTTGCAGAGTTGAACAAATTGATGGATCTCGAATCATTAGGGAAGATCAACTCGATCAATACTTTCTGCTCGAGGAAATTGTGGCCATATCTCCTCAACGGCAATATTGGGGGAGGAAGTTGCAAATGCGGAATTGCATCGACATTTTTTTCCACATCTCCACTATCTTCCAGGTCTTCGGCCTCGTCTAGAATGGACATTGCTGCCTCTTGAGAAATATTCTTTGTGAAGATGCCAGTAGTATCTGACTGCGATGTCATGCTTGTGTCCTGTTCTCCGTTGAGCCTATTCTTGTAAGCTAGTAACTGGTTTAAAACGTCAATGTGGCCCTCCACTACGCAGTAGTATAAAACATTGTAGCCGTCTTCGTCCACAATGTCCAAATGAGCACCAAACTTGATCAACTCATTGGTTGTTCTCACATGACCTTCGAGAGCAGCGTAGAAGATAGGAGGCCATTTGTTGAAACCGTCCAACTGGTTAATGGCGGCGCCAAACTGAATCAAAAGCTTAATTAATTTGAAGTTTCCTGAACGAGCAATAACATGAAGCGGTAAGAGACCCTCCACATCCTGCTTATTGATGAGTTCTGGAGTGGAGCTGCTGGATCTCAACAAGTATTCCAATGTCTTGTAGTCGCTGAACTTGCAGGCATAATTAATTGGCAAGTACTGGAGCTTCGATTCGCTGGTCTCAGGGAAACAGTTGCTGCCATTCATAATGAGAATCTGGATAACTTCAAAATGGTCATGTTTAATGGCAAGTAGCAACGGAGACATGCTCTCGTTGTCCAAATCATCAATCTGAGACCTAGGGAAGTGTGGAAGAAGAAGCTCCAAAAGGTCCACTCTGTTATTGCGGGAGGCAAAGTGCAAGCAGTTTCGTCCGTTGAAGTCTTTACACGTGAGCAAATTGGCAAGTGACCCAGTGTTCAACGTCTTGATGATGTGGTTGACGATGAAAACTCGAGAGTGGTTGATGCTATCGGTAGAATTAACCACTTTGACACCGTTGTTGATGATCACATGCGAGTCATCCTCCAAAGTAGATGCAAGGGGAATTGAGCAACATTCGTGAATGATCGACTTGCTGTTGTTGAAGTCGTCGGAAATGATCTCAAAGTCGATATCGTAGTTGATTAACTCCAAGAAGGATTCGAGAAAGGTGTCGGAAATCCTTAAGTTGTCAACGGAGAGAAGAAGTATCTTTGAAAATTTGTACTTCGGCGAGGCGCCCACCTCGCCTTTGGAAGAAGACTTGACCTTCTCGATCCATCTCATCAAAATGGATGTATCTGGAACATTAAGAGTAGCGACATTAACAAAACTTGAATACAACTCGTCGATCTCATTATTTTGGAACCCGGTGATGGAGTTGTGGCGCCGTCCTTCGAAGGAAACGTTGTTGTTGTTCGTACCATTTTTCTGGTCACTGGCATCGGATTCTTCACCCACGAAGGAAGTTCTGACGGGTACTGCTTCCTCAGTGGGAACTTTGTGGCCAAACAACACTGTGTAGTCGCCATCCATGATCATTTCCAAATCGAAAAGTGACTGTGTGAATAAATCACTTAACTCATTAATCTCATTCTTGTGAAACACCGGCTGTACACTCACCGCCGTCTGCAAGAACATTTCTTTGGTATGTGACTTGGAGCGTTTATCCCATTTCTTCACCACTTTCAGGAAACCAGCTTCGTTAAGCTCAATGAACTGTTGCAATCGAAGCAAGTCCTGGTGGATCTTTTTGAAGCTCTGGTACAAGTTCAAGAACAAGATGGAGCCCTTGAAATTCAAAGAGGACACATCCAGCGACGACTGGGCCAACTGGGCGCTTTTGGTCAAGAGCTCATCCTTCTTCAATAGAAGTAAGTTCAAGGTGACCGCCAAATTGGCCTGTTTCTCCAAATAGAACGAATTGACCTTTTCCAACTCTCTTTCCACCCGGAAAAAGAACAGCGCCTTGTTCTCCTTCAACTTTTGCTGCATCAGCATCTGGTTGGCGGTCGACGTGCCAAATTCGACTCCGCCAGGCATACCCAACTGCTTGATGAGCTTCTTCAATGCTTTATAGTCGATGAAATGGCCGGAGTACTCCGGGAGCTCGAGCTGCCTGGAAGCCAAATATTTTCCAAACTTCATGGTGAAAGCTGGGAGATTTTTGGTGAAGAATTGGTGATGTTCGGAGGTTTGAACAAGTCGCTATATATGTCCTCCACCACGTGGACTACGCAGTATTAGAGTGGGGGAATGGGAAAAGATGTGACGAGAAAAGGAAGGACTATATGGGAGACTTTGTATAAATATCCGGAAAAGAGTGTGATATACTTTTGAGATTAGGTTAATTTTGTTTTAGATGGGGTTGGTGGTGCTTGGTGGTGATGTGGTCTGTACAGTGGACTGAGGTCGATGAGATGAGTGGAAATCTAGTGATTAGATGGGATTATTGATAAATTGAGAAAGATGAAAATTCGAGCCGATGGGTAGCTGAGTTGCAGTTATACAGCAGCATCTTAAGAGTGTTTATCGTGTAAGAGTATTTAAAGTGTATGATGGGTGTGACTATAGAGATGTAATAGATTGATTGGTGATGTGAATATAGACCACCGGATATTTGTGCCGAAGCGTCTGGCCAATCGTCCCTACCGGTGACTTTGCAAAGCGAGAGAGTAGTACTATAGTCGATGGGGACCCAAAAACACTCAAAATGCATGATTCACTATGTAGCATCTATTTCCATGTGAACTTATTCAAGTCTACTGAAGTTCTTCACCTGCTCACCATGCTCTGAATTCAGGAAGCTGTGATTAGAGTAGTCATAAATGGCTCTTTTAAGCGTAAGTTCCATTCAAGACCAAAATTGTGCTCTGGATTTTATGAGTGTCTAGGATACTCTAGATGGCTAGAATACGTTGTAGATATCCAGATACTCAAGAAGTCTAGGGCTGCATCAAGATTAGCTTTGATACCAGGATGTCACGGCCAGGAAGCAATCAGTTTGAAGTTTCTTACATATGACTTCGAGCTGAATTCTTTCCAACTCCTCTCCGCAGCCAATTCTATCCATATTGTGTATTTGTTCATGAACTTGAGGAGGTGCTCCCAATGCTTGAGATCTGATGCATTTCATGAATTTCTATACCTTGTCTGTAATAGTCATTCGCAATGCTTCATCCACACCATATGCTAGACTGGGACTGGCTACTTCCTGACCATAGTCTGGAGAGCTTCACCATAAGAGAGTGGAGGTACTCAATGTTCTGAGACTCCCATAATCCTCGCTATTACATCCAATTAAAGCATTTATCCTTCCACAAATCTGCTAATTTTCCTCTTCTCGCCCTCCTCTCAATCCTCCTCGGCTCCATTTATTATTCTACCCTCCTCAGAACTTCATTTATTATTCTATATTCCTCAGATCTCCTTGGCCTTGTCAAAGTACTCCTTGAACTTGTCGGCATTCTCCTTATTACCAAATCTGATTGCCAAAGTTTGTGCCTCTGGCTCTCCCTCAGACACATCGGCAGTCACACTATATACCCACGATCTGTCCGATCCGATATTTGGCTTCAACACGTAGTCTGGTTGCACCAAGTGGTTGGCGCAGATCTTCAAAGTTTTGTCTCTTCTCATCAAGATTCTGGTCTTGCCGGTGGTTTTGTGCTTCAAGAACTTCACGTCTCCCGTGCCTCTCTCCTTCCACTCCTTGATGTCCGGGTGGAACTTGAACAACTTGGCTCTGACCTTGTAGACGACATCTTCATCCTCTTCGTTAGTCTTGACATCAACCTTCTCTAAGTGAACCAAAGGCTCGAAGTGAACATCGGATTCCTCCTCCGCAGCCTCATCGGTTTCTTCTTTCTTGTCTTCTTTCTTGTCTTCCTTAGCTGGCTCTTCTTCCTCTTTCTCCTCCTTCTTTTCCTTCTTGGCACCAAACATCAGGAAAACACTAGCGGTTGGAGGCTTTGGAGCCTCGGTTCCCTCGACCTTTGGTTTGGTTTCTTCTGCTGACATTGTATGTTTGTGAATACCGTCAAGGCTATTTTTTTCTTGATTGCCAGATCTGGGACGCGCACGACAATCGCTTCTGCCCATTGTTCCCAACAACTCCAAAGGCTTCTTTATTGATTATACAATTTAATTTTTTACTATGACTCTTGCAATATTATCGAATCTCGCTCTGATGCTTACAATCTGAATCTCGGGACCCAGTCTGATTGCATTCAGTAACCTAGTCGTCATCCATTTCTGAGGGCTTGATCAATCCAGCAACTTGCAAATCCTTCTGTCTTTGCAATCTGGTTTGCTCCTGCTTCTCGAGCTCCTTGTCGTCAGCAAATAGATAGTCAGTAGGATCTCCTCCAAACTCCTTGATCTGCACAAGGAAATCTCTCAACGTTCCACTGAACTTGTTCAAGTCCTTATACACCGTCGTCAACACATTCAAGAAGTTCACCAACTGATCTTTCTGCAAGTTCTCGAATGCCGATGACAACAAGTTGCCCAAGTACTGCTTTAAGAACTCCGAGTTGGAAGTGCCCTCAGGTGCTTGGTCAGGCGTATACAAGGGATCCTTGATGATGCCGTCTTGTATCAAATGGATCAATTGTGCTAGTAACTGGGCCTGATATCTGAATCCAGACTTATGGTCGGGTTGCGTCAACACGTAGAAAGTGTCGGACAAAATTTGGAAGTAGAAGTTCTCGTAGAATGCCTTGGTGAAAGGAGTACTTCCGAGCTTCTCAACATTCTCGATCAACTCAATAGTCAAGAATAATCCATTCTCCTCCACCTCTCGGTTGTTATGCTTCAATGCCCACAAGGCGGCATTGATAAGTGACTGGAATGCTTCTCCGGATAGCTGTAACAATGCATCAAATGACCTCGCATCGATCTCCTTTAAGAGCTTGTAGTACTCCACTCTGTGTTCAGGATATTCAACAAAATCATTCTTGATCATGTCTAGAGTGCACTCAAAAACACTCTGTAATATGAGCACAACTCCTCCAGATATCATGGGCCCGACCTTTGATACAAGCGCAGTCATACAGTTTAAAACTTCCGCATCTCTAGCATCTGGCACGTTCGTCTTATAATCCTCTAACACAGCAGCAAACAAGGGCTGTGCAAGGTCTCTTACAATCTCATCCAAGTTATCAGCTTGGTTAATGTAAGTCTCGATCATACGCAAAATCTCTTTCTTGATGGTTCTCAATCCTCTCACCTTAGGAGTCTTGGTTGCAATAATACCCTCATTGGCAACGGCATTAGATATCATTCCACTTACTGCCTTGTACAACGACAACATGTCAACATACATCAATCCAAGCTGCGAGTAGAATCCAGGCCCCATAGCTTTACAAACGGACACGTTCGTCTTGATAATGTTTGCAATGATCTTGACCGTTTCGGTGTTGGTTAACAACTCTGGATCCTCTGATGCTTTCTGAACGATAGCCGTCCAAGCAACATTTGGCAAAGCCATCAACTCGCCCAACAACTTGTCTCTGGCATCTTTATTAGTCTGAGCGCTCACAATGATACCGCATGCTTCGTAAAAGGTATGCACCTGTTGTGGCAGTAAGTCCTCGGTGACGGATTGGATATTCCGGATGATTTCATTGATAAATGGCTCTCTCTCAGTCGATTGGGTGGCTACAAAGTGTCTCTTACACTTGTTGGTGATCTTGATGAAAGTATCACAAGCCATATCTTGCACACCCTCGTGGGTCTCATGCATAAACTCAAACAATTTGTTCACCACCGTCTTCAAGAATTTCCAGTGAGCCTTCAAAAATCTTGGGTACTGGCCAACAATGTACATGATGTTGGATGCAACGACAGCTTTATTGTCCTTGCCTCTCTTGAGTTCAGTTAACGACAACAAATCCTTAATCACAGAAACAAGAAATCTCTTCTCCATTTCTTCGTTCATTGTACCGGAAATGGAACCAATGGCCCAACACAAGGTGTTGATATTGTGCCACGACCATTCACTTTCGTCAATTTGTCTAGCCAACTTCTCGTTCATAATCAGTTGGGTGTCCACGACGTCCAAGTGGGTCAAGTACACCAAAACTTCTCTCATAGACTTGTACAACTGAATTGTATCACTCTCCTTGACGAACTCTCTAACAATTTCACCTTCGTCATTTTCCACAATCAAAACCTCCTCTGGTCTGACCATGTTTTCAATGATAACCAATCTCAACTTGGACAATACCTCGGCGTATTTGTGTTGTCTCAAGGGGTACTTGGCCAATAGGGTAGGGTCTGGGGCACCGTTGGAAGATGGCCTCAATTGAGCACCGTATGAAAGTTGCATCAAAGGACTCAACTCAGAGGCAGGCAAATTCTGGATCTCTTCAAACAAGCCGTGCACAAAGGTGGTCCAGTAGTCTAAGCAGGTTTTGAATAATTCTCTTTCCTGAATGTTGGAAACCTCGATCAAGTAGTTCAAGGCCACAATAAGCAATTCTTTCAAGCCTTCATTCTGCTCCAACGCCAACAAGTGATTGTTCAAAAATGTGCACAAAAACATCGCCAAGTCTTGCAAAAACGACTGGTCATTAGAGTTTGCCACCTGGTATGACACCTTGAGGGGAGTTTTGCCTAAAGGCACAATATTCACCAATTTATCCATGGCTAGCTGGAAAGTCATGATGAATTTCTCCTCGTTGGCAGGGGAAATCAAACTAGACACCTCGGTTAAGCACTTCAAGGTGATGGATCTGGTATCGGCAGGAGCCAAGAACTTCTCGGTTAGAAGATCCAAAAGATCGGTCTGAAAGATGTAGTTCAAGGGAATCCAATGGATGTACTTCAAGAGAGCGTTCAAAGTGGCAATGATTAACGAAGGCTTGTTGGCCTTGTCCAACACTTCGTAGCACAACTTGAAGATTTCCTCAAACTCGGCTCTCAAACTCATCTTCAACGAGTTGGCCTTCGCTTGGGTCATTTCACCCTGGGAAAAGTCAAACACCTCCTCGCTCATCAACTTCAAGATAATCATGTTGTTTTCACACACATTGAACGAAGACTTGGAGCTCTTGACGATCTCGGGAATGAACTGGGGCCAGTTGTGAGGCCATTCTTGCTTCAACACCGACACCAACGTCAAGTCGATCTTGTTGATCAACGCACGCTCTTTTTCAAACACCTGTTCGTCGTCGCACAACGCAATGATCATGTTGACGATGAAGTTACGGATGCCGATGCGTTCCCCTTCAGGAATCGTCTTCCATCGATACTTAATCAAGGAATTCAAGCACGACAAGGCAATATACTTGGACTGGGGGTTTCTGGAGGAGGCCAAGATGACGTCAGCACGTTTCCATGACTCGGGATGTTCTTGGAACTGGGTCAAGATCACCAGGGCACGCAGTTGGTCGGGTCCAGATTTGTAGAATGTTTCCACAACTCGATCGAACAACTGGAGATCGAGGTCTTGGGAGAAATCGAGAATTGCATCCATGGTTAGTAGCAGTCTACACGAGACGGCAGGCGATAATCCAGAGATGTAAGAAAATCAACCTGGGTTGTTAGTATATGGGAAACAAAGATTGGAACTTGGGTCATGGTGGAGGCTTCCAGGAAGGCAAAAAGAAGGTTTTCATGAATTTGTTGGGCAATAACAATGTTGTACAACTCATGGAGCAGTGATTGGTGGCCTTTAAGGGAAAATAACGTCCATGACGATCCCGTCCACTAATACCTCGAATGAGGCGGAGAAATTGACCATGAAAGGGGACGAAACGAGCCAAAAAGACTATTCTCAACATGAAACACTCACATTGTGGCGACATGAACATACCTATAGCAGCGGGAGATTGCTGATGTGGAATGGATTTGGCAGATTTTAGCTTAAGCAGCGCAAGCGGTTGCTTATTGAGAGTTTGTGGTCGTGTGTGAACCAGGAAGGTTTTGAGGAGACCGTTGCAACTTTAGCGGGATGCGAGTAACGGCAGGAAAAGAGATGAAATGTAAGAGATGAAATGGGAGCTACGGTCGGGGAAAAAGAAGGCTCTCTTTCAGATTTTATGTTGAAGGTTTGTATTTTTTGACTTTGATTTGTATTTTTTTGGATTATGGGATGTATTTTTTTTTGACATGTTCATGGAATTGGAGGCGTATTCATTTTTTCAGTAGTTTGGATGATATGAACAAATTAGTGGTTGAGTGCGGAATGTTCATATGGGAGTTTAATTACCTGTACGCACCTAGGGCAACCTGCTATTGATTAAGGTCATATAATAAGAACCAATTGACCTTTTTGCCAATGTAGAGAATGAACAAACGAAGACAGTAGGGGCTATCTAACCAAGATACGTTAGTAAATGCAACTGTTGAAAGGGTTCCACGCCCGAAGTTAACTGTCACTCTTTCTATGTATCAAGATTAATTAATGCCTACTAGAATGCACTACTATGAGAAACAGAAACTCCAATGAAGAGGCTTTCCATCTACATGAAGATTCCACCTATATGAAGAAGCTTCCACCTATATGAAGAAGCTTCCACCTATATGAAGAAGCTTCCATCTACATGAAGAAGCTTCCATCTACATGGCTTCCAAGAATTCTTCATTTTCCTAACTACTTCTTGCCAAATGCAACACCCTTCTCGATGTTCTTCGACAATTGATCAATAGCAACTTCTAACAACTTCTTCTCGTCGTCGTTGACCTTGTTCAAAATATCGTAGTGAACCTCAGCAATTCCGTCCTTGCTCAACGAAACTGGCAACGAGAAAAAGTCAAGGTCCTTCACCAACTTCTTGGCCTCCGATGCACCCTTGATGGAAGCATCCAAGTTCAAGAAAGTGCACTCTACAATCGACTCGCCCAGCGCAGCCTTCAACAACGACTCGGCCAAACGGTATCCAGCGTAGGCCATCGACAAGGTGGCAGATCCGGCTCCGTTCTTGGCCTGCACAACCTCGTCTCCACCAAACTGCACCCGGCGAATCAACTCCTTCTTCTGCTCCTCCGACAACTTGTCATAGTAGGTCTTGGCTCCAATCGAGTACAATGGCACAATGGTCTCGCCAGAGTGGCCCCCCACAACAGGAACCTCAAAGTCGGTGGGCTTGGTTTCAGATGGGAAGAGCTGCGAGATGAAGGTGTTGGCCCGCACAATGTCCAACGTGGTGACACCAAACAACTTTGCGGGGTTGAAGACATTGTTCTTCTTC
Organism: Sungouiella middelhoveniana; assembly: GCA_030557965.1. Classification (NCBI taxonomy): domain Eukaryota; kingdom Fungi; phylum Ascomycota; class Pichiomycetes; order Serinales; family Metschnikowiaceae; genus Sungouiella; species Sungouiella middelhoveniana. The sequence continues at coordinate 928,680 of JANIJQ010000003.1, read as the reverse complement.
AAAGTCTCGGCAACAATTGGAACGGTGGAGTTGACCGGGTTCGAAATCACCAACACCATCGCGCCCGGAGCGTTTTCGGCAATGCCCTGGGCCAAGCTCTGCACAATGGAGGCGTTGATGTTGAACAAGTCGTCTCTGGTCATTCCCGGCTTTCTTGGAACACCTGCGGGGATCACCACAAGGTCCGAGCCCTTAAGGGCGGCCGCTAACGCCGAGGTGTCTTCGCGGGACGAAGGCAAAAACGACTTTGTGGTGGCGCCCGAATTGATGTGGGACAAATCTGCCCCCACTCCTGGTACATTAACAACGTCGAAAAGGGACAACTCCGACACCGCAGGATTAAGCTTCAACAAAAGCGACAACGGCTGGCCGATTCCTCCGGCAGCTCCGCAGACAGTGACCTTGACCATGATAAATAAGAAAAAATAAAACGATGAGAGATTTGTGGTTGAAAATGCTAAATAGCTAGCAGACAAGAAAGAAAAAACGAAGGAAATTGGGGCCATCAGTGGCCTTTATGTAGGGAGAAAAGTATGGGGAACCCGTCCTGCATGGCGGTGGAAAGGCATGCGGTGACACCGTGGAGCGGGCTCCGGGGGCCGGGACGAGTGAACCCTGGGGTTGTTCCGACATCTCCGGGGAGGTACTGGTAGAGGAGGTTTTGGGGTCGACATTGCCACTGTTTTCGGCTATTTTGGCGGGGTGACGTAGTTGCTTCGTCCGATTATAGGGGGTGAGGGGACGTCGGGCTTATAGAAACTCCGAGCCACCAATGGGAACCTGCACGTGCTCCCGGGGGGGGGGCACTTAGATTTGGGACTGCAGGGTGTAGAAGTGAGGATGTGGAGGTATAATTTCGGAGATTTACGTAGTGATCGAAAAATTGATGTTGGAGAAATGGGAAGTTTGAATGTGACAAGTTCAGCAGCGAATCTAACAGCAAGCAAGGGGAAGGTGGGGAAGAAATGTGGACAGAAATTATCTGGGGTGATTGGCTGTGGTCCTTTCTGCCGCAAGATGTCAAGCCTCGGTGCCCCACTGCGGGCCCTTTTCCTCTGATGTGCAGGTATTGGTAGAATTGAATGTGACAGAGAAGAGGGCAATGGAAAGTAGAATGCGAGAGGAATGAGGGAATGGAGGGAAAAAGAGGGATTTTTTATTTGTTAGTGTCGTCGTAAACTTCAGTTTTCATGGGTTCCTTCACTTGGTAGCTGTCTAGTACAGAAGTAGGTAGCTGTCTAGTACAGAAGTAGGTAGCTGTCTAGTACAGAAGCACGGAGATATCTGAGTATTGGCCTCAGGTCAAAGAATGGGTGAGTAGCAACATGCATGATATATATGTTATCACGTTCTTGATTGAAAACAACCGTATAAGTCAAGCATAGTGGAGTTTGCACTATAGAGTTTGCACTATCCATGTTTTCTATGTTCTAAGAGTTGGTTATATTCATTCGAGCACCTAGCTCATTTTTCTCGCATCTACATACCGAAGGAATACCCAATTGATTCATCATTGAGGCAACTCACGCAGCAAGATAAATGATTCTGAAATTATGAGTTAGTGCAACGGCAAATGTTTCCGTAGTCAATACTCTTGCTGCCATCACCTACCTTTGCAGTTTCGACCTCTAATCAGCATCCGGAACAAATCGAGTGTCTCCTCTAACCGTACAAAAGACGCACGGTCTGATTTTTGTAGCACCTGTCAACATGTTAGCCATACTCATAGCAGTATGCTAGATTAAAAAAGTACCAGCAGCATTTGAGTTCGGGGCATGAATGTGATGATATCTTGTGGTGATACAACTGATTTTCATTGCAATGTTCTTTGGATCCATCGAGGGAAATGTATTCATCTGAGGTATCCTATTGGAGAGCGGGGAATTCAATATAACCTGCGCCAATAACTTTTACTGGATTATCTTTACTCATCATTTCTCGTTCCAACTGGTGGTTATTCGATGTCCCGCGACTCAGAAACTGAGACACGATTCTCTACAACTACTTTGAGGAGGCGATTCATTCATGGAATTGCAATTATGACTTAATGAACACCACAAGATAACAAGTCTGCTTATGTTCAGAAGCTAAAGATGAAGCTGGGAATTGAATCGAAAACAGAGTGTCCATTGCTGGGCAACATTTAAGTGAAATGAGAAGCAACATGTTGTACGTAGAGAGGTGGGGTAAGTTGAATTGATTCATTCGTATATTTTTAAGTGATTCTATTGCTCGTGGATGGGTTGCGGGATCTAACGGAGGTAAGCTGACGGATAGGACAAGACTTTGAGGTTGTGTGATTTCTCCATCTTCAGATTCTGCAACGCTGTCGGATTTAATCTTCCAGAAACAGGACGTGGAGGGAGGATTCCATTTTGGCCATTATCCTGTAGCAATGCCATAACAAAGTCAAAAGTTCAGATGCAAATACTTCACCCACTCTGCCATGAGGTACACGATCAGAATCCAGCTGTTTGGAAGAACAATCTCAAAAATGCCGAGACCTCAAGCAGAAATAACAATGAGCATGCGGTTCTCCTACAGAATGGCAAAAAAAATTAAAAAAAAAACAAAAAAAAACTAACAAACCAAAGATTGCCTTTCTAAGCAATGAGCCAGAGGTTCTCCTAGTACGTAATAAAGATAAATCTGCTTCATCAAGTCTGTAGTAGATATCGCAGACAACCAGAGTCAATAACTTAGTCGAAAAGTACTCGGTGCCGTCTGTACCATATAAACCGCATCCGCAGTTGGGGATGGAAATAACTAGTATTCTGCAATGATTAAACCCGATACTCTGAAATTAACAGATACTCTGATATGTTGTTCAATCAGCTATTTTCAACCCCAGCCGCCAAGTGGCCTTCTACCAATAAAGGGTACCCTTGATAGAAAGATAAGAATGTTGCCCACAGGTTGCCCACAGATATGGCGTTACTGTTTCGGAGGTACTTATAGTTGTCGCATTTATTTTTTCTCTGGCGCGCGGCTCCAACGGTATTGGAAAAATTCAATGCGAGTCTTTGCACCGACCACTACAGCAATACTTCAAACACAATGACCAGTAGCAAGTGATTCGATCCATAAGGAAGAAATAGCCCAATTCATAAGGAGGAAATAGTCCAATTCATTCATTCACCATCCCCATTTAGACCTCATACCACAGAAACTACCAAAAGTGACATCTCCTGAAAACTCTAATTGTAGATGGCTAACGGAAAGATACTCAAAAATAAGAAAAAGAAACGCGGAGATGTGCCCATTGCATTCTCCACAGACACCCCTATCGAGACTATCTTACTCCTCCCAATTCGCCAATCCCACACAATTGACCAATCCCACACAATTGGCCAACAATCCATAGACCCAGCCATTCCGCTTCTTGCACTATACACCCAACCAATTCCCATTATTCTCCAATGGGGTCCATCGTCTATTGACCCCAAGCATTTTTCGCGAACGCCAAGCTGGTTCGTATTCATGCGCGTGCCCCACACCAGTATTTTTAGTGTTGTCACGCCCCAACATTCCCACCACCAACAAACCATTGCACTTCTCCATCGTAGGGATTCACTAAAAAATCACTTGGAGAATCTCCCACATCCTCCAGTAATTGCCCATTTCCTCCAGCAATTGCCCATTTCCTTCGTTTCCCATTTCTCTCCATCTCCTCTGCTCACGTGCCCGCCGCAATGTCCCAATTGTTCCTCCGATAAGACCCCCCGCACCACTCCGGCATGGGGTATAAATTCATCACCACTTCTTATATCCAAATCTTGCCCATTCTTTTCGTACTCTTCTCTTCCCATTTCTTGCCATGGATAACCCGGTCCACAAGCGCAACCCAAGCGACGACATCGACCCGTTCGATACCCCGGACAACTATTATGGCATCACCACCGATCCTGGCCGGGCCCACAAAGGGTCCCGCTATGGCCGGGTGAGGACGTTTTCTATGTTTGAGCCCCATAAGAATCGGTCGAGAGATTTTTTTGGAGGCGGCGGAATGACACCGGTGATCCACTCGGGGTCTGTTTCGTCGTCCAGTATTTCCCCCGATGAGCCCCTTTCCCGTGCTGGATCGATTTCCCCTGGTGAGCCAAATTCCCTTGAGTCCACTTCCCCTGGGCAAACCTCCCCAGGGCCAAACTCTCCAGGGCCAAACTCTCCAGGGCCAAACTCCCCTATACTTGATGCTTCCAGTGCTCCTGCTGCCGTTTCTCTCAACAGCAACGGAATCTCAAACGGCCATGTATTTGTAAATGGCCACGCATCCGCAAATGGCCATGCATCCGCAAACGGTCATGAATCCGCAAATGGCCATGGTCTCTCAGGCTTAAAGCCAACCTCATCCGTCCATGCAACTGTCCATACATCCGCAAACTTCCATTCATCCTCAGACGTCGATACAGTCTCCGCCCTCGTGGATACCCCCTGCAACAACTTGAGACGTGACTCCATTGTCCCCATGTACTCCGAGGGAAACGCCCAGTCCGACGAACAGGTGGCATCCATCGAGTCTCCCCGCCACCCCGTGCGCCGCAGAATGTCCACCACCGACGTGTGGATGCGCCCTAGAAAGTTCTACATCAACGATATCGACCAGACCCTCGACGAACTCTTGCAGAACGAGGACACCGACCACAACTACCAAATCACCATCGAGGACTCGGGCCCCAAGGTGTTGCAGCTTGGAACCGCCAATTCCAATGGCTTCAAGCAGTCGTCGATTAGAGGCACCTACATGTTGTCCAATCTCTTGCAAGAATTGACCATTGCCAGACGCTATGGCCGCTCCCAGTTAATCTTGGACGAGAGGAGATTGTGCGAGAATCCGGTCGCTCGGTTGAAGAGATTAATCACCACCCAATTCTGGAAGGCACTCACCAGAGAGATCAACAAGGACAATATAGTTGAGATGGCTCGCGATACCAAGATCGTAGAGGAAGTGGTTGACAAAAACGGCGTTTTGGTCAAGTCAAAGGAGAGTGTGCGATTGTATGTGCCTTTTGACAGACCTGATCAGTACAACTACTACAGTTCCATCAAGAAGGACAACCCAGATATCAAGTTGGACGTGCAGTACTTGCCTGAGGTGATCGATGCCGAATTCATCAAGTCGATCAATAAAAAGCCGGGGCTTTTGGCCCTCGAGTCCAAACCCGACCCAAATAACAAGGATAATCTCTTAAATGAGCCCTACGTTGTCCCTGGGGGACGTTTCAATGAGCTCTACGGATGGGACTCCTACATGATGGTGCTAGGACTTTTGGTCTCCGTCACTGCTGAGAACCAAACAAACTTGTCATTGTCCAGAGGAATGACGGAAAACTTCATTTACCAAATCTACAACTACCACAAGATTTTGAATGCCAACCGCTCGTACTATTTGGGACGCTCGCAGCCTCCGTTCCTCACCGATATGGCCCTTCGTGTCTACGACAAGACGGTGGAACTCTGTCCTGACGAAAAGGACAAAGACGATGCTCTTGACTTCTTGAAAAGAGCAACCATAGCTGCTATCAAGGAATACAATATCGTGTGGTGTTGCAAGCCTCGGTTAGACGAAGCCACCGGATTATCGTGCTATCATCCTGAAGGAAGCGGAATTCCTCCAGAGACCGAGGCGTCCCACTTCGATGCGATTTTGGCTCCATACTTGGAAAAGCACAACATCTCCCAGGAAGAATTCATTGAAAAGTACAACAACAAGAATATTTTGGAACCGGACCTCGATGAGTACTTCTTGCACGACCGTGCTGTTCGTGAATCTGGCCACGACACCACCTACCGTTTGGAAGGTAAGGCTGCATACTTGGCCACCGTTGACTTGAATGCGTTGCTCTACAAATATGAGACAGACATTGCCATGATCATCGAGAAATATTTTGGCGGTTCATTGGAAGTTGGTGGTAAAAAGGAAACTCCACAGGAATGGACCAATAAGGCTGAGATGCGTCGTGTCAACATTTCCAAGTATTTGTGGAACGAAGAAGACTCGATCTTCTATGACTACAATATCAAGACCAAAGAACAGCACAAGTACGAATCTGCCACATGCTTCTGGCCATTGTGGTCCAAAGTTGCTTCTACCGAGCAGGCCGATGCTTTGGTGAAGAACTCCCTCCAAAAGTTCGAGGAATGGGGAGGTCTTGTGTCGGGAACCCTTGCGTCTCGTGGAGAAATCAACATCTCCCGTCCATCCAGACAATGGGACTATCCTTATGGCTGGGCACCTCAGCAAATGTTGGCGTGGATTGGTTTGACCAACTACCACTACGCCGGAGCTGCACGTCGTTTGGCATACAGATGGGTCCACATGATGATCCGGGCGTTTGTGGACTATAATGGAGTAGTTGTGGAGAAGTACAATGTCCTCAAGGGGGCTGTACCACACAAAGTGGATGCGGAATATGGTAACCAGGGAGCTGATTTCAAGGGGGTGGCTACCGAAGGTTTTGGCTGGGTCAATGCTTCATACATGTTTGGATTGACATTTTTGAACTTGCAGGCCCAGAGGAGTATTGGGGCGTTGGTTCCTCCGGATGTGTTTTTGAAGCAGTTGACTCCTACCCAGAGAGAGTTGTATCAATAGACAGTGGAAACTTCAATGCGGAAGATGCAATACTTGATGATAAATCCATTCTTGACGATAAATCCATTCTTGACGATAAATCCATTCTTGACGATAATTCAATACTTGACGACAATTCAATACTTGACGACAATTCAATACTTGACGATAATTCGATCCAAGACGATATACAATACTTGACGATATTCAATACTTGACGACAATTCAATACTTGACGATAATTCAATACTTGACGATAATTCAATACTTGACGATAATTCGATCCAAGACGATATACAATACTTCACGATAATATTGGTTTGAGGTTCAGGAAAGTGATTTGTATGTATTTAGTTTCACAATGAATGCATCTGATAGAATAGACTGGGAAACTGAGATGGAGAAAATACGCAATTCCACGAACATTAGTTGTCTTGCTCGGAAAAGGAAAAATCGAAAAATGCACCTAACACCTCCAAATGGGCAAAATAATTCAAAAGAATTATCCGTGTTCTCCCCTTCCAAATCTTAGAATTGTTCTCTTCATTTAGCTCCCACTCTCTTGTCTAGCAATCGGAACAAGGTTGCACCCGTACATCCCACTCAAGGTGACGAAAATGCTCTGACTAGTTGCTAAATTCTTCACCAATTTCAACCACAAATGAGCATTCTCCTCAAAAGACTAGCTCCAAGACGCATATTTCGGCCCTCCGAATTGACCAGGCAAATAACCTCCTCGCAACATTTGCTCAATGAGGCAGCCCACAGTACTTTCAAAACAGCAGTGGATGCAGCAGAGAAAATGGTGCAACCCAAAAATTCCAAGGTATTCAGCGATCCCTTTTCCATTGTCAGCCATGAAATGTCAGGTTTGGCCAAGCTGATTGCTTCTTTGATTGGCTCGGGCCATCCCACCCTCAATAGAGTGTCCAGTTACTACTTTGAGGCAGAAGGAAAGAATGTTCGACCATTGATTGTTTTATTATTGCTGAAAGCGTTGCTGAAGATTCCCGTGGAGGAGAGAAATAGGCTTAAAATCGATACTTGTGACGTCACCGACCAGCCAGTGTACCCTGGCACTCCACGGGGTGCGGTAGTTGCCGGGAACTCCGTCAACAAGTCGATTTCACCATTGGCTATTTTGCACGGCATCAACCCACGAGTAATTTTGGACCCATTGTCGAAACCAATGGACGAATTGCCCCAGTTCGACGCCATGAACGGAATTCTTCCCAAACAGAGACGGTTGGCCGAGATTGTCGAGATGATCCACACCGCATCGTTGCTTCACGATGATGTCATTGATCTTTCCGACGCCAGAAGAGGCAGACCGAGCGGAAACATCGCCTTCACCAACAAAATGGCGGTTTTGGCCGGCGACTTCCTTTTGGGCCGTGCCTCGGTGGCCATTGCCCGGTTGAGAAACCCCGAAGTGATCGAGTTGCTCTCCACCACCATCGCCAACTTGGTGGAAGGAGAGTTCATGCAGTTGAAAAACACGGTGATCTCTCAAGACGACACTATCATCACCAACGATGGCGACGAAAAAAGCATTCCCGTGCCCACAGGTAAAGTTCCCGTGGAGCAGCACGAATACAGCGTGGCCAAGCCAAGCCAAGTCGACCACGACATTAACGTGGACGCTGCGTTCGAATACTACTTGCATAAAACGTACTTGAAGACGGCATCGTTGATGTCCAAGCTGTCGAGGGCCGCTGCGGTGTTGAGTGGAGCCCACAATGACATCATCGATAACTGCTACGAGTATGGCCGCAACTTGGGGTTGTGCTTCCAGGTTGTGGACGACATGTTGGACTACACCTCCAGCGACGCGGCCATCGGCAAGCCGAGTCAAGCCGACTTGAAGTTGGGGTTGGCTACGGCGCCCATTTTGTTTGCGTGGAGAGAGGAGCCTCAATTGGGAGATCTCATAGCGAGAAAGTTCAGCGAGCCAGGAGATGTTGAGGTGGCGAGACGGGCGGTGCAGAAGTACAATGGAGTGGAGAAGACCCGCGTCATGGCACAAGACTATTGTTCTGCTGCGCTTGAGAATCTCCGGCAATTGCCCGAGTCTGATGCTCGGAGTGCGTTGGAGTTTTTGACCAATTCGGTGTTGACGAGAACCAAGTAGACGATGTAGAGTGGCCCTGTAAATATATACTAGACGGAGATTTGAGTAGGGGAGTAATTGTGGAGTAATTGTGGAGTAATTGTGGAGTATGGTCAACTATGGGTAGAGATATTGGTAGAGTTTGACCATGGGTAGAGTTTAACTATAGCAGAGTGAGGTTGACCATGGGACATAATGAGGATTACAAAGGGAAGTTATGAAATTGAAGTGAAATTATGAAGTTTCTGTAGCTGTCAACTTTGGGAAATTAATGATTAAGCTTATCTATGGTGATTAGTTAGCATTTGATGACAAGAGCCTTAAATATAAGCAGCTAGTGCGAACATCTTAACTATGGGCAGCTATATAACAGTTGCATTTTCACTTCCGCAGGTTACCCGCACATTCATCTCCAGTATAAATACCCCGTCGTCTGCACTCTTGAACATCGTCGCCAGAAGATCAATTTCTTAATCGTACATGGTTCTTGCCTTTTACCAGAACCATCCGGGAGTTGTCTTTGCTAATGGCGTTTTTCACTTTTTGGAACTTCTCTATGCGCTAAATCATTTATGATTAGTGTATTTTCTGGTGGTTGTCTTGAGGTCAGGACAACCATGAGAAAGTAGAGACTCCAGCCTGTGGAATGTGACTAACAGGAATCTCTTGGGACCTCCTCTGTGGATTTCTCGCACACGTCCCTAGTTTCATTTTGTAGCTTCACTTTCTAGCTTCATTTTGTAGCTTCACTTTCTAGCCTCAACTTCACTTTCTAGCTTTAGTTTTTCAGTGTCACCTCCACTACCTCAATACGATGTTCTTACTATCGCCTTAACCTATGTACATGATTACTTCAAGCTGAGCAACGACTTGCCATACAACTTCTTCGCATCAGCAACCTTCACAAAGCATCCCTTAGGACCCGGCACTTGGCCCTTCACCACAAGAATGCCAGCATCTCCATCGGCATGCAAAATCTCGTTGTTGAACGTCGTGCAGTTTCTTCCTCCCATACGTCCCGCCATCTTCTTCCCTGGCAACACTCTGCCGGGGTCCTGGGTGGCACCCATCGAACCAGCAGATCTGTGGGCCAAAGAAACACCGTGAGTAGCTCTTAAACCTTTAAACCCGTGTCTCTTCATCACACCGGCAAAACCCTTACCCTTGGAAACAGCCTTGACGTCCACCAATTGGCCCACGGCAAAATAGTCGGCTGTGAGCTCCACCCCGGGCTCAATAAGTCCTTCATCGGTTCTAACTCTGAACTCACCGAAGTTGGCCTTGGGCGTCACCCCTGCTTCTTCACAAATGCGAAGAGTGAAGTTGCTGATGTTCTTCAATTTGTCTACGTGTCCTAACTTCACCGACGAGTATCCGTCCGTTTCTGTGGAAGTGTTGCTGATAACCTCACATGAGTCAATCTCGAGAACGGTTGCTCCGTACAGCTCACCGGTTTCTGTGAACCACGTAATCATGCCTCTCTTGATGCCTAGCAAGCCTGGTCTCTCTAAGAGTGACTTTCTCTCATTGGACAGCGCCAAGCAGTGGTTGATTTTGGGCAGGGCAGTAATTGCCAGAGGAACCGAATGGACCGAGACAATTCTGGCGGCCCCTCGCGACAATATAAGTGGTTTCACGGCGGACGAGGCTCTGGCAGGAAGCAGAGTCCAGAATCCGGCAGCCATTATGCAAATTATATGGTGGTGACGATGTGGTTTCTATGGTTAAAATTTTCCTGGTGAACTTGTGGTGTGTGCACTACCAGAACCTTGCCAGTAGCCTCCACCACCAACAAAATGGCTACAAAACACTCGAAATGTCTGGTTTTGTGCTATGTACATGACGGCCGCTACCTCACTACTTGATCTTTTTCTGCTTCAACTTGATCGTCTCGTCGCCCACGAAAATACCCTTACCCTTATATGGCTCGGGCTTTCTATATTCTCTGATTCTGGCAGCAAAAAGCGTCACTTGCTGCTTGTCAACTCCCTCAATTAAGAGTCTAGTAGGGTTGGGAGACGTCACCGTAATGCCCTCCGGCACCTTCAACCGTGGGGTGTATGGATATCCAACCTTCAATGCAACATAGGAATCTTCGCCGTCTTTTTCAATGGATGCTCTGTAACCGGTACCAACAAACTTCACCACCGCCAAATGACCTTCTGATGTGCCAATGACGTGGTTTTGGATCAACGCTCTCGACGTTCCCCATATGGACCTCTGAATCTTATCTTTGGGATCTTCAACACTCACGGTGATCTGGTCTTGGTCCTTGGCGATGGACACAAACTCTGGAACTGCCAACTTCATCACTCCTCGGGGGCCCTTGACCACGATTTGTCTGTTTAAAGTGATGGTATCCTTGCCTTTGGTGAAGGACTTACAGAACTCAAAGGGAATCTCCTCGGTGAAGCATTCCACGCCGTCGGATAACCGCACGGGCGATTTCCCTATGAATGAGAATTTTGGAAATGCAGAGGAAAAGTGTCTTGCACTTCTCAAGGGTACTCTGGCGAACATGGTTGGAGGTTTCCAAGGTTGAAATCGAAAAATTTGTGTGGATGTTTACACCCGTACACCAAAAGACTAGAGTTGGTGGGGGGGATCAAGTTGTGGATGAACAGGGAGAACTTGGGGCAATTTGAGAGGTATGAATGAATCAAACAAACTAACAGCTGGTTATGGGTTTACTCATTTTGTTGATTTGGTTTTTTGTAAGAATTGCTACCCCATCATGACCCTAAAGCGTGAGGAGTCTGAACAATAGAGGGAACCGAATGAAAAAGAAAAGATAACTTCAACGATAAAGAAAAGTGGAGGGTTGTGGTATTCAAACATTATCAAATAATCAAATACGATTAGATTCCCGACCATTAGCAGATTCCCAACCATTAGCCTATTCCCACTATCTATTAGAACACCACACCATCTGCAGTGCGCAAAAAAATACTCATCACTCTCATCTCCATCTCTCATCTATACTCACATCTAGTCCGCCAATATGGTCAGAAAACTCAAGCATCATGAGCAAAAATTGCTCAAAAAGGTCGACTTTCTCAATTGGAAACAAGACCAGGGCCACAGAGACACTCTGGTCATGGCCACCTACAACATCCAGAACAGAGAAGACTACCACAAGTATAACAAAATCTGTGGAGAAATCCGCAAAATAGCACACAAGTTGTCGTTGCTACAGCCCACTGACCCGTTCAGAATTAAACACGAGCAGCTTTTACTTGAAAAACTCTACAATATGGGGATTCTAGCAACGAAATCCAAAATCTCCGACCTCGAAAACAAGATTACGGTGGCTGCATTCTGTAGAAGAAGAATCGGTGTTGTGATGTGTCGGTTGCGGATGGCTCAAAGAATCAAAGACGCAAACACTTTTATTGAGCAGGGACATGTGAGAGTGGGGCCCAACGTCATCACCGATCCAGCATACTTGATCACGAGAAACTTGGAGGACTACTTGACGTGGGTGGACAGCTCCAAGATCAAGGAGAACGTTCTCAAGTACAAGAACAAGATCGACGATTACGATTTGGCCTAGGGTATATAAGCAAATAGAGTATATAAACAAAGAACTGCATTTTTTAGAAATGAATGTATTACACGTTTGTCTTTCAAAATGGACAATGAACATGTGGACCTGCAGCAGCTAGAAATTCGTATTCATCATTCTTCTGACGGCGCTCTTGCGGTTGCCTGGTATGAGGTCGTCGTTGGAATGCACGAGATCGTCGCTGCTTTGCTGATAGTAGGGCGCCGCCTGTCTTACACCAGTTGGTAAAGACCCAGCTGGCTTGAACTTCCGCAGCGTAGTGATCTCCGAAACTGGATTCAACATGACAACAGACGTTCTGGACAACAGCGAGGGCGATGGGTTGCTGCTCCCTCCGCTGACCTTGCGCAAAGTCGGAGGCAACTCTCTCGTATCTGGAGAAGTTGGCGATGCAAATGATCCCTGCGAGGACATGTATGGTGAACTATTAGAGTCCACCACAGGGTCAAAATAGTTATGCTGGTTCTTCATCGAAGGCGATGTGATCTTAGCGCGCGGCTGGTAGTCAGTGAAGGTTTCAATGGTGGAGTGTCTAAAGTCGGAAGGATGAGGCAATGACTTGAGTGGAGGCAAGTTCTGTGGTGACAGGGATGGATCTGGCGATTGCTGCGCGTAGTATCCATTCTGCGCAACATGTTGCGATTGTCCGTAGTATTGCTGTTGCATGGCAACGTCGCTTGGAGGAGGAGCATTGAATTGCTGGTGAGGGTGGATGGCAATGCGGTTGCCACTGTCTCCATAAAGCGGGTTCTCCTCATAAATAGACGAGGTAGTAGTCATGCGCTTGTCGTAGTTGGTGTCACCTCTCAATTGATCATTGATCTTCAATCTGTCGATGTCAAGAGCTGGCAACGGAGCTGCGGGATCTGCCTCGAACGTACGGCCACTAGATTCGCCGCCATGCTCAGACTTGACGGAGTTAGCACGGTCAAAGTATACTTTGTAAACGGACTTCATTCTCGCTAACTCTTCCTCCTGGTCAGCGGTCATGTTTACCTCTTCCATGAGAACTTCCCCATCCTCGTCGTCGCTGACATTCTTCAACATGTTGAAAGCAGACATTCGTGGAGACTTTCTCATTTTACCACCATCTCCCAGACCGAAGGAATTATCGGCGTTGGCCAACTGTTTGTCTTCAAAGTCTTCATTAGAGAAGTCGAAATCTCCGTCCGTACGTTCGACGGGGCGCACCTGAACAGGAGGTTGGAGCTCGTCAGCGGTGGAGTCGATTTGAGATTCCTCCACGATCTGAGAGTCTTGGTCTTCGAATGGCGATTGGACGTTAAACGATGGCACAGTATGGGCAGTCTCGTCATGGGTATCGTCAGGGTGGTTCAATGACTTGGAGGCTACATGTCTCGTTGTGTCGTCGTCAGAATCGTCGGTGTCGACAGACTCCACGCCATCCGAGTCTGGGCCATTTGTGTGTTTCAGAGGAGAGTTGTTGTGGTGCAAAGTCATGTTAATCACCGGATTCAGCTCGTTCTCGTACTCAACATCGAAATGGTTTCCCGACGTCTTGGTGGTCTCACCGCTGGTGCCATCACTTTCGTCAAACTTTTCCTTTGTTTGGTAGTAGTCGGTGGCCAACAGTGACGTCGAATTGTTGTTTAACTTGGTGTAGTCCGAAGACAGAAGCTTTCCTACTGGAGTTTTCGCAGGGTCAATCTGACGCAATGTGCTCTTTTGCGGAGACGTTCTCATTCCAGGTTGCACAGCAAGGCTACGCGAGTACATCGAGGTTGCCCTGTGGGAGCTCTGGTCCATAATCTGCTTCGCATACTCATCCAAAGAAGCCTTGGAGTCTGTCTGATGCTGGTATGGCAACACAAAACCGTCCACGTAGCCGCCGTCCACAAAACCATCTTCCTTACCGTGGGTCAGCATGGACCGCAAGTCGTTGGCAGATTTGTTGTGGAAGTTCATCAATGGATATCCGCCGTTGTGGCCAATCGCACCATTGACCGAACCTCCGTTGGCAAAGGGATCTTCCTTGGAGAAAGCGGGGAAGTCCGGAAGCGCCGTGGAGTCGCCATTTTCATCGAACTCCGGGTCCCGCTCCAACGACTCCTTTTTGTCCTTTCGATAGTTCTTGTATAAGAAATAGCTGAGCACTAAGAGAATGAGTGCTACGGGGATTCCGACGCCTAGGCCCACCTCCAAGCCGGTTTCGTCGACAGGCTTTTGGCATGCACTGATGTCTTTGTCTTTGCCGTTACAATCATACGAAGTTGACGAGGATTTGGATGAAGATGACGATGTAGCCCTTTCAACCAAATTGATGGTGGGGGAGGGGGGCATCTTGATTGGAGGAAACGAACGAAATTAGCCGCGGGCCACTATGAGATTAAAGCGAATGGAAAGAGCAGCCTATTCTGGGGAAAACAGGGGTGTGCTCGTGGAGTACTTGGATGAATGCCAGAAGATATTTTTACTTGATTTGATCCCGATTTTTCTGGAGAAACGCGCTCGATGTTTATGGTTTCAGGAGGCACGGGTGCAATGCCAATGGGAGATGAGGACGGAAACAGCGAGGAAAATGGCGGCAAATGGCGGCAAATTGGAAGTGTGGGATCAGTCAGGTTGAGTCTTCCTATTCTCGCCCGGGGTACGTTTTCTGGCCTTGCCGTGACGGGTAGTCGGCGTAGTTATCCATCTGGGTATCTGCAGGACATGGCGACCACATCGGCCCAAATAATGGTATTGGCCGGTTTTGTACAGTTAGGCAGGAATGTTGATTCAAGGCGGGCCAACGAGGCTGGGTAAAAAGCTGACAACGCTGGGAAAGTCGCTGGGAGAACCGGCCGTTTTTGATTTGTTGCCGACAATCTGGCTATTCTCCCATATTCTTGACCTTCGATCTTTTTTTTTTTCTGGAGTTGATGATGGCTCTGGTTCTACATTATGGGGCTCTGATACATTACGGGTCGCAGCCAGGAGGATTGGTCGAAATATGATTCTCTCTATCCTGCTATGCCAAAGGATTTCTGGATTGGTTGTAGTTCTATTCTGATGATTCTGAGCCAAGAATTTCTACTGAGCTCTTGACATACGTTACCAAGGCTTCTTTTTTGACATTGAGCCAAGGCTTCTTTCTGGGACTCATAATTCCGGTCCCGAAACCTTAACCTCATATACTTTCCACCAATACTCCTTAACACTTTTTTCCTCCAATACTACTAGTTTCTCCCAGTATCATCAGTTTCTACCAATACTATGTCTACTAATTGTATCAGTATCTACCATTACGACCAGTTTCTCCTAGCTAGATCAGATTTCCAGTTATATCATGAACAAAGAATTCTATCCTATAATCAATTTCATCCCCAGTATAACATGTTCTCTATTAATGATATCCTACTATAACAATAATCACCAAGTCTGCATCTCATCGTAGAAGTCAACCCTCTTACCCTCTGGCAAGTTGTTGAGAGTCAACTTTCTCGAGGCATCTACAAACGTGTCGTGGCCACAGGCAACTAACGCAATAGAACCGCTAGACTCTGCTATCTCCTCCTTGATAATGGCCTCAACATCTGGTCTTCCGGCTCTGAATTCAACAAACGACAACCTACTTTGCAACTTCTCAACGTGGTTGGTGGTGGTCTCGTCGTTAGACTTCTTCTCCTCGCTGGAGCTGTCACTATCCTCGTACTTCTCAATAAAGCACTCGTCCAATGGAGTGTCATACTGAGTGACGTAGACAATTGGCTGCACAGTGGTGGACTCCAACCTCTGCAACTCCTCGTAGAACCACTCTACAGACTTCCAGTGACGAATGACCCAGTACAACTTCAACTTCTGGTTGGTGGCTTTCTTAGTGAGATCCAATGCTGCAGAATACAATCCGGGAATACCGTTACCGCCACCGAGGAAGGCAACAGTACTGTAGTGCTGCAATGGCTTTCTGCTTCCATATGGTCCCTCGACAGAACACTTGATGCTGGCCTTCTGCTCGGGCTGAGAGCTCAAATACTGGTACAATCCGTGCGACATTCCTCCCTTGACCTTTATGTAAAGGGTGATGGTGTTGTCTTCAAGAGCAGAGTCAACAACAGTGAATGGGTGGGATTGCCAGAAACAGGTTGGTCTGAAGAAGTAGATGAAAGAGTGAGACATTGGGAATGATTTCCAGTAAGAAGGTCTCGAAACCTTGACCTTTAATGTCTCACCAGCAATCAACTGAACCTCGGCAGTTCTCACTCCGAACCAGGTCATTCTGACAAGTCTCATGAGCTTGTCGAAACCCCACACAGCAGTGGCGGCGTACATCATTGGCTGGAATCCGTCGACCTCGACGTGGAGCCACGAACCGGCAATGACAATCGCACCTAAAATGTTGTGGAACAAGACAAAAGTCTCGTAGTTGCGCCTTCTCAAAACAGCAAGAGAGTGGACCACCATGACAGTACAGGCAATGAAGGCAACGTAACCCCATCTGACGTATGGCTTGGCATTACGAGTGTAGTACTTGCCAACACCAATACCGTTGTAGGTCAAACCCACTGCGTGAACCAACATGAGAATAAACAACACTCTTCCGTACCAATGGTGGATGACGGTGAATCTGGCGTAGCTCCAGCCGGAGATCCACTGCAAGAAGTTGTTTCTTCCGGCAAACAAAATCAACTGCGGAATGAGGTAAAGAGACATGATACCGGTTCTGTCACCAATCTTTCTACCCATCTCAGCATATTGGACCTTCCAGAAGATGTTTGGAGAATCGTGCGTGTAGTTGGCAGTGTTGAAAGCAACACACAAGATGAACCAGACGAAAATGTGGATAGTCTCCATTCTGGTTGGCACAACTGCCTCAATAACCCTGAACGCCTTGAAGTGCTCAGCTTTTTTGCGGCCAAACAAGGCTGGCATAGTAACGTACTTTCTGAACAAGTTCGATGCCTTACCATTGAAGGAGTGAACATACTTTGGAGCAACAAACGAAGCGAATCTACAAATACCAGCAATAAAAACCAACACAAACCAATACGCCAAAAGAATCCACGAATAAATGTTGGCTCTGTTATAGTTGAAGTAACGACCAATTTCAGAGTCGTAAGCACCAATAAGAGTCTTGTTCTTGAAAACCACGGGGTAGTTAAATGGTTTGGAGATATTAAAGCCTGGGACGGTCGAGACGTTTTTGACAGCAAAATTCGTAGCATTTTCGTAGGAATCCCAAAACTGCTCGTGGGTCAAGTTGTATTCGGAACATCCATCGATAAAGTAGTCAATGGCGTGCCTATGAGGCATTACGTTCAAGCACATGGCCATGGTACCCAAGGCAGGCTGGTTCCTTACATTGCAAAAACCCACTTTATCCTTCTTGGTGAAAAAGATAACGTTCTTAGCAAAAACAGCTTTACAAGCAGCAATCGTAAGGTCATCTCTCTGGAAGAGCATGACACCATCATCGTCTGCGTAGACGGTGGCTGCCAATAAGGCAGCCGAGGCAAGTTTCTTAAATGAAACCATAATTGGGAATAGACACTTTGAAAAAGAATGGGAAAAATATACAAGCGGATACAGCCCCTATATATGTCAGCATTTAAGTGATGGTATACTGGCCATAATGGTGCATCGAATTACAGTTGATGCATTAGGATATAGCCATTTCGGAGCGAGCTGCCACAGGGAAAGTGGCCCCGATGGGGCTGGCGTCTGCGGGAAAACGACTGTATGCACGAATATCTGCACTTCGACATGCATTTCCAGTTATCTGGCGGGATCAAATTCTCGCCCCGGCGGATTATCAATGGGGGCGATGCTCAATGGCTGAGCGAAACCGGCTTGCTTGGAAGATTCGTTCATGTGGGGAAGCATTGCCCACTCGAAAGTTACTGAAACCTAGATCGTCAAGGTCCTTCTTCCCATTGGCAGTCAGTTTTGTTTTTGAGCTAATGTCAACCAACTGCCTCACGGCTATGCACCTGATGTGATTGGCCATAAGCAGTCCGATCGGAGTAGCTTTCCAGTAATCTGACCCGATCTGCATGAGATATTTTTTTTCCTCGCGAACCATACACTACCGGCAATCCCAAGAACCATAGACCATGATGCATTTATCTTTCGGCACTTGAGGGCACTTTCCCGCAGTTCTAGAACATTCTCATCGTGACTATTCTCGGTCCGATTCCGAATGCTTGGATGTCACTTGTCTCAACGAGGCTGTGAAGCCACTTGTCTTAGCGTCCCTTCAAAATGGCTACGATTTCTTGGCAGTGGGAGATTTGAACATATTGGATAATACAGGAACCGTCAAGAGCCCCGACTATTCCACCAGCAAGTGCAGCACATCGGCATCGTTTCCTTGGGCATGATTGGCAGGGTCGAGGGACCTACAGGCACCTCTGCCGGTTCTTCTTGGCGAAGAGGCCACTTGCTGGTCATCTCCTGGAATTAATAGACCAGGCACTAATGGCGCTGATGTAGCAACAACTTGCGGTCGATGCCTCACTTGTATGTTACATGGCGATGACCAAAAGTTCCGTTACTCCAGTTAATTGGGCACTTGGCGCTCTTCTTCCAACATACTGGAACCGATATCTCCATTGTAGAAAAGCTAATATTTTTCTTCTTGCTTTGAAGTTGCCTTTTGAACAAGTCCTATGCGGGCCACAAACTTCCTCCACGAAAAAATAAAATAAAATCCAGATGCCAGTCCGGCATTTCGCTACATGCCATTTGCTGTAGCCAATAAACGTCAGCCCCGTCTAATTTCAATGAGAAATGTTAGCGTTGCATTTGCTGCTCTCTAATACTGCAGAGTTGCGCCATGTGTATATGCTGATGGAACTGATATGCTGCACTAGCTGCCTGAGATAATGCTGGCACTCTTAATTAGTATTCCTCGGTGGTGTAAGGTAGCAAGATTAAGTGGCCATTCACACGATGGCCGTAGCCAGCAATGGAACTGAGGACAACTAAGCATGATCCCAGTACTGCTTCGGTAACACATGAGACCTGGCCGTAGGAGTGTCCGGGAACGTCCATAGTTCCGAGGTGCCAAAATCCGAATCGGAGACATTGGTTGATTTCACGTGGATTTCGTTTTATTTTGATGTAAAGTAATATTTTTCGGGAGCCGTCATTGAAATTGCCATAAGCCAGTTGTGTGCGTGTCTTTCTTATCTACACCCATCAACAATATTCCAATACTCCAATTTTCCAATGTTACCGTTTGTGCAACCGAATCTCAATATCCCAATATCCAAGCATCCCACATTCCAAAATCCCAATTTAACATATCCCAAGGTCCACACTTCTTACAATACCCAACGAATCAATAGTAGATCCCATTTCTACCACATCCCCACGCCTATCACTCGAGATTCTTACTATTTCTTCTCTTTCTCTTCTAGTTGTAAATCTCGGAGCTGCTGTTCTAGCTCCAACTCCTCGTCCACCAAGAAATCCTCAAGTTGCGCCTCATAGAGGTCCTGATTCATCTCCTGCTCGAGAACTTGTCGTTCTTCCTCCACGAGTAAATCTGGATCGAGCTCCAACTCTTCTGCCTGTGCACGGAGCTCTTCCATCTGTTTCTTGTACTCCTCTTTATCTGCGATTTTCTCTCGCCCTAGAGCCAATCGGGTCTGGCGATGGAGACTACGGATCTCTTCTGCGGTATGTCTCGCTTTCTCCCTTCCGGTAACCATTTTGCCCGGTGACAGCATGGGGCGGTAGAGCCTAGCGGCCCTATTTTGCTGAGATTGCTCGATTTCCTCAAGGGCCGTTCCTTTTATGGGTGAACTATGGAACATAAGAATTGGAAGTAGGTAACCTTCGAAGATATCCTGTAGATAGCCCTCTGGAGAAGTGGATGGGGGAAATGGCAGTGATCGAAGTAAGAGGGAAAAATCGAAACTCCAAATAGATTCTCAAGTAAATTTTAATTCTGAAGCTTTTAATATTTCTACAATTCCCTTGCAGCCATTAAGTATAATCCCGGGGTTTTCTCAGTAGACGCGGCTCGCGCACTTCTCTCCATTCTTCATAGTCTACTCCATATTAAGAGCACATGGAGTTCGATGAAAACGACCTTCCGACTATGGACTTGGTGTCGCGTACCATCGTGTCGTTAGTCCCTCTGGTCTTCCCTGAATCTATACATCTATGCGATAAGCTTCTAACAAGAGTATGTATTTCTGAAGCTGACATTGAAGAACCAATGCTACATCTGCTAGTAGAGATGATTGACAAATGTATGGGAAAATTGTATGTGAAGCACAAAGGAAGGAAATGGAAAGACGATAAACTTGACGAATTGACCGAACCTGGCTTGGTTTTCGTGTGGTACACATGTGGAGAAGATATCGGAGGCTTCGTAGCGTTCAAGTTGGTCAATGAGCTGTATGGAAAGACATTGTACTTGTACGAAATACAGATTCTTCCTGAGTATCAGGGAAAAGGATTTGGATCTGACTTGATGAAGTATTTCCATCAAATGGCTGTTGTTGTTAATGCTGCTACCTCGAATTTGAACATTCCTTGTCACGCCTTGTTGTCCGCCAACGCTTCGAGTCTAACTGTCTTCTCTGACAACGTCAAGGCATTAGCGTGGTATTCTAGAATAGGGTACTATCCTTCTCCTGATTCGGATACCGACCGGAAACTACGTGGGGGGAAGGTTGTGAAACCTTCGTATTACTTATTGACCAGACCTCTAGACTGAGACGATAGTAAAATGCGTTTATATGATATGAATGATAGGCGTTTTAAATTTTTTTTCTGCATCTCCGTCCTCCTACTTGTCCATCACGTTCACGTACCTTCTCTTGCCTTTGCGTGGACCAGTTGCTTTGCTGGAATCGCCTAGGGAAAGCAAGTCATCAAGACCTGCGCTAGCCAAGTCTCTTCCTCCTCTCAATGTTTGCATACTCTTTCTTGCAGAAAGCCGAGGAGTTCTAGGTGCCTTGGGATCGGAAGGTGTGTCAACATCGTTAGATCCTCTAGTAGTTGGACCGTCTGATGCTGGAGCTGGAGCTGTCTTTCCACCTTCTGAAACAGCCCTCTTACCACCTTCAGGATTAGCAAGTGCCTTTTTCTTGGGCGGTGGAGGAGGTGTTGCTGCTTGAAGTTGCTCCTCAAGCGGACGACTAGTATCAATCCATCGTTGAAGCTTTTCGTCGTACTTAAAAGTACTCTTTTGGCCCAATTTTGCCTTAATGGCTTTGGGCTTGTCATCGTTCAGCAGCTTCAAGAGCCCCAGGAACCATTTGTTTCCTGATGCAGTACTCTGTTGACTACCTCTGGAAACTTGTCCCGATCTGCTAACCAGTTCTTCTGCCTCCCTCTTCTTCTTATTCTTTTCTTGCTCAAGCTTTCTGCGGTTTGCTTCGAGTCTGGCCTGTACCTCCTCTTCATCCTCTTCATCTTCCTCCACTGGAACATAGCCAACAACGGTATCATCCTTCACCTCATATTGTTGATACATATCAGTCTGGTGAGATTGAGATAATCTGCTTGAGTACAATCCTTGCTGTCCAATTACCGAATTCGCTCTAGTAGTGAACTCCGGGGAACCCGGAATTGGAAACTCATCAAGTCCATTCTGTATTGGCAAATCGTTTTCCTTGCCTTCTTCTTGGAACGGATTAGAAAAGCGATCATTTGCTGGAAGTCCTGGTGTATTCTGAGTGTTTAACATCAATACAACCGGCTTCTTTCCAGCTGGGCTTTCAACAACATTACCTTCTGGAAGTTCATCAAAGCTAATATCCACATTAGCCTGGCTCAATTTATGAGAAGGGGCATATGGATTGGATTTTGCAGGTGCATAATTTCTCTTTGGAGGTGCACTAATTATTGGTGGTGGAATTTCCAATTTGGCCTCCTTGGCACTTTCGATATCTTCACCATTATTTGAAGATTTAGGAGCATCTTCCTCAGATTGAAGTTCCTCCTTAGGTTCTTCTTTAGATTCCACTTTGGCAACTTCTTTATCTTCCTTTTGTAGTTGCTGAATTTCCGGAACAATTGCCTTCTTTTCAACTGCTTTAGGTTCATAACCAAACATGTCAATATCAGAACCATCAGGTATGCCAGACAAATGGTCATTCTGACTATTGCCAGTATGCTTGTTCACCAGCTGGCCCCCAGGGGGGCCGTATTTGCTGTTACCCTTACTCACTGATCTAGAAGCTCCAGGAGCATAAGGGTTTTGTCTTCGAGGAGCTCTACTCTTGGAAGATGTCGGTGGAGGAGGCACCTGCTCTGGTTTGATCGCTTCTTGATGATCCACCGTTTCTTCGGCAGTGACCTCCTTTCGCGGTGTTGTGGCATCCTGTTTATCGTGCGCTGGTTGTACAATTTCTGGTTGAGCAGACTCTTCGACCGATTCGGGTAGCTCTGCCATTTCTGGCTCAACCAGCAGTCCTCTCTCTTTCTCATGTCTTTCCTCTTCATTCACATCTCCCCCTTGTTCAGCTTCTTCCTCTTCTTCTTCTTCTTCTTCATTTTCTTCTTCTCTCTCCAGCTCAGCGGGCTTCTCCACTTCTTCATCTATAGGTTCTTCCAAAGCCACTTTGTGTTGAGAATTCAATATTGGAGTGCTCATCGACTCATTGCCCTTCTCGCGAGTAGATCTCATAGGAGATTCCATCTGAGGTTCGACCGTCGGAGCATTTTCTTGTCTATTGTTCCATTGAGAAACCGGTTTCTCTCCTGAAAGGGGAATGGAAAGATTGCTTTCCAGAAACTCTGGGATAGCTTGGTGCATTTGTTGTGGTCTTCTGGCCTCCTCCGAAAGGACACTGCTTTCGCTCTGGAGAGAAGACATACGAGAATGACCCTTCGAAGGACGTCTTCCATATGCGACTTCAAGGGAAATCTGGAGGTCAGTGGAGCCGACGCTTCCAATTGAACCCCTCTTCACTGCGACAGGAGGACGG
The DNA here is from genome assembly GCA_030557965.1 of Sungouiella middelhoveniana. Lineage (NCBI taxonomy): Eukaryota > Fungi > Ascomycota > Pichiomycetes > Serinales > Metschnikowiaceae > Sungouiella > Sungouiella middelhoveniana. The sequence goes on along the minus strand of JANIJQ010000003.1, from coordinate 905,542 downwards.
GCGACAAATGAAGGTGGTTGATGAACACTAGTCTGAGATGCCAAAGACAGTGAAGACAAGTGCGCAGTATTGTTACCATACATCGCATTTTTTTGAGTCACATTACTGATTCCGACTCTCTTCTTCTGAGCGTATTTCGACGCTGGTCTGGAATCATCCTGCAAACTGACTTGCGAACCATTTCCATTCGTATGCCTTGTCAAACCAGCACTATGAGCGCCTTGTTTACCTGGAATGGCTGGAGTAAACTTCAGTGTGTGAATTGGGTTGCCATTTCCCGGGGCGTACCTCAAAGGAACATTTGGACGAGCAGCCGAGTGTGCTGGGCTCGAGATTTCAGTGGGTGTAGTACTGAAGTAGCTGAGTTGGCTCTGTAAATCCGGACGGTACAGAGGAGAGCTTGCCAACTGGGTGACGTCCAACGTTGAAGGGTTTCTTGACACTGATGGGCTGAACTTGCTGAAGACCCCGCTATCAGCTGGCTTTGGAGTGGCATCTTCACCCCCAATAAATTTGTCTAGATGACCCCAAACCTTATCAAGATTGACTCTACTGAGCTTACTTCCCAACCATCCAGATTCATTGGAGTTCGTCTCGGAAATGCGCACCAACAAGTTCTGGAAGTCAGCAAGAGCCTGCGGGGTCACCAATGGTGATCTTCCCAACGACTTCAATAAACCACTGATGTGGTCGCAATATCTTCTTGCTGTAACAAACGAACCCAAATCTGCAGCCAACTGAGCGGTTGCAATCTTGCCTGGAATCAAATGATGCAATCCAGTAGGAGGAATGGTGTTCCCTGTGATAGGAGACACCAGAAGAACATACTCGTAAATTTCACTGTAAACTGGACTGAGTGTGAAAGTGCCAATAGATGAAAACACGGCTCCATTCTTCAATGCATTCATTGACATGATGACACCAGCAAGCATGAAGCAAAGTTCACTGGCCAAAGGTAAATTAGAATCGGCCAAAAACTTGCCATACTCAACCAAAAACTCATTAGAACCATTATTGATAATAATTGCGGAGATAATTTCTCGATAGTGAGTCTTCCCAAATTCACCTTCGCTTGCGACATTAAGGAAGTCTGCAACAGTACCGCTGGAATCTCCAACGAAAGTTTTCAACATAAGTGGCATCAAGTGCTGAATCTTGTTGGTCTGGGTCTTTTGGAACGGGAACATCATTCTTGCATAGTCAGATGCAACCTTCGAGAATCTTTCTGGAGAAATGGAGTGTGCCATGACAAAACTGAGTGCCCAGTCTTGCTTTGACATTGCGTACTCCAAAGCAGCTTCACGATTTCCTGTTTGGATCAACGACCAAACAAAGTTTATACCTGCACTGTCCAACTTGTATGCATTTGCTGCCAGTCCAGGAGCTCCCATATTCAAGTAATGGTGAGGAACTTTCTGATCTTCTGCAAAGTCAATATTTGGAGTCAAGATGCCTGCCAAAGCTTTGCGTAAAGCTGGTAAGGTAAACTGGCCATCGTGCTGAACCAACGCAAGCAATACCTGGCAAAGGATTAGCTCATCAGAATATGCAGCCAGAAGACTGGAAATTCGCTTTTCCAACCAACTCTCAATCTCTTTCTTCTTCGACTTAGATCTAGTTAATGGACCGGGGAATTCTGCAAACGGTTCCAATTGAGTTAGCAAATTTGCTGTTTTGAAAATATGCACCGTTTTCGTTGTCTGACCATCGAATTGCACCTGTGGTACCAAGTAAACAACATTCTCAGTGTTACCCCAGTTGAAAATTGGGAACTGGATCTCAGATGGATCAGCTACCCGCCCAATTTTCTGCACATTCTGTTTACCAACGGATCTTCCTCTATTTCTAACCATAGGCAGTTTCATTGGAATAGTATGAGCTCCAGCAGTAACTGGTTGAGCTGGTGCATACGGATTCACTTCCTTGCCGCGTCCACCAATGAGCGAACTGGTTCTAGAATGTCCTCTGTTAATGGCTGATGGAGCGTAAGGACCAGCATGTGGAACATACGGACTTGAAGCTGAACCCTTGTCCGTTACTTTGGGAACATTCGTATTCACTCTCGGCGACGCTGGGAACTCAGTTCGTCCCTGGTTAGGAACGGTAGAGAATGTGGCGGACTGATTAGATGTTTGAACTGATTGGGTTGAACCATGAGACAAAGAAGGTGAGAAACGGCCCTGTTGAGTGGATGAGGCAAAACCAGCCGTAGGAGGAGCTAAATTCTGCAAGGGCTGTCCTTGTGAATGGTAATTGTTTTGCATTCCAAACTGATTACCAGATTGGAATGAGTTACCATTATTGATCTCGTTAAAGTTGTTCTGATTAACAATGCTCTGGTTGTAGCTATTCTGGTTTAGATTGTTTTGAGGTGGAACAACACCAGGTGGTAGAACAACCGCAGGAGGCGGGACAACGCCAGGAATTGGGACAACGCCAGATTGGGGCAAATGGCCAGATGGTGGCATCACTCCAGAAGGTGGAACAGGTCCCAGTTGTGCCTGAGTTGGTGGAGGTCCTCCATGCAGAAGTACATGAGGTCCCGTGGGAGGTCCATTCAGAGGCAAATACTTATTAGGAGGAGCCGAATGAACACTTGAAGGAGCACTAGGGCCCGACTGTGGATGTTGAGCCAATGGTTCATTACCCACTGGTGCATTTCCCATTGGTACATTTCCTGGAATGGGGGTCTTTGGCAAAACCCCCATCTGCGGCATGGTCATCAATGGAGAAACAGTGGCTTTAGATGCCAACAGAGCGTACGGATTCTTCGGAGATTTCTTTTTCGAGGCTGGAGGATGACTTGGAGTTGGTAGAGCCTTCGTAGGAGCGTCCATGACATTTGCAACCTTAGCCACAGCGGCACGGCCCGGGCGTTGGGTTGGTTTTGGGACTGTATCAGGAAGCTCTTCAAAAAATGACCTATTGCTAGAAGTGACCGATGGTGGTGCTTCCGCGTTCGCAGGTACTGGTGGAGTGGGGGCGGAGTCGCCCGTAGCAGAAGTTCCTGATTGCCCAGTAGGAGGAGTTGGACCAGTGGCGGCAGGAGCATATTGCTTTGACAAGGCTCTTGATGCTGGCTTCACTGTTGGTTGCGGGAATGCCATTGGGAAATCGTACGCGTCGTTCTTTTTCTTTGCTTCGTTGAGTTTCTGCTTCAAATCCTCATCGGCTTTTTTCGCAACCGGAATTTCACTACCACTGGGATACTGTGATGCTTGCGAAGGAGGTACAGGAGACTTCGAAGGATATTCTGCTGGTTTGGAGTACTTGGATGCATTGGTTGAGGTTTGCGCTTTAGCACTGGGAACAGTATTGACGCCTTCTTGAGCTGGTAAGACTGAAACTCCTGGCTTAAGAGGCATAATTGGCCTATTTGGCTGGAATGCATTGTTTGGTTGAGCTGGAGGAACTGGCTGAATTGGCTGAATTGGCTGAATTGGCTGAATTGGGAGGTACTTTTGACCTTGTGTATGTTCTTGCTGATGAGAAGTCGGTTGACTAGGCACTGGAAGATTTTGGTGAATATTGGCCTCGTGGTTCCATTCATCGATGTTCTGAGGCTGAATGTCATCTCGTTCCTGATAAGAGTCGTCCAAAAAGTCATCGTCATCCAAGAAGTCGTCATCAAGAAGTAAATCATCATCCAATTCCAATTTTTCAAGAGCGGATAATTTCAGCTCTTGCGCCATGTCCTTGGAATTATCGTGAACGTGTCCGTCTGAAGCTTCAGCATTCTCGAGTTGCTTAGGAGCTTCTACTAGCGGTGTGGCCTCAGTGGGAACATTGTCGCCACGATATACAACCAGGTCTACACGCTCTCCGTGATCCCAGGGGGAAGTGCCTTGTGCTTCTTCTTGCACTTCTGCAGTGGAAGATGTCGGCTGGGGAACAGATTCGGAATTATCCTCCCAAGGCTTCACTTGCTCTTTTGCCTCCCATTCTGGTCTCGAATCATCCTCTCGTTGCCAGGTTTGTGGGTTCTCCTCGTAATAATCCTGTGCATTCTGAGGATCCTTTTGATTATGATCGTAATGTGCCTGGTCATTATTTTCTTGGTGGATGTCAACATCATAATGCTCCTCTAACTGGTGGACCTCCTGGCCATGCGCCTGTTCCTGGTTATATGGTTCCTGGTCATAATGCTCCTGGTCATAATGTTCCTGGTTATATTGTTCCTGGTTATATTGTTCCTGGTTATATTGTTCCTGGTCGTATTGTTCCTGGTCAAATTGCTCCTCGCCATACTGTTCCTGGTCATATTGTTCCTGGTCAAATTGCTCCTCGCCATACTGTTCCTGGTCATATTGTTCCTGGTCAAATTGCTCCTCGCCATACTGTTCCTGGTCATATTGTTCCTGGTCAAATTGCTCCTCGCCATACTGTTCCTGGTCATATTGTTCCTGGTCAAATTGCTCCTCGCCATACTGTTCCTGGTCATATTGTTCCTGGTCAAATTGCTCCTCGCCATACTGTTCCTCGGGGTACTTTTGGCCATATTCTTCTCTTCCATTTTCTTCTTGGCCATTCTCCTCTTGGCCATACTCCTCTTGGCCATACTCCTCTTGGCCATACTCCTCTTGGCCATACTCCTCTTGGCCATACTCCTGTTCTGGAACCTGGTGTCCCGGATGGTACTGAGTATCCTGATCTTCTGCACCTGTGATATCTTGCTCTACAGGTTCAGACTCAGCAGGGCCCTCGATCTGCGTTTGCTCCTCGCGTTGAATACCATGGTCTTGCTTCCAAGTTGAATGATCTTCTTGATTGATACTGTAAGACTCAGCATGTAAAACATTCTTGTTGTCCCATGATACAGAGAGCTGCTTATTTTCTTCGTCTTGTGGGTCGAGACTTACTGGGTCTCTCCAATCCCTCAGCTCGCGCACCCAATCAGCCTGTCTATGTTCAGAATTTTGGTCATAATCTCTTTGTTCCGAGTCTCTTTGCTCCCATTGATCTCTCTCGACGGCATCACTAGCATACTCTTGTTCATTTGGAAGTTCATGCTGTTGGTGAGTAAAAGGCTGAATGCCGGACTCAAGTTCGTTGGTAGTTGCCTCTTCTTGGAAAGTAGAATGGCCACCATAATGATCCTGTTGAAACTCGGAGTGATGCTGAGTTCCAGGCCCTTCAGATGACTCTTGCTGGTAATGTTGAACTTCTGAGCTCTGGGTTTGCTCCTCTTGGCCAAGATTGCTTCCATATGGTTCGTAACGATTCAGAGACTCGAATGATTGAGGTGGAGCATAAGGATTGTCGGGCTGGCGACGTTCGTGCAAAGGAGGAGCATATTGGGGCAAAGGCTGATGAGGAAAGGAGCTGTTGGAAGGTTCATGGCTGTTTTGGTCACGAGGCAGATCGACATTAGCATATTGCGAGTGATGTTTGTCACCTGTAACGTTCTGAATGTCCTGGGGCTGTGTCTCCTTGTTCTCATCCCATCCGTCATTCTCCCATTCGACTTGGTCATTCCAATCCTCATTCGCGTTCCAGCCACCCTCTGGATCAGGCTGCTGAGTCCACAGGACTTCGGCCTCCCAATTATCTTCCTCCCACTTCCCTTCTGGTTGGGGCTCATTAGCTTCCCACCGATCCTTCGCATCCCATTCATCATCTTCATTCCAGTTGTTGTCCCATTCTTCTTGCTTTTGGATTCGAGCTTGATTGGTGTCCAATGGTTTACTTGGCGTTGAAGTTTCTTGACTGGGTCCAATGGTACGGTACGCTGCCAAATCAGGTCTGGCTGCTGGGGTATTTAAGCTCTCGACCTTTCGAGCCGATGGCAATATATTCCCGAGTTCAGGACCATTTCGGCTGGAAAATGCCTCCAGTGATTCCGCAGTGGGCCGACCAATTCCTGGTGAAGAAATAGCATTTGTTGGATGGTTTCCTACCACCAAAGGAGGAAGTGGAGCAACCGAAGTGTTCAGTGGTGAAGGTTCATTGATTGGCTGCCTGTGCGCTAGTGGCGCCGAGTGGTCATATGTGGCCGAATCTGATCTTGTGGCCGTGGCCACTGGTACCGACAGCGGCCCCGAATTGGGCAGGGCCTGGCCAGTGCTGTAGTGCTGCACGTGAGCACGACGCTTGGTCCTTACTGTGGGTTTTCTGGTACTCATGATGGGCGGGCCCAGAATGGAAATCGAGTGGTTTTGTTTGCGGAAAATATGAAAGGTGGTGGCTAGTATGAGCGACGACCACCACGTCCAGTGTGGTTGTATGCAGTGCTTTGAGGTGGGGCCAGTAAGAGTAGATGTAGTGGGAGGGAAAATTGTTGGGAAGGAAGGTGAGACGGATGAGATAATGTGGCCAAACTCATGTTCTTGTGAAGGTTTGGCGTTTCGTTCATATGTTTCAGTGGGTTCTACCTGGCACTAATATCTTCAGTCTTGAGCGCGTGAATTGGTACCAAGGAAAACGAACGTAGTGCACGATAGAATGTCGAGGCTACACTATATCGTGAAAACCATTGATAAACAACAACTGGGCCAAATCCGAATGCTGAATTCAACGAGCTAGCTCTTTAACCAACGTGACTTCTCTTGAGGCAATCTCTTAGATGTTGGACGTGTAGAGATATGATATCCTGCACAGTCTGGCGGTGACAGAATGTCCCATATGTTGTCAATATCGTAAGATGAAACCTGAACTTTCTCATGCCGTATGTCAGTGTACTTTTATTTGTCAGAACCGCTGTTCTAACGACCTACGCATGTACTTCCCAGTTTGTAGAATCAACAGTAGCAGATCCATGAATCGTGTTATTATGCAGGACGGTCTCTTGATCAAGGCCGAAGTTTTTGGCTGAAGCTTCTCTCAATGGGAGACCAGGTACAACGGAAGTATTCTTGCTATACTTCTGTTATTATCGCCCATTCCATATAGCTGACACCCGAGCAGTATGCCATGAGGCATTGCTCTGTGCAATATTGCTCTGTACAGTATTGCCACTAACTCAGTTGGAAGCTCTAGGCACTTTAAATCCGCTGATGCACCATAGTCAACGTTCTAGCCGACACCATTATCATCACAGTTGGTAACTCCGGTACCATAGCTGGCATTAGTGCAAAGTGCTTTCCTGCATATACCAGAGGATGGTATGCATGTAGCTCAACGAACTTGGTCGTCCTGTCTTTCCTAGACTTTAGTTCATCTTCCTGCACCACCGGTTGCCAAATATACCCACTGTTAAAAATAAAGCTGCCATAAATATCGGCGAGTACCTGGTTGACCATCGCGACGTTTTCACTTTTTGTCTTTCTTGATATTTGAACTTCTCTGCTACTCGCCGCCACAACACTATGCCAATTCTACCTCCTCAGCGGGCTCGTGCCCTAGATGTTAGCGGATTGACTTTCTTTTGCAACTTGAAAGTTATGTGAGATATTGATCAGATTAGCAGTATTAGAGATTCTGGGCCGCTAATCATTTCCAACTCATTTTCGTCTCCAGTTGAGTTCGCCCCCGTAAGTCCATTCTTTCATTGTATCAGAAATCGGCGACAAGTGGTGCTCCAACGAAGAAACAGAGCGCTTAACCCGATTTATCCAAAATATTGATTATTTACCAGAATAGAGAGAAAAGCGCTCTGTTGAGAATAATCCTAATTTGCAGCTTCTGACTTTTCTTGCTATGAAGTGTGACAGCGCTGCAGCCTGCAGGCATATGTCAAGAATATGGTCGGTGCGGCAATTCTATTTATAAAATCCTTCTCTCTTCGTAACCGTTCAAAAGGCCGCTTCAACTTCCCAGTTCTAGCCCAATCAGATACAGCCAATCGTGCATCTTCCGAATCGGTTCCACCACACTTGCCTCAAGAGTATTCTCCACGTGGCCCCAGAGCAAGTAACCTTAATTGAGAAAAATCGATACATTATCACAATATGGGGAGAAGAAAGATAGAGATTGAGCCGCTTACAGATGACAGAAACCGCACAGTGACGTTCGTCAAGCGGAAGGCAGGTTTGTTCAAGAAAGCTTACGAATTAGCCGTGCTTTGTCAGGTTGATCTTGCTGTAATTATTGTCGGCAACAACGACAAGGTGTATGAGTTTTCCTCGGTGGACACCGGCGAGTTGATGAAGAAATACCAGCGGGTGAAGATCCACGAGCTGAAACTGCCTGAGAATTACGGGAAATACAAGAAAAAACTGCATTTACTGTCGGGTTCTGGCCCTGCCATTCAGGACGATCTTCATGACATGGACGTTGCCAATGCAGACAGCGACTACGATTCCGATACTCCGGACCCCAAACGGAAGAAAGCGGGTGCTTCCGAGCTGTCGATCTATTCGAAAATGCCCGTGTCGTCCAGATATGCTCCAATGGCCCAGCAACCTCATGGGGGACAGGAGGACCTTCAGACCCAGCGGCCGGTGCTCCGGGTGCAAATTCCGTTGAACGTTAAAACTGAGGATGATTCGGCTAAAACTATTACTGCGTTGGATACCATCAACACAGGCAAACACAAGCTGGGTCCTCCCGACGGAGACCACCATGCCCCGCAACTAAACCCGGCGAACGCAGCTCGTTACTCATTTCGAAAGTTCAAGAGCCCGGAGACCAAAAAGGTCCCTCAGCTTCCTCTCCCTATAAGCCAGCTGCTGAGTCCTATTCTGACTACTGCACCCCCACTTCCGAGTGGAGTACCATTCTTTCTGCTGTATAACCAGCTGCCACTGGGACAGTATCCGCCGGCAATTTTACCGACTCCCGTGTTCAATCAGGTCTTCAACCAGTGGCTGGGCCCTGGTGGTGGCGGAATCGGGTTGGGATCGGTTAATGCGGTTCCCCATGCTGGTGCACATTCGACGACAGCTTCGGGCACCAGCAGCGAAGGGGGGGTGATTGGCCCTTCTGGCGGAGGTTCTGCTCCTTCTAGTGCTGGTGTGGGTGGGCCCACTGGGCCATTAGTTCCTCCTGGGCGATCCGGACCATCTGGGTCAGCTGGTGCTACTGGCACCGCGGGAGTCACCACCACAGCAGTATCCGGGGCTGGTGGTGGCAATGGAGGAGGAGCGGAAGAAGAAGCGCCGAAGTTCCGAACGCCTCACCAGCAGCTCAATGGAGATCAGACGCCGATGTCTGCGCTCCCATCGCGGTACATGAACGATATATTCCCATCGCCTTCCACCATGTACCCGGCGCAGGAGTGGCCCACGGGGATGACGCCGTATACGTCGTCTATGCCACACTACTTTGTGGGGATTCCCAGTGCCAGTGGGGCGACGCCACTACCGGTCAATATGTATGCAAATGCTCGACTGTCGCTTCAGGGCCAACCGCATCGATTGCAATTCCAGCCATCTGGGCAGGGAGGTAGTCCGCCGCAGGGGCAGGGACCAGAGTATGGCCAGTATTACAAGCGGTGACTACAAGCAAGAGGGGATTTGTATATGACTTCTGCTAGAGCAACCGAGTCTACAATGTATTTTTAATGTTAAGGACAGAGATTTTTGACCATGGGATATCAGAGTGGTGGCTATGAGTATTTTAATGTAGCGATTCTCTAGAGATATATTGACTACGGGATAGTAGGAGGAGAGTACCTGGGATAGGAGGAGAGTATCTGGGATATTAGGAGAATACTGTGAGTGCGATATTAGCAGAATACTGTGAGTGCAACAGTAGAGTGAGAGAGTGGCTATTAGGCTGCGAAATCCATGATGCACATTCATCACCACACCAGTCCACCCTACTCCAGACCACATAACCCACTAATTCCAAACTATTTCATACCACCTTATCCAAAACTCAACTTCCTCATCCTCAACCTGCCGAACCCTACCATCCATTCAACTAATCTTAAGCTTCATTCCATCATTAAGGACGACCCCAAGTTTAGGGCAACTGCCCTGACCCGTACACGTGACGATGCGCCCATCCCCGCGCTCAACCCCGTACATCCCGATCCGGCAGGCAACCCGTCGCACTGAGCACAGCGAGAAAAAAAATCACTTTTCCACCATAGTCAGAAAATTTTTCTTCTTCTAATCCCATCAGGCTTACCAGTTCAACATGAAGGTATGTGATTATCGCCATATTATCAGGGGCCACGAGACTTTCCACATGCTGAGATCATGTTTCCTTCCAAATCTTTCCCTACCTCAGTATTCCATGTAATATTTCAGCAATGATATCTATCTGGACCATGTCCTGAATGATTGAAATATATCACCACCAAGTATCCAATAATGAACATATACCAAGTCTCAACCAAGTTCAAAGCTCCAATCAAAGCAGTGTGACACTCATGACCTTTGCCTGTCCTCGTTTTCGCCATTTCCTGCTCCCATACTAACCTCCAGTTAAACATCTCTTACCCAGCCAACGGTACTCAAAAGGCCATTGAAATTGAAGACGAGCACAAGTTGCGTGTTTTCTACGAAAAGCGTATGGGCCAGGAGGTCGAGGGTGACTCCGTTGGAGATGAATTCAAGGGTTACATCTTCAAGATCACCGGTGGTAACGACAAGCAGGGTTTCCCAATGAAGCAGGGTGTTTTGCACCCAACCAGAGTGAGATTGTTGTTGTCCAAGGGTCACTCTTGTTACAGACCAAGAAGAACTGGTGAGAGAAAGAGAAAGTCCGTGAGAGGATGTATCGTCAACCAGGACTTGTCTGTTCTTGCCTTGGCTATTGTCAAGCAGGGTGAGCAGGACATTGAGGGTTTGACCGATGTCACCACCCCAAAGAGCTTGGGTCCTAAGAGAGCCAACCACATCAGAAAGTTCTTTGGTTTGACCAAGGAGGACGATGTCAGAGACTTTGTTGTGAGAAGAACCATTGAGAAGAACGGTAAGACTTACTCCAAGGCTCCAAAGATCCAGAGATTGGTTACTCCTCAGACTTTGCAGAGAAAGAGAGCTTTGAAGGCCAAGAAGATCAACAACGCCAAGCAGCAGAGAGACGCTGCCGCTGAGTACGCTCAGTTGTTGGCTCAGCGTTTGCACGAGCGTAAGGCTGAGAGAGCTGAGATCAAGAAGAGAAGAGCTTCTTCTTTGAAGGCTTAAATCGCATCCCCTTCTAAAATCCCCTTCTAATTGGTATATTGCTACATATAAATTTACCGTTGTTTCGATGGTGTGTAGGTGCTAATTGACGACTGTACTTCCTGGATGTAGCCTTCTGGATGTGAAACTATCTAGATATATCTATTGTGGTTTTCCAGATGTGATGCTTCTACTGCCGCGGTCCGATGTCGACCCTCTTGGTGTGCTCTTCCTCCTCTTCTGAAAGCCCTCGCTTCTTCACCAATCTCTTGATGTTCTCGTAAACCTGGTCAGTGGTGAGGTTGGATGAATAGCTGAAGTTCTTCTTGACAAAGTTATCTTGTTGTTCTTTGTACCTAGGGTCTCTCAATAGCACCTTCAAATGGTGGTCGAACTTCAGTTCTGGAATCATTTGGCCTGTGATTGGACACTGAATGAGCCTTTCATCTCCTTCCTTATTCTTCCTCTTGAGTCGAGACTCGCCTGCTGCCCGGATCTTCATTCCCTTTGGAACCGGATTGACATTCTCTGTCTTTTCTGCACCATTCTCGATCTTTTCTGCGCTATTCTCTATCTTTTCTGCATCCATCAGTTTTTCATTGCTGTCCCTCTCTACTTCGTTCTGAGCCTCACGTCTCTTCACCTCCGATACCTCTAATTGTATCTCCTTCGATTTAGCCAGCAACGCTCGATAGACCACATCCTCTCTCAGAAGCGGAACGGCCAATTCCGAAACCTCATCAACGGCGTCAAAGTTAACTTTTGCAACAAATGTGAAATCTTGCCAGTCAATCAGAGCATATTGGAGCTGGGCATTCCTGATTTCCGACTCTTTGGCCCTCTTTTCGATTTTGTGTTTCTTCTCATATACAGATCGGTCATACGCCTTCTGGAACATAGTTTGTGGAGTCTCATTCATCAACTCATTAATATGTTTTGTGGCAGCGGTTTCCTTTTGCTGGGATGCATCTAGTATTGCCATGTACTGCTTATGATAACTCTGGAAAACAGAATGTAGACTATGTCCACGATTCAAGAACGCAAACTGGCTTCGGTTCCCCTTTTTGTCCATATATTTATGAAGTGCTTCTGTGTGTTTCGGACTGTTAATGGCGGAATATTGAGCTGTGAGCTTGATCACGTTCAAATCGTAGGTGGAGATCGGTGGAAGATCGGTGATGAAGAGAAATTGCAGGGGCGTCTTTGGAGCTTCTGTGCTTTCGGTAGGGGGGACGATAATTCCGTTTTTGCCCTCATTTCCACCTTCTAGTAGTGTCTTGTAGTACTCGTAATATTTGTCGGAGTTGTTCAAGAAGGAAAACTTCCCCTCGGGGTCATTTTGGAGAAGTTTTTGCTCGAAAGAGGATCCATTCTTCTTGACATACTGAACCGTTTTCTCGATAGTCGCTTTAATATCCTGAGGTGGCTCTATCATGGTGTGGAGATGAAGTAAAGATGAAGTGGGTTCAGATCTGGATGTGTGCAGGGTCGTTGGGCATCTCAGTAATTGTTAGCTGGAGCATTTTCAGATAGAGGACCCAATTTAAGATAAATTTCCTTAATCTTTGATAAAAACTATAGTTGAAGCAGAGTTTTCAAGTCATTTCCGTGTCCTCTCACAATCTTCTTCTCGTTCAGGGTACATGAGGACATAGAACAGTACTTAATTGCACATAAAGTAGCTGTTCTTGGATTTTTTTGGCTCCTGGCTCTCCAAACCGTACTTCACATGCCTTCTCACTCTTATATTCACAATTATTACATCAATCTCGCGAATCACCCATATTTCTGTCGAAATTCACCACTGTCCCAGCATATTCTACATCAAACAGATATTTTTCACAATTGGCACTCTGGCCGAGTGGTCTAAGGCGCCAGGGTAAGGTTACCTTACCATACTTTCCTGGTCTCTTCGGAGGCACGAGTTCGAACCTCGTGGGTGTCAATAATTTTTTATCTCTCGTCAAACTTTTTTAATTTTGCCATCTGTTGACGTTCGCCATCTAAGTCTCCTCTGATTAACCCTATTTCCTTCCCCATTCCATTCGGGGTTCCAACTTGTGTTGCACTTCCAACTCAATCACGTGCACACTCCATCTATCTGCGGATCGGTCCCCCATATTATTCAATACTTGCCCCATATGCTACATTTGACCCAGAACAACCAACCAAACACCATCGATGCGGTCGACACAAACGAAAATGACTATAATAGCGGCTACGAGTCCAGCAGCTCCAGCGATATGGACTCGCTCACCCACGATTTGGATCTGATCGGTCGCATCCAGATTCCCAGACTCTCCCATTACTTGAGTAAAGAAAATCTCCCCGGGTTGGCCACCTTGACCAACCTACCTGGATTACCCCATTTCAACCAATTGCCCAATCTTCCGTCCTTTTCCAATTTACCCGCTGCCAACCTCCCCTCGTTTGATTTGACCGAGTTCTCTCGCTCAGTTTCCCAGTATGTTCAATATGCGACCAATCGATCGAGGACAGAGTCCAAGGAGATCTCGCCTGAGGCTGCAACTCGGTTTGCTAATTCCGTGAAAACTGCCCTCGCCACAAGAATCCAGATGACGACCTTCTTGTCGGATTTAAAGGGTGGTTTATCTCTACAAGCAGCCCTCGATAGGTTGCAGCCACTCACCGACATTGTACATGAGGCTATAACTTTGCCCGCGGATGATGAGTCGGATGAAGAGGTTGCCGTAAACGATACTGAGCCCGTGGTGGTGGGTGAGGTTGTCAATCGAGAACATCCCATCATGACGGAACTCGTTTTACCCGAAGGAGACGAGATCCACGGAATTGTGGACAACAGCCAGATCCGCCGAAAGCGGAAACACAAACATAAGCGAACGTCTGCCCACTACGTTGCCAGTGGACTTTCCGACGGTTACGATAGTAGTGTTTTTACTGGTAGCGATGTGGAGGAGCTCACGCCGGAAGAAGCGAAAGCATTGACCCATTTGGACTCGCTAGATGATTTCTTCAAGGAGGATTTGCTCCGGAAGAAAATCCAGCGCATTCAGACCTTGACCAACTTGAGCCAGAAGCTGAAGAATAAGTTGGTTACCATGCTTATGATGGGTAATTACTATAGATACATCAACGAGAAATTGTTGAAGGAGAAGGGCGTTTCGCTTAAAAGAGAAGGTGGGCTTGTTTTGGGCCAGGACCTGGCACCTAATTCTGCTGCTAGGACGGCCACTAATAATGCTTCAGCGTCAGAGATAATGGACGAAGGCTCAGAAAGCGACACTGAAGATAATGATAATGACGACAAAATTTACGACGATGAAGACGAAGATTACGATGAAGACGATTTCGATGAAGACGATTTCGATGAAGACGACGCCGACAAGGTGGTGCTCACCGAAGAAGACCTACAGCCTTCATACTTTGACAAAAGCAAGAATATCATGGGCTGCAGCCACTACCAGCGCAATTGCAAGCTAGAATGTCCAACGTGCCAGAAATGGTTCCCGTGCCGCTTCTGCCACGACCAGCACTTGTCCGACCATAAGTTGCAACGTTCAGAGGTGAAGCATGTGCTCTGTATGTTCTGCAACACACCACAATTCCCCGAGTCCGCCTACTGTGTCAACTGCGAGCAGGAATTGGCCAACTACTTTTGCTCCAAGTGTGTGCTCTACGACAACGACCCCACTAAGGATATCTACCATTGTGACAAATGTGGCATCTGTCGGTTGGGGCTCGGGCTCTCCAAAGACTACTTCCACTGCGATGTTTGCAACATCTGCCTCTCGATCGACTTGAAGGAACACCACAAGTGCGTCACCAACACCACCCACTGCAACTGTCCCATTTGCAACGAGTATCTTTTTACCAGCGTCAGCAAAGTTGTGTTCATGAAATGCGGGCATCTGATCCACCAAGCGTGCTACGACGAAATGATCAAGCACTCATACAAGTGTCCCGTGTGCAAGAAGACGGTTGTGAATGCGGAGATCCAATTTCGGATTCTTGACCAGGAGATCCGCCAGCTGCCGCTTCCCGCTCCCTACAATATGTGGCGGTGCATTATTAGTTGCAATGACTGCAAGGGGAAAAGTAACTGCGCTTACCATGTCATTGGACTAAAGTGTAAATACTGTGAGAGCTACAATACCAACCAGCTCAAGTTGATCAAACCTGAGGAGGAAGGAGACGAAGACGTCGATAATGACGACAATTCTATGGGTGAAGGGGCCAACGATCGGATTACTTCCATGCGGCTCATGAAAACCAACTTGGGATCCAACTTTTTGATCGAAGAACAGAATGACGCAGAGCCTCACGAAAACGCCGATCGCGAAATGAGTATGCCAGACAACGGTGATGATGAATCGGGCAATTTGGTCAACTTCAGACGATTGACCAAGGCCCTTCTAGGCGACAAGGAGGTGGACCGCCATTCCGTGACCAGGGTATTCCAAGCATTTATTAACACCACCATTTTGAACACTCCCGATGCTGATGTTGAGTCCGATGGGAAATCCGAGATGGAAATTTTCGGAGGGTTCTAACTTTGGGCCGTTGTGCGGAGCCTGCACGGACCCCAACATAGATGTTTTGGGCTTCCCCATTGCCGCAACGGTAGGTCATGCAACGAGCGGAATCTGGTAAATCTTTGCGGGAAGTTCCACGCAGCCAAGGTTGACCATGGTCCGGCCGGGCGCTTTGGGTCATTGGAGAGGCAAGGCGATGTGTTTGCGTTTTGCACACGTGATGTTCTATATTTGGCATCTCTCCCTTTAATTGAATAGCAAAGCAACAGCAACGACGTTGTGGCGTTTGGATCTCCGACCGAAATTGCCAAACGAGTCAACGAATTTCTTTCAAAAAAAAAATTGCCCTGGTGGAGCCCAATCCCTCTAGTCTTCCCCAAACTTTCCCACATTAATTTGGGCTTTGTGTGCCGGTCGTCACTACCTCGTTGCGCATGGTGCCTATTACACTAGGAAACGTTGGCAACAGGTTCTTCTCCACTCCATTCTCTCACCAAAGGACATCTAAGGGTATGAATTCGATCAAGAAATTGGTCATATCTTTGGAGCGTTTCTACCCTGGCGCTCCACTCACCTCCACTGCAGACATAGACTTCTTGAAGCCGGTCATTGAGGAAGAGGAAGACAAAATCCAAGATGATCAATTAGCTCCAGAAACAAAGCCATCAGGGAGATCCTCATGGTTCTCACTCATTGCCGACTTCTACTACAACATTTTCATACGACCGGTGCTACTAATATGGCTCCTAATATCGTTCCCCTTCACGTACTTCTTTGACAACGAATATCCCGCCATGGAAACAGAAACAGAAACCGACCCACGACGGGAACTGATCAAGATAGAGATTGATGAGAAGACCGAGCTTCTTAAGCGGGAAAAGATTTTGGCAAATCACATCAAGTCCCCCACTGCATCCAAATACATTATCCCACCTCCCCCTCGGCTTTTCCCCCGATCTCGTAATCCAGAAAAGAAAAGGAAGAAGACCCTTATTTTGGATCTAGACGAGACACTTATCCACTCAATGTCTCGAGGTGCCCCGAGGTCGTTGGGATCCAGCAACTCGTGCCACACAATCGAATTGAAGGTGAATAGCGTAGCCACGCTCTACTACGTGTACAAGCGGCCGTTCTGCGATTTCTTTTTGAGAGAGATCTCACGGTGGTTTGAGCTCCAGATCTTCACCGCAAGCGTCAAGGAGTACGCCGATCCCATCATTGATTGGTTGGAGAGCGAGATCGTAGACAACAAGTTGGCGAGTCCATCAGGAATACCGTCCATCTTCACCAAACGCTACTACCGTGGAGATTGCACGTATAGACAGGGAGTGGGATACATCAAGGACTTGTCGAAATTTGTGACCAAGGAAGAAGATCTCAAGAACGTGGTGATATTGGACAATTCGCCCGTAAGCTATGCGTTACAGGAACACAATGGGGTAATGATTGAAGGATGGATCAACGATCAGAACGATCGGGATTTGTTGAATCTCTTACCGATGTTGTATAGTTTGAGCTTGTGCATTGATGTGCGGTTCATTCTCGGTCTACGGAGTGGAGAGAAGCTCTTTGAGCAGAAATAGAATGGAGGATATTACTTTAATAAACTGATAAACTGATAAACTGATAGGATATGGCGCAGTAGGTTGATTTAGATTCCTGAGGTTTAATTGAATGAGTGTGCAATGCTGAAATTGTTGATTCTCTTCAATTTATGATTTGTGTATTCTTTGTCAATTTCTGTAACTCGGCCCCACCCTCACCTTCGTTTCTCATTTTCTCCCAGAAATGCAGACCATCTCACGTAATCAGATATCATAAATCCATCGTCGAAAATCGGAACCACCGCCAAATCTTCCGAAAGGAACAAAAGATAGAACGTCTCACAAACGTAATCTCCTTCCAAACTTAACAGCTCATTTTTCTGCTCGTAGTCTTCAGTTTCAACCGTTTGCTTCCTGCGACCGCCTACTTCCTAAACTTCGCGACTGAACTTCTCTCACCAGAAAAAGCTATGAAGACGCTAAAAGAGATCCAAAATTGCTTGGAAAACGGCAGCGAAAGCTCCGAGATCGCCTCAGCGCTCAATGACTTAGGGACGCTTCTCAGAGGAGAGACAACCCGTGCAGATCCACTCTTGGTGGACATCGTCCCTCGTGTTCTTTCATTATATAATACTGAACCAAGTGAAGTAATCAGAGTATTGGTCAACTACACAGCAGATAATGACGACAACAGAGCATTCTTGACGTCTCAAGAGCAATGTGTTCTTGTATTTTGGCCCTCGGCATTCTCTTACTTAGACGATAATGCGTTGGGTCTCCACACGGTGCTTCTCTTGACCCAATTCATTCACAATATCGGTGACGACAAAAAAACGTCAATGATCAAGGCCCTTCTAGAATACAATGCGGTGCAAAAGGTTTTGGACTACTGCAGAAAGTGTCAACAGAATGGTAATTTCGATAACCTTTCCATTGTTCTTGAGTTACTTTCCGAATATTCAGCTGCTGACCCAACGACGTTCGCGGTGAACGACCTTATGTGGCTCATAGAATTAAGCTCCAAACTCCTAGATTATTGTGATAACGAAGACTGTGACGAAATGTTGTTGTATGCCTCGCAAACGGCATTGAACATCACCAATGTGGACGAGTTGGACGAGTTGACTGGCAACCAGGGTTCTATATCCCTAATCCAGTCAGTGTACGATCTCATGAATAAGGTGCCATCAGAATTGGAAAACGTCGCCCACATCAAGAGAAATCTCTTCTCCGTATGTGGAAATATCTCTTCCTACCCACACTATGACAATTTGCTTGATCTTGGAATGAACGGGGCCCAGATCATGAACGAGAGCTCAGATCTGTACGTGGCAGCTGCACTGGCCATTCTGATCGGCAATTGTGTATCCAGCAAGGATACTCAGACATTGGTAATCGCCCAACTTAACGAAATTTCCTCCTTCGATCGGGTTATAGAGGCAGTGCTCCACCGCCAATTCGGCGACGTTGTACAGTATCAAGCGTTGCATTTTTTCAATAACCTCTTAACCAAAGAGGCTGCTGACATTATCCTGCGAGAGCTGAACCCCTCGGATCTCGCCCGCATTGCAAAAGTGGTGATTGACAATTGCAAGTATTACAAGGAGATCGGAAGTATCTTCTTCAAATTCATGCGCAAATTCGTCGTCACTGGTTTCACTGGGGATCTAGATGTGTTCGACTACAATGTCATTTGGAATTATTTGGACACAGCAGAGTCGGAACCGGCAAAGTCCGAAGTGGAAATGCTTCTCTTGCAAGCTATTTCCACGACGCCAGCGTCCAAGTACAAATGGGAAGAAAACTATGAGTTGGTACACAAATTAATAGCTGAGACATTGAGCGTTGGAGGTACCGTCGATGGAACATTAATGCTTACCAAACTCAAGACTTTAGCGGTTCTACTTCAAGCTTATTCATGCGCAGAGATAGAAGCAAGTTTGGGCCCCACAAGGTTTGTGGAAATATTTGCTAATCCATTTTTCGAGTTGATGGTTCAACTTTCGCAGTCTACACCAACACATGATTCAAATAATCAACCAGGGCAGCTGGCCGCAAATCAACAGGCTGCAGTTGCCAATAATACCAAATACGTTGCCGCTATAGCTGCAGAAAGTTTTACTCTGCTCGGAAATGATGATCCGCTTTATCAGCAGATTATTGACGTTTGCTCCGCGTTGATAAGGCAGTGATGAGTCAACGGTTATGCGCGGCTGTTGGCGGATGTACACGGAATTTTCTTGCGTGTGGGGTGCACCATGCAAAACTTACCTTGGTGGTATTGAAATTTTCGCTTCGTGGTATAAAATGACACATAATTCCGCCTAGCATCCAGAAAATTGCTACTTGCAATATTCTAATTCGTTTTCAAATCATGACTGTCAGCTCCACATTTTCACTGCTCGAGACCCCCTCTCTCGACCCCATCATCGAGATCATGTCTGCATTCGCTAAGGACACTCATCCTGATAAGATCGATGTCAGTGCAGGTGTTTACAAGACGGACGAAGGTGATCCCAACTATGTTTTTCCATGTGTTAAGGCTGCAAAGCAGAAGTTGGCAGCCCATGATCCTGGCCACTGCTACACACTGATGTCCGGTATCCCAGCATTTGTCTCCAGTGCAAAGAAGATCATTTTTGGTGCTGACCACGATGATGTCATTTCTGTCCAGACCATCTCAGGGTCCGGAGCCTTGCACTTGGCCTTCCAATTTCTTCTCCAAACGGGGTTCCAAAACTTTTACGTTGGAGCTCCAGCTTGGAGTAACTACCGTAGCATGATTGAGCATGTTGGTGGTAACTATCACGAGTACAAGTACTACGACCCAGTCGCCAATGTGGCAGACTTTGAAGCTGCCTTGGAGGCGTTGAAAATTGCACCTGCCCAATCTGTTTTCGTTTTGCAAGCCGTGTGCCACAACCCTACTGGCTGTGACTACTCCAAGGAACAATGGGTTCAGATCTTGGACATCATCCAGGAGAGAAACATCTTTCCACTCTTTGACATTGCATACCAAGGTTTCGCTAGCGGAAACGTTGACGACGATGCCTGGGTCATTAGAGAGGCATACAAGCGCGGCATTGAGTTTGTCACCTGTCAGAGTTTCTCCAAGAACATGGGATTGTATTCTGAAAGAGCTGGATGTACCCACGTTCGTGTGACAGACAAGGAGGTGACCCAGAGTGTTAGCTCGCTGTTGGTTGCTACCATCAGAAGTGAATTTTCATTTGCTCCAGCATTTGGTGCTAGAGTGGCTGCCATTGTTCAACAGGATGACGAATTGAACAGAATATGGGCAGAGGATGTTCTTGCCGTCACTCAAAGACTCGAAGTTGTCAGACAGCAGGTGTTGGACAAGCTCACAAAGTTGCAGACTCCAGGTAACTGGAAGCCTATTGTGAGCCAGAATGGTTTGTTCTGGTATTCTGGCTTGACTCCATTACAGGTGCAGAAGTTGATGGACGAATACCACATCTATGGTACTCCCAACGGAAGAGTGAACGTTGCTGGCTTGAATAGCTCAAACATTGACGCATACTGTGAAGCTATTGATACCATTGTGAGAAAGTACCCTTCTGAAGCATAAAAAGTTTGACGCATAAAAATGGAATAGTTTGACTTTACTGGTAGACTGTAGATTTAACACTTTATTTTAGATTCTAAATTTAGAGACATGCATTGTCAAACTTAATGTGATGAGGGAAATCAATGTGAATATTGCAACATTATGTTTGCTTGTGGATTTTTTTGAGGTGGGCCTTCAAATTGTCCTTTCTATTGAACCGGCGTCCACACTCAGCGAAATCACACTGGAAAGGTTTATCAGTCGAATGACTTTTGAGATGCCGCTTGACGTGTTCTGGCCGCTGGAAGCGAGCATAGCACAATGGGCATTTATGCTTTTTCTTGGGATCGTAGACGTCATCTTCCGCCTGAACCACGATGGGCCGCTTCAGGTCAGAATTAAGGATCTCCTCGGCAAACTTTGCAATTTCGTCGGTAGCAGAAGTTTCTTGGATCTGTGACGCAGTAGGGTATGATGTAACTGGTCCAGATCCAGCACGAGACCCGGGCAGAGGACGTGACGATGCGTTAGAAGGTCCGGCCTTGACAGAAGAAGACCGCGAGGCAGCAATCGGCGGTAGTAGGCCGGTAGATGCCGCCGTGGGAGACGCCTGGGTGATGCCAGAATTTGTGATAGATACAAGGTCCATCGATGCTGGGTAAGATTTCAATGACGATGGGTAAGATTTCAATGACGATGGGTGAGATTTCAATGACGACAGCCTGTCATTAGCCATGAGTTCAGGCAGCAAGAGATCTATGGATGCAGACTTTTTGAACGGAACATTTGCGCCCAGGAAACTTGGACTCAAGGCAGCTTCTGCCTTGAAGTTGCGCAGACTTGCGACCCGAGTAAGATTGGAAATTGGTTCCTGGAATCCAGTGAAAGACTTTGCCTTGCGCAACTGCGTACATGCATCGTTGTCCTCGTCTTCGATGTTTATGGAATCCAAAGTGTCGTGACGCCGAAGGGCCGGAACACCCGAGTATCCCACGGGCTGAACAGCCGGGCCCGAACGCGCCAGATATGGCAAGTATCCCAGCAGAAGCCCCAGACTGGAAGAGTCCACTAGCGAGCCTCCAAAGCTGTGGTTATTCGAGATTGGCGTGAAGTATTGTGGGGCTGCCATGGATTTTGCCGGGGTGGCCATCGGAGTGGCATCGTAGTCACTGAAGCTGCTGTCCATCTTGGGCGAGATGAAGGCCATATCGAACGGGTTTGGCCCCAATTGCTGGTGATTGGCATGAGCGCCCGAGCTCTTCATATTGGCGATGGTAGCCAACATGTTGGCAGAGCCAGGCTCCACCGCCTTCAGGCGAGTTCTACGATGCGTTTTCGGGGTCTTTCCCACCTTCAACCCCGGCGAAACGTTCTGGCCCCGCAACGGAGTGGTGTACAAGTTGACCGACGAAATGGAGGCAGATTTCCTCCGACGACCAGGAGTGGTCAGCGCCATTGCCAGATACGGCGAGTCCAAGAGCAGCTGGTTGGATGCCAGCAGCAGGAGCTGAGGCATCAGATCGCCCAGATGCAACGTTGACGACAGCCCGGAATGGGTGAACATGCCCAGTGGAGGATCGGCCGAGATTGACACCGAATGAGAATGGCCGGTGACAGGCGCATAGTTTTGGATCGACGACGATTGGGACGACGAGTTGTGAGAGGCGAAATTGGACCCAAGGTGGTGGTTGGGCGGATGGTAGCGATCGTCCAACGATAAGTTGCGCAGATGGTTGAAGTTGAAGCGAGAGCCCGCATTCAACAGAAACGGCGCCAGAAGGTGGCCGTCGACGGAAAAATGCTTGGAGTGTCGACCGACTTGGTGCAGCAGCGGAGCCAGGGCATCGAAGTCCAAGTTCAACCCATTATCGTACTGGAAGTCCGGGAGGTCTGCCGCAAAGTCCATATCGTCGTAGACCGGGCTCTCATCCAAGTTAGGCAGAAGGTCTCTGTTGGTATTGTCTTCTTCCATGGGTTTTTCCGAGGCCAGAAACGGGTGGGAGAGCTGGGCGGGGGAGCTCATGAGGAAGTTTTCCATGGTCCATCACCAGGAAGGTAGCGAGGCTTGGAATGTACTGGTTTGGCCAGCAGACAGAGGTGGTGAGATGGGAGACCAGGTGGGCCGAGGGTATGGTAGGTGGAAAGCGATTTATGGAGGGAGATTTCCTTTTTTTTTTTAGATTTTTTAGGGGGGAGTTTCGCCGACGGTGCTGCGGCTTGGCTGAATGGGAGTAATCTGAGATCGGGTGAGATTTTTTCTCCGTAGCGGATTAAGAGATAGGGTTGCGAGTGGGCGGAGGCTTGGAACCAAGATGCGACAATATTTCTAGGCAGAATCTTCATCGTCGAGAACATCCAAACGGGGGAAACTACTGAAGTTACGGGGAGACCACCACGAGGAAAGGTTTTCGTATTTTTGTTTTTGGTTGGTAGTTGCTCCTTGCGCTCACCCTGGCGTGGTTGACACCTTCCTACTTGGGCAGTCTGTCGACAACAGGGCGGTGATGTCCAAATCCGTACCTTCGACGCGTATGGGGTCATTTGTTGCGCATGAACGTGTTGTTTACGACAACTACATTGTATGCGGAGGTACGGGTGCGCCTTCTGGGGACGGTTCCCGACGATGCATAGAAGCGGCTACATACAGGGCGATAATTGGGGAGGCACGGGTGTATAGCACTACAACCAGCATCCCCCATGTGGAGGCAACTTCGTTATTGCAATTATTTGGTTTCAAATTTCTTTTATTTGATTTCGAAGAATTCGTCCATTTACCAATTTCCAGAATGCAACTGGCTCCACAGCTACTGAATTTCAATGGAGTATTTGTCTCTAACTTAGTGTCGACTCTCTAACTTAGTGCTGACTCTCTAACTTAGTGCTGACTACCATTGTGCAGTGCAAATTTCACTCCATCAATTGTCCATCTCTATATTTCTCCTACTCTCTCTCAATCTTTCCTCTATTCAAGTCACCCGATTATCATATATTCATACTTATGGGTTCTGCTTGACAAAGTCAACACCCTTCTTGATGTTACCAATCAAAGTCTCCTTGGCCTTCTTAACCAACTCCTCCTCGTGGTCAGAGAGCTCGCCCAAAGCGTGCACCTGCTCGACACCCTCCTCACCAAGAGTAACCTTGGAGGAGAAGAACTCAACACCCTCATCCTTGAACAATGGCGAGTCGACGAAGGTTGGCTCAATAATGTCCTTCTCACCAGACAATCCGTCCAAAAGAGCTCCGGTAAATCTAGCACCGGCCTGGGCCATGGACAAAGTGGCGGAACCAGCACCGTTCTTGGCCTGCACAACCTCGTCACCACCAAACTGGATTCTGTGGATCAAGGCGTCTCTCTCATCGGTTGGCAAGTTCTTGTGGAGAGTCTGCGACAACAATGGCACAATGGTGATACCAGAGTGACCTCCAACAACAGTCACCTTCTCGTTGACTGGGTTGGTGCCGGCAACCTCCGAAACAAATCTCGAGGCTCTCAACACATCCAAGGTGGTGACACCAAACAACTTCTTAGGGTTGTAGACACCCTTAGACTTGTACACCTCGGCAACAATTGGAACGGTGGAGTTAACTGGGTTGGAAATGATGGCCATGGAGGCGTTTGGGGCGTACTCGGCAGCGGCCTTGGCCAAGTCTCTGACAATGGAGGCGTTGGTGTTGAACAAGTCGTCTCTGGTCATTCCTGGCTTTCTTGGCACACCGGCTGGAATCACAATCACATCGGCACCAGTCAAGGCGTCCTTCAAGCCTTCTGGCTCGTAACCCGTGACGGTGGAGTTGGTTGGAATGTGAGAAACGTCGGCGGCGACACCTGGAGCACCTCTCAAATCGTAGAGGGCCAAGTCGGTCACCTTGTGGTTCAACTTCAACAAGAGCGACAATGGCTGGCCAATACCTCCACCGGCACCCAAGACGGCGACCTTGAAGGCGGAAGATGGCGAGGACGAGAAAGATCTAGAAGCGACTTTGTACATGGCTAGACTGTGGAAAAAAATTGTCCAGGGGACGGGAGGTTTATATAGCGTCGAGGAAGTCCGCGGATCCTCCAATCGCAGTGTCCACCAATCAAAATGGGGTAAACTCGCTACTGCATTGAGCTCCGAATGAGTCCGAATTCTGGGGAATCGGAGAAAGGGAAAGACTGGGGAGAGTAGAAATTGTGGATATGAGATGAAGGAGCAAATATGAAATTAATGAATTGATTATTGGATTGGTTATTAACATGGATTGGTTATCAATATGGTTTGGTTATTGGGTTCGGCTATTTGTGAATGGTTACTGGTCACTTCTAGCTGGTGAAATTTGATGGTCACTTAGTAGAGTGACAGCGGTGTTTTCTTAATTTGATGCAACTGTGGGTCCCGGAGGTCTGGAATGGCCAAGGCGAAACTACCATTTACTGGTTTGGACAAGACAGTGCAAATCGACTTCAACTGAGGTGATGTGGGTTTGTATTCCATGTTTACCACTTACTTCTCGTTTACCATTTTTTGTTCGTCTATGGTTATGATGAGATTGCCAGTGGAAAATGGCTCATCGGGTGCGAAAACGTCACTCAGTTGCTCTCTGTGCGCAGAGAATAACACTTTATCCGAGCATTTTCGGGTCCGTGTCATTTCCTTTTTGGCTAATTATGGGGTCTCTTATTGTAATTAGAATCTACTGATGTAAGTAGGATCTATTGTTGTAAGTGGGATCTAATTGGGATCAAATTGGGATCACTCTTTTTTTGTTCTATTTTCTACCAACGACGCACGAAAAGTATTAGGGTGCACTAGCGGATACTCAGATTCTTCTTTCGCGAATTATATGCTTAATTATTTATATAGATAAGTATTATTCATTCTTGAAACTCATCTTAGCGACCATGGTAAGTTGGGCCGGATGGCCGGAAGATCTAGGGCAACTGATGGCCGGAACATCCAGCCGAGGATACGAGGTTCCGGCTCGAATAGCCCGAAGAGACAAGATAGACGAAGAGGTTTGGAAACCTGTAGTAATCGCTTATACTATTGATTTATAAGATTTTGAACAGCGACCGAGAAATCGATTCGAAAATAGAAATGTGATGGGGCCGTTGATCCACTATAGGAATTTTGCTGCAGGATACCCTAATAAAAGCTGCTCTTTCGACTTTCCACTTTCAATTTCATGAGTCAGAAATATACCTCCTTGCCAGCTGATGCAAATAACCATAAGCTCTAGAAGTAAGCAAATCCCAATTCAAACGACCAAATGGATATTACGATTAACACCGTGATTTTGAATCGGTACTGCATATTACTGCGTTACCATCTACGATGTATTATTATCCACAAATCCTCGGAGAAAATAGGAAAGAGCTTTGGCACTTTTTACTATTTTTTAAGTGTCTCTATATTTGTATATTCCACCCAGAATCTCAACTCAAGCCTTTATGGCCAAGTTGGTAAGGCACCTCACTAGTAATGAGGAGATCGTCAGTTCGAATCTGGCTGAAGGCATTATTTTTTGTACGTCGCGACTCCACACAAACATAACTTCTCAATCTCATCTAATCTTTTTACTCATCACAATGTCCAAAGACTATGCTAAGAAATACTCCATGGATATCTCCCATGTGGCTGCGGTGGAATTGCCTCTTGTGGTGAAAAATACCGACAAGGCAATCGCAATGTTGGGCGGGAAAGACCGAATCAAGAGAGCCCTAGATTCTCAATACAAGCCTCAGCCCATTCAGCCCAGCAGCCATTCAGTGGACGATAAAAACTTGGAATTAAGACTCCGAAACGACCCTTTCCACCATCCTATCCAGGCATCTTTCAACAGAAAGGAAAAAATCCTTCTTAAAGTGTCGATTCCGAAGTCGAGCTTACCACCGGACTACTATGACAATCCCCAGAAGTATTCTATTCGAGACTTGATTGGTAGAAATTCAGACTCCTCGGGCCCCTCTCATAAGGTGGAGCCGGTAGCTATAATCAACAAAAACTACGGATTCCGTGCAATTGCTGACTTCCAGATGTCCACGAAGAATAACAACACTGTGCAACAGTTCAATAAAAACATCCTCAATGTGCGCAATTACGAGGACTTGGAGAAGTACTACAAGGAGACGCTTGAGGTGAAAGATGATTTCAAGGACCCGCTGAACTACGAAAACAAAGTCCACAACTTCATTCCTCCTCCCCATTTCAGCGGAATAAGGTTCCCCTTTGACTTCAAGTACCAGAAGAGTCCCTATACTGTGACACTCAAAGAAAGCAACGGCGACGTTAAGGTGGTTATGAAGTCTGATACCAAGAAATTGTTTACCAATACCGTGGATTACTATGGAGATAGTATCCCTCATTATCCATTACCAGAGATTATCAAGAACTATAACTGGCTCTTGAAGTCTGACTTGTCGCAAGAATACGCAGACAAAAAGTTGTTTGAATGCATCCAGCACTTGACCATGCTCTTCGAGGTGAAACCCATCTGGCTTAGAAAGCTGCTCATTGATGCCACCCCAGAAAACCTTAAATCTGCGGTGAAAGAAGCGTTGCCATATGTTTCGTACTGCTACAAGAATGGGCCCTGGAGGTTTTGCAACGTCAAGTTGGGGGTGAATCCCAAACTGGACCCATCTTACTGGATATACCAGAGTGAATATTTCCGATTACAGAGGCGTACCAAGGCAGACGGACGAGATTCGGGAGCACGCATTGTGCCCAACACCATCAAAATTGCTAGCAACAGGACAGACATCAAGCTTTCGGAAGACTTGTTCTTCACTGGCTTGAAACTTCCCAGGGCCATCAATTACCAGATTGGAGATATCATGGATGCAGACATCCTTCGGGTGATTGAGAAAGCGCAACAGAAAGAAGGAAGTTTCTTCAGAGAGAGCGTAGACCCGCAAGGTGGATGGGTCAAGAAACAGGTGATGGAGACCATCAGAAGAATCGTGCGATACAAGTTGCGTCGGTTGCAGAAAGAAGAAGCCATTGAGTCAGAAAAGGTGGAAAAGATTATTGCTACAGACTACACTGCAAAGGACAATGAAGTAAATGATAACGAGGATGCAGATGAAGAGGAGGAGGATGAAAATGACGGTATAGCCAATCATGACGATGACGATGGAGGAGAAAATGACGAAAATGAGGACAATGAAATTGACGATGAATTGAACGACACGCCAGTCTTCAACGAAGAGACGCTTTTACACCGCATCAAGGAAGTCGATCCACAAACTGCAAACAAAATCAACTCATTAGTTGGTCTCATAAAGCAGGACTCCATTGATCAGGCATAAAGCCGAATATCCATAGTATTGTTCCTGGTGCGTGGAACTAAGTCTATGCACACCACACGAACTAAACACGTAGTGTCGAGTGAGAAAAGTGGTCAGTGGTATCTACTCCCGGCAAACAAATGACCAAAGCCACCGAGACGTTTGTTGCAGTTTTTGCAGTCAGCGCATTATATTTTGCACTCTATTCTGGTGTCATTCCCACTTCCACTTTGATTCACGATGAGATTTTGCCATACTTACCATTCTGGGGATTGGTAACATTCGGAGCATACGCATTGGGAACATTGGGCTGGGGTGTCCTTACGTTTAAGGACAAGGAGGCAAGCTACAAGGAGTTGTTGGGGCAGATTGACGAGGCCAAGGCCTTCTACAAGAGCAAAGGTCTCAATTTGGATGAATAAACATGAATAAATAATGCTTGCAATGGGTTGATGGCCATTGGTGTTGGCCATTGTATATGGCATGACCAGAGTCATAAAACGGAATCACAGACGGAATCGTAAAGCCGAAAACGAACACAAGGTGAACAAAAAGACGTCAGGCACTCTAAACCTCATAGACCTCGAACATACTGATCAAGGGTAGTTCTAAAAAAAAATTGACCAACCTCTCACGTCGCAGCCTGCCGCTGCTTCCTCTTCTCCCTCATCTTCTTTTCCATCTCCGCAAATACCTTAATCAGCACGGGAACATTTCCCCACGCTTCCTCCTCGGCAACCTTCTTTGCATCTGAACTTGACAGAGAATATTCCTCCGGCAAGTTCTGTGGCCCTAAAAACTGAATAGGTGGATGGAAATCGGCAGGCCAAACACCACCCTTCTTGGTCAACTTCTCTGCTGCTTCCTTTCTCTTAGCATTCCACTCTTTAACATCATCGTTGTACATCTCCCAAACGCAGTTGATGCATCCACTCATGCAACAATTATCTGGTTCCTTGGGTCTATCGGGTACCTCCACACCGGCGATCATTCGAGATGTTCCCACGTTCATTCTACTAGAACTTTGTCTTGCTTCTCCCTTGATTCTTCCTCCAAAGACCCTGGCGATTTTCTCTTCGGGAGTCAAGTCTTCTAATCTAAATCTTCCCTCAGATGTGGTTTTGGTTTTCTTTTTCAACTCGACCAATTCCTTGTCCGTCATTAGCAGCGCTTCAATGGGCTCGTGGGGATGACTGGGTGTCTCTAATAGGAGATCGTAGAACTTGTAGTTTGAGTTGGCCCATCTTGTTGTAGCCGAGAAGCCCCTTACGCTCCCGAGTCTAATGGTGTTTCTAATCATTTAGATGGTATTTTATCGGTACCGGCGAAAGGTGTAGAAGTTGGGGTAGAAATAGTGTGCATGAACAGATTATATGGCTGACCAGCATGATGAATAAGCGGAGCAATTGGATTGTGGGAGAACCATGGAAAAAATGATAATAGAAAAGAAATTCCAAAAACAAAAGAGAAGAAAGAAAGAAAGTGGTTGTCAAGAATAGAAATTCTGTTTGAATAGAAACGTTGTGAGATTAATATAATTGACCTGTCAATGTATGTGCAGCCTGCTGTCGGTTTACACACTGTCTATGTCAAAGGCCCTCAAGGCATCGTCAATGCTGAGAAAGAACCCATCGCCCAATCGCTTAGAAACGTTAAAACTTTGGCTCAGCCCGGCTGTCTCAACCAGCAAATATGATCGGGACCTGTGGAATTTGCTGTAGTTGCTATTCACAATTTGTGCTATTCCCAGTCGAATAAACCGATCTCTGACTTGCGTACTTGTAGGTACACGGGAGAAGCTGACACAGATATTGTTGACCTCGCTATATCTTTTGACAATCTCATAGAGCGCTTGTGTCGCTGAGGAGTCTATTGATATCATTCCCTTGCAATCGATAATAATGAATTTAATGGCGCCAGTTTCGAAGCCACTGATCGAAGGCTGCGAAGGATGCATGGATAATGTGCCAAATTTTTCAATACGTGTAAGCTTGCTGCGGAGATCTCCCAAGTTGGCAAAATTCAATGGCTCCGGAATCTCGATGATCAATACTCCTTCGATCTGCTGGATTTCCGCAACAAACTCTGCTAAATTCTCTCCTGGCTTGCCCGATGCTGGGGGATGCTCGATATGAGATGCAAAGCTCTCTTCAATTAATTCGTCAGAATTACGGAATACTGAAGTGTTGGGCACACGGCCAAGAATGTGGATCCTAGACCGTGTTCCCTGTTTGATGACTCTCACCACGGCTATGATTACTCCAAGCATCACTCCCATCTCCACGGACCACAAAAGTGTAGCACAGAAAACAGTCGCAAGCACCAAGATTTCTTCGTAGCCTCCAATGCTCCAGAAAAATGCAATATCATGAGGAACTTCCTCCAAAACAGTAATGCCAATAATAGTGGTGCTCAACGAGAGAACGCATTCAGGCAAGAAGTAAAGAGCAGGTAAAAAGAGGTGGATTGCCATAAGAATGGTACATGACATGATCACCGATGCTAGCGGGGTGGTGGCACCCGCAAATATATTGACCTTGGATCTTCCCAATGCTCCAAATGAAGGCATTCCTCCAAAGAGCGTAAGTGCGAAATTGCACATTCCAAGAGCAACCAACTCTCTGTTGGATGAAACATTATAGTTGTACCTTGCGCCAAGGGCTCTTGTTGCGGTTGAAGAATCGAAGAACCCGAGGATGGCGCACAAGAACGAGGTGGCAAACACCTGCTTGAAAAGCGGAAGCCTGGAAAGAGAAAATGGGTTAATGAGTTCGATAGCCTCGTTTTTGGAGCCACCATTCAAGTTGCCCACGATCTTGATTCCCAAACTCTCCCAGTCGTAGTGGTATGATAATCCAGTTGCTATGACCACCATACCCAATAATTCAGGGAAGTACACAGCCCTCTTTATATTGTGTTTCGAAATCAAAACTGCTTTCAACTTCCTAATAGAGAGAACCGTAGCCAAAGTCACCACAGTCACCAAACTTGTATCCACGTGAGCCGCCTTGAGGTGCTCAGCAGCAAACGCCAATTTGTCCAATGTCAGCGCATGTGGGAAATGCGTAGCCAACTCTTGGAGCCCCATCTGGATGCTGAACTGGTTCACGATCATAATGATTCCCATGGCACCGATGAAGCCCTTCAAGAGCGAGCGAGAGAGTACGTTATCGAGAAAGCCCCATCTTAGCAAACCAGTTGCCAAGAGAACACCCGACAACCCCACAGAAATCGTGGAGCTGATTTCCAAAGGCAGGAAATTAGAATATCCATCTTTGGAGTGTAAGAGCTTCTCGATCATCTGTCCATATAGCACACCAGTGGCCGGCAGCGGACCCACCACCAACACAGGAACGCCACCTAAAACAGCATAAATCATTGCCGCGGTGGCAGCAGAGTACAAGCCAACCAATGGAGGCAATTTGGCCAAAGATGTAGCCAACGACATCACCAACGGAATTTGGAAACTAGCCAACGACACTCCAGCAAGAGCATCCCCAGCCAAGCTGTTCCGCGAATACTGAGGAAGCCACCGAAGCACAGGCAAATAGTAGGCGATGTATGCGTACCAGTCGAACTCCTTGGAGTTGATGAGATCCAAGTCGATCGATTCAATATCATGATGCTGTAACATCGATTCGATGTTCTTGCCAGATCTGATGGACTGAGACAGTGGCACAGTCAAGAGCGGTGGCCTCCGAGGCAGACCCAATAGAAGCCGAGTGTTTTCTGTTGGTACGGCCATTGTAGAAAGAAGAGAGTGTCCACTGGAACGGAATGATGCCTCACTACACCGAGATATGATTAGTGCGACTATTTTCATGACCACATTGCAGGGCCGAAGGAAGTAGAGGAAATGCATACGAAGAGAATGGAGGAAATAGAAGATATACATGGTGGAAAGGGTTTCCTAAAGGAGATGGGTGTTTGAAAGATGTTGGGATTAATAGGGTGGATCCATATTATTGTGGAGAAAATGGGGAAATGCTGGAGATTATGATGTATTATTTTCGACCGAATGCAGTATGGTAGATTCATCAGTCCTTCTGAACAATAATCTCCTCCAAGAGCTTGTTTGAGCCAAAAGGATTTTGCATGTAGAGATTGTGGCCGCCTTCTGCCACCGTGTGGTACTGCGCCTTTTCTGCTCCCTGTGATTTGTTGATGTAGTTCACAAGTTTCTCGCCTGCTTCGGAATTCATGAAGTCGTATTGTCCGTAGATGACATGAGTGTTGAACTTGGCCACGACTTCTTGGCGGGCAGCGGTGAATTTGTCAAAAAGGGGCCATTTGCTAGTGGTCGCAGGCGTCAATAAATACTTGATGTGGGTGTCTGACACAGTTCCATTGGTTACGGAATTGTATAAGTACTCAATGAGCAATCGGCATTCGGAGTTGGTACCGTATTTCAATTCATTGTGGCTGGAGAACACCGTCGATCCTCCGAGTTTCTCGATCACCCGGTTGATTGCAAAAAGCTTGCTATACCACATTTCGTAGTACATCTCCACACCCCAAGGTCCCAAGTATCTCAAGAGTCTAGGCAAGTATGGCTGCACGTAATACCAGAATGACACGGTCTTCTTGGACAATATCGGTTGTCTGCTGAGGAAATGGAACGATTCCGGGTCCAACGAGGGATGCACATCTGTGTTCGGGTCGGGAATCGGAGCCGTCACCGCATACGCGTGTCTCTCTACTCCGACTGGGGACAAGAGCACCAAGTTCTTGAGGCTTTCCGGGTACTTCAACGCATAAGACCCAGACCAGTAGCCTCCAAAAGAATGACCAATCAAAAAGTCGATTCGGCCTATAGCAGAGCTTTTCCTCCACGACTCAAGCGCATCGATGTAGTAGCTCTCAATATCTTTTAGAATTGGTACCATCTTGTCCTTATAGTCGTTGCACTTTTCTATGTCGACATCATACCCATCCACAAGCTTGTAGTACTTCTTATATAGAGTTTTGATATCTGTGGGCAGAAAGTCTTTGATGGTAATGTGTTTCAATTGAGGAATGGGCTTGTAGTAGTTCATGGAGGATAACTTTGGATTAGCAGAGAGGCCAAACGAGATATTATCCAAAAAATGGACCTTATAGTTATGATTCAAGCCCTTGAACTGGTTGATCAAGTGGAAATTCCGGGCGAAGCAGCCCAACGATGCGCCGTAACCGTGAACAAATACAACATGCTTAGTGACATATTTGGGATCGTTGACAACCTCGAAAGAGACCTCATTGATGTAATTCCCAAGATCATCGATCGGAACCTTCCGAAACATTCTAGTTACTCCAGCATTTTCGTCCAAAGTGCCCGGAAACAGAAGATTAACAAGCTGGATCTGGAGCTGTTCCAATCTTCCGGGTTTTAATGCATTCCACCAGATTCTCACCGTTTCCAGAAATGGAAGCTTTTTCACCACTCGAGAGTTGGGTTTATAGTTGGCAGGGAGCCTGAACAGTCTCCATGGTATAGTAGAAAACCGTCGAGTATACTGTAGCATTATAGCATGAATGGTGGTTGGTCAGAAATGACTTCGCGAAAGTATGTGGAGAAGCTGACGCTAGGCGGGAAATGGATATTGGGACGAAATGATTATAAATAGGTCGAAATGGAATTTCTGGGGTAATTCTAGCTCTGCTATTTGTTTCTGGGGTTATTATGAAAATCGTGGTTCAAGTGGTTTGAGAATGAAGCATTTTGATTGGATGGAGAGCATGGCAGAGGTATCAGAATTCTGATTCAGAGACTTATCCTTTAAACTTTTGTTATGACAATGTAGACATCAGGTTAAATTCCTTCTGGTCCCTGTTATGGTGTCTTCATTCTCTCAATCCTTTTGCAAGACGAGAAGTGAGCCCCGACAAATGCTGGTATTCTGTTTCCTTTTCCGATGATTCCGATTGCGTAATCCTCCAGTGTTATCTTAGTGCTTACGAGCACAGAAACTCCGGATCTAAGTTTGACTGTTAAAGATAGACCTTCCAGAAACTTTCGCATGCTGCAATGGAAACATTATAAGTGACTTTGAATGAATCTTGCATTCCGCTCAATGTCATAGCCACTACCATCTAGTTTCCCAGTAAGGAGAGCAGTCAAGGGTTCACCAGACTAGTCTCCATGAGCATCAGACAACAATTATTACAGTACACAATAGCGGTGAAATTGTGTCTTCATTCGATTGAACCAAATGGTCACACTTGTATCGCAAATTACAATCTTACCACCTTCCTCATCTTGTAATCATGAATGATGGACCCAGAGGCATCCCATCATAGTGGTCATTACCTATATACATCGAGCCTCGGGCTAGCTATTTACGCATTCATCAGTTGTCCTCTCCCTTGACCAAACCCACCTTGGCTGGTCTCAAAACTCTCTTATTCAAAAGGTAGCCTGGCAGCTGCACGTGGAAAACAGTGCCTGGCTCCTTGTCTGGCTGAGGAATCTCAAAGGTGGCCTCATGGTGGTTAGGGTCAAACATTTCGCCCATGGGATCAATCTTCTCGATTCCGTGTTTGCCCAATGTCTTCTCGAATACTGTTCTGGTCATGGACACTCCCTCGAACAAGTTCTTCATTTCCTCGTTAGTAGCCAACGTGTCCTCGGTGACAGAGTTCAAAGCCAAACCAAAGTTGTCCAAGGACTCCAACAAGTCCCTAGCAAACTTCTGCAAGGCAAAATCCTTTGCTTTTTGTACTTCTTTCTTGGTGGTTTCCTGCAAGTTACGGAAATCAGCCACTGCTCTGGCATAGTGGTTCTTCATGTCTGCAAGTTCCTTGTCCTTGGTCTGCAATTTCTCTCTCAACTCGACAATCACGGGGTCCTCGGCCTCGGCAGCTTCGGAAGCCTCCTCAGACTCGGTCTCCTCTGGCTTTGTCTCAGTTTGGGAGTCCTTGGTAGCTTCTGGCTTGGCATCTTCTGGCTTGGTGGAGTTAAATCTTAAAGAGTAGGCGGTGGCAAATCTTGGAGCAACAGTCAACGATGGTCTTGCTGCTCTCAAGACGGGCATACGGACCGAGGATCTGGCCACGGCAGAGTAGAGCGATCTGTGCATGTTTCTTTATGTAAGAGTGTAATAATATTCGTGATCATTTGAGAAGACAAATTTTCAGGCTGAGTGCAGGTCATTCCAGTGAGGAGGGCAACTTGAACTAAGTAGAGTTGGGGAAAAATGAAGTAAAGAAGGCAAAAATGATGTAAGCAATTGAATGAACCGGTTTCCTTTAGTAAATGGGTACGACGAAAGGACTTTTTGGAGGTGAGATGTTTGTGTTGATTGCATGGGCGAATTCTCAGCTCCTGCTGTGGAAGCTGACAAGAAAATAGAAAAAATGCAGGTTTGACAAGATACTTGACGAAACAGAATTCCGCTTTCTGCCTCTGGGAATCATTCCTACTTTTCCAGATACTGTTTGTTCAACTTACCGTTATTTTCGCTTGTAATGGGATTTGCACGATCGGCAAGGGCGGTCAATATCTGCACTCCCATAATTTGAAAAGAAAAGTAGATTGAAAAAAAACACTAAAAAAGAAAGATCCATTGATAGCCAGCCTTGCGAAATGCCACATTGGAAATACGAGATGCGGAACAATGATAACAAGATTGCAGAATTAGGAAAAGTACTGAGCATGGTTTATTGGTTGAAGTTCTCAGTGCCGAGAAGTAGTGCAGGTGCATTCGCCGTAGCACGCGACCTCATCATCGGCCCGCATTGCGGCGAGATAAGGAGTCAGAAACACACCGATGTCTGCAAAATCCTTGTGACAACCTATCCGGAGATAGCACCAAGCACAGAGAATATTTTCTCCGGACGAAAAACTGCTTGTGGATGAGAAGCAGTGAAGAGCATCGAGAGAATTATGGAAATACTAGAGTACTGGGGCCATTTGAATGAAGCCACAACTCAGATCAAGATCACCATATAATATACAAGATACACGATACACTAAACACGATACACATAGCGAAGAATCTAACTAAATGAAAGTTTCGGTCTGTACCGAGCCCTGGGAGATTCGAAGCAGCAAAAGAAATGGCTCTACTGTACAAACAGAAACGTGGATAATGAGGGGTCGCAGGATGTCCGGATAATGCAGGGGGGAGACTTCTCTGACAAAGCCATTTGACCACTAATAATACTGATTACCTGCAGATAGTGCGTTTTACCTCTCTTACCCGAACTGATAGCTTTCATCGCCCAGTTAGACTGCACATGAAGGGCACTTGGCTGCATTGATAGCACCGTTCGCAACCAGCCTAAGTAGGCTCTTCTCAAAGGAGTCAGATATTCAAATTACTATAAGTTCGGGTAATTTGCTCTAACTGTCATTAGCATCTCATCTATTCTCATGTCTAAGACTCTTCTGTACTCAAACGAGGAAGTTGCTGAAACCAACAGTTACGACGACTACAATGCTTCTGACGTGAAGCCTAAGTCCTTTTGGAAGAAGTTTTTGGAGAAAATCCAGGTCGAGGAGCCCGGAGATTTGACCACTACTCAAAGATACTTGTTCAATTACGATTTGCGTCCCGTTGAGGCCGCACGTAGAGAATGGTCTTGGTACAATTATGTGTTTTTCTGGGTCGCTGATTCGTTCAACATTAACACCTGGATGATTGCTGCTACTGGTGTTCAGAACGGAATGACTTGGTGGCAGACTTGGCTTTCGGTATGGGTCGGCTACATTCTTTGTGGTATTTTCGTGTCGATCTCTGCCAGAATTGGTGTGGTGAACCACATCTCGTTTCCTATTGCCGTCAGAGGTTCTTTTGGAATTTTCTTTGCCATCTGGCCCGTCATCAACAGAGTGGTGATGTCTTGTGTGTGGTACTCCGTTCAGGCCATGGTAGCTGGTCCATGTATCGGTCTTATGTTGAGAAGTATCTTTGGCAAGGACTTGGACCAGACCATGCACAATGGAATCAGCAACTCCAACTTGACCACCTTTCAGTTCTTGTCGTTTTTCCTTTTCTGGTTGTTTTCTTTGCCTTTCTTGTGGTTCCCTCCCCACAAAATCAGACACTTGTTCACTTTCAAAGCTTACGTTGCACCCACCGCTGGTGTTGCTTTCTTGATTTGGACTTTGGTGAAATGTAACGGCGTGGGCCCAGTGATTCACGAAAAGGCAAAGTTGAGTGGCTCTGCTCTCGCTTGGGCTTTTGTTGAGTCGACCATGAACTCCTTGGCCAACTTTGCAACCTTGATTACCAACTCCCCTGATTTCTCCCGTTTTGCCGACAAGCCATCTTTCTCCATTATCTACGTGGTGCAGACCGTCTCCATCCCCGTTTGTTTTTCGATCACCTCCTTGATTGGTATTCTTGTCAGTTCTGCTTCCACCGTCTTGTACGGAGAGACCATGTGGTCTCCATTGGAGGTTTTGGGTCGTTTCTTGGACAACTACACTTCTGGAAACAGAGCCGGTGTCTTCCTTATCAGTCTTGCATTTGCCATTGCTCAATTGGGTACAAACATTTCGGCCAACTCCCTTTCCTTCGGAACTGATGTCACTGCACTTTTACCCCAGTACTTGAACATCAGAAGAGGCTCCTACCTCTGTGCCATGTTGGCATTGGTTGTGCAACCATGGAACTTGTTGTCTAGTTCGTCCAAGTTTACCACTTACTTGTCTGCTTACTCTGTGTTCCTTTCCTCCATTGTGGGTGTGATCTGTTGTGACTACTACTATGTGAGAAGAGGATTCCTCAAGTTGACTCACATGTACTCTGTCACCGCTCCAGAAGACCCAACCCAGCGGTCCTACTACATGTACAACAAGTTCGGTACTAACTGGAGAGCGCTTGTTGCCTACCTCTGTGGAATTTTGCCCAACATTGTTGGATTCGTTGGTGCTACTACCGGAGAGCACAAGGTGCCAATCGGAGCAATGGAGGTTTACAGAATCAACTTCTTCATGGGATTCTTCTCATCAGGAATTGTGTACGCTCTTCTCTGCTACTTTTCCCCTATTGAAGGCACACCTAATGTGAAGCCATTCGAGAAGTTGTGGATTGAAGAGGAGCAAGATGTTGAGGACTTTGAGGAGGAGTTGCAGGGACACGTTGTTCATGATGGCATCGAAAAGACTGAAGCTTTTACTACTGGACATTCCAAGAAGGAAGAAATGTAGTGGCGGAGCAGGCTCCTTGCTATTAGTGTGTGATGTACATGTTGTACATATTTATTTGTTTCTTTATTTTTAGATTAATATCAAGACTGTTTTGAATTGGCTTGCCTTGTTTTTTTTTTTCCACTATTCCTTCTTTTTCTTTTGTCCATTCCCTTTTTTTTGATCAGTTCCTTTTTTTTTTGATCCATTCCCCTTTGTCCGATCCCTTGAAACTAGTGTTGCTTGCTGCTTCTCCACTGTGAACGAGCTGGGAAATAGCATGAGACAAAGTTCATTACATCCTTTTCAATCAACACCAGTCTACGACTCGAAATCCTATCTCCCCTAGTTCAGAATGGAGATGGATGCTTAAAAAAAAAATCATCAGCTTAATTCGTGGAGGGAGTTCAATGTCCTCAGGAGTCGGGCCCGGAAGGATAATTCGAATTAGCATATTCTCCACCTCGTATCAGTCGTTTAGGGAAGGGGAAATGACAAGAATGTTGGCGCAGCCAACAGTTGATATTTTCAGCAACTACAAAATTAAGGGTGTGGCCAGCAGAAGAAAGCCTTGTGTCATATACTACATGACTTACATGTGTAGGTGAAGAAGATAAGATATACGCTAAAAAAAATCACAAGGGCAGGCTCGAAATCTGGAAGAATCTTATGATCCTACCCAACGTAAATTACTTCGGGTTCCAAGAAATTTCTCTATTTCGTGTTCACAGGGTATCATCTGGAAACTCCCGTGGTAATATTCCCAGTGCCGCAAATAGGTGACTCATTGTAAAGTCCGGCTGCGTTAGAGCATGCAGGAAATGTACGTCTCCAGATTTTCAATGGCCTGCTCTGCATGTTGGAAAATCATTCTCGAGCGAAGAATTTTAACCTTACATACTTGATAGTTTCGAAATAAACATGTTGTCCAGATCGGTCCGCAGAGCATTCTCCACCTCCTCGCCAGCCTTCAAGAAGTTGACCATTGGTTTGATTCCTGGTGATGGTATCGGAAGAGAAGTGATTCCAGCTGGTAGAGCAGTGTTGGAGAACTTGCCAGCCAAGTTCGACTTGCAGTTCGACTTTGTGCACTTAGACGCTGGTTTTGAGTTGTTCCAAAAGACTGGAACTGCTTTGCCTGATGCCACCGTTGACGCCTTGAAGACCAAGTGTGACGGTGCATTGTTCGGAGCTGTGTCGTCTCCAACCACCAAAGTGGAAGGCTACTCTTCTCCTATTGTTGCTTTGAGAAAGAAGATGGGTTTGTACGCCAACGTCAGACCTGTCAAGTCTGTTGAGGGAATTGGCAGACCTGTGGACATGGTGATTGTTCGTGAAAACACCGAGGACTTGTACATCAAGCAGGAGACCACCTACACCAAGGAGGACGGAACCAAGGTTGCGGAGGCCATCAAGAGAATCACCGAGACCGCCACCGTCAACATTGCCAAGATGGCTTACGACATTGCCTTGCTGAGACAGGCCATCAGAGAGGCTATTCCAGGCAGTTCGCTCCACACCAAGCCATCGGTGACTATCACCCACAAGTCGAACGTGTTGTCGCAGTCCGATGGTTTGTTCCGTGAGACCTGTAAGAGAGTTTACGATGAAAACAAGGACAAGTACTCCTCCATTGAGTACAAGGAGCAGATTGTTGACTCCATGGTGTACAGAATGTTCAGAGAGCCAGAGATCTTCGACGTGGTGTGTGCACCAAACTTGTATGGAGACATCTTGAGTGATGGAGCCGCTGCCTTGGTGGGCTCCTTGGGTGTTGTCCCATCTGCCAACGTTGGCGACAACTTTGCAATTGGTGAGCCATGTCACGGCTCTGCTCCTGACATTGAGGGTAAGGGTATTTCCAACCCAATTGCCACCATCAGATCCACCGCATTGATGTTGGAGTTCATGGGCTACCAGGACGCTGCAGCTAAGATCTATGAGGCTGTTGATGCAAACTTGAGAGAGGACAAGATCAAGACCCCAGACTTAGGTGGTAACTCCTCCACCACCGAAGTGACTGAAGACATTATCAGCCGCTTCTAACTTACAAACCATTATCATGAGTAGATGCAATAATACTAGTTTCGATTAATTTGTAGCTTCTCGGACAAAACAGGCTGCAAAAAATCCAATGCCTCCATCTTCCTTGGGTACTGACCGGACACATCCCCCAGCCATTTCTAAGCATTTGGCATTATCTCCATCGCAAAGAGACGTAAACTCCTGTTCGCAACCTCTTCTTTCCCATGACGGAATCACAACATCCCTCTTAGCCAATTTCCACCCTTGCTCCTTCACAATTGGATCACTCAATAGGTCTACAACCACTCGTTCGTTCTCATGGGGATGAATCGAACACGTAGAGTAGACTACCTTGTGGGCACTTGGAAACGATAGTGCGTGCTTCATGATTTTAAACTGGAATCCTGCCAACTTGTTGAGTCTCTCTGTGTCGATTTCTTCCTTCACTTGTTCCTGGGCATTAGCATCTTCAATGGCTCTACCAAAGATACCGGACCCACTGCACGAAGGATCTACAATTAGGCCGGTAATAGTAGGAAAATCCTTGGGGCTGATTTTGGTGAAGTCCGCATGTGTAGGGTGAATGAGACTCTTCTTGCTTTTGCCAGTAGCCTTCTCGCACATAGTCTTCAACACTTTCACTCTGTGGTTGTCCCGCTCAAATGCATACACAACGCCGTCTTTGTGCTTGTTCACATATGATGCTGCATGAGTGGTTTTGTTTCCTGGAGCAGCACATGCGTCAATGACTTCAGTATGTACGTCGTTCTCGTCAAAGTTGAGAATCTCTGCTGGGAAGCATGAAGCACGATCCTGAATGATCACTTCACCATGCAAGTAAGCATCAGTGGAGGTGAGTTTCTCTTTGGGATGAATTCCGTATAAGTTTTTAATGTGTTGATCATGGAAGATCACCCCTGGCTCGGTGATGTCTTCGAGAGAATCAACCTTCTCTAATCTAGAGAAGAATGCATGTTTCTTAAATAGCGAGTCGCTATCTGTTTTGATGGTGTTGACTCTGATCCATCTGATTGGTGTCTCATCGTCGTTTAGCCCTTCCTTCAAGGGGAGTTGGTCCACCGACTTGACCTTGTGCTTGAGTTTTAATTTTGTAACCTCAGCTTGCATTCTTGTCTTGTTGAGAAGGAATGCGTCCTTGATGGGGTGCTTTCCCAGCTGTATTCTTCCCTTAGAAGAGAAGAGCAAGTCATGCACCAAGAGCATCAAGAGCGAGTCTTTGACCTTCAATTTCTTGATTTGTGGCACATCTTTGAGTTTAGACTTGCGGATGATCTCATTTATGTAGTCCTTATATTTCAAGGTGGAGAAGACTAAAGCAAATATGTGCTTGGGAGAGTTGGAGAGCTTAGCATTGAAAATACGGTTCTTCAAGCCTCTGTCGCCCTCCTTGACGAACTTTTCGGCTTCGAAATAGAGCTTCATGGAGATGGAAATTTGTTGTGGTGCAGGAGATGAGATGAGCTTATGATGGAGACAATGATAACGGCAGTGGTTGAGTGCAATGGAGATACAAAGATTCGCATACTATAACTGAATATCAGAATTGACCGTTTTCGTACTTCAAGATTGACATTATTTTTTGCTCTTTAAACTACTTCAGTGATTAGTTGGTGAATAAGTAGTCGCAGCCAAAGTTCTTTAAAACAGAGACGAGAAGATGAGATGATAATTCGTCCATACTGTACTCTTTAATATCATTTCACTTGCGAATAATTACTAATCAATTCCACCTTGCAACCTGTCTCTGTTATTTCTCTTATTTTT
Organism: Sungouiella middelhoveniana; assembly: GCA_030557965.1. Lineage (NCBI taxonomy): Eukaryota > Fungi > Ascomycota > Pichiomycetes > Serinales > Metschnikowiaceae > Sungouiella > Sungouiella middelhoveniana. The sequence continues at coordinate 863,725 of JANIJQ010000003.1, read as the reverse complement.
TTTTTAATCGGTGTTTGCAAGAAGTATACACATGCATTCAAACTATGCAAAAACGATTCGTTTCCATATGCATAATCACAAAGTACGAAAGCTTTCACCAAAAATCGAAAAGTGGGTAAAATTTGCCCAAAGCAAACGAACGCTGAACTACATTATCGATCATTCTTCTCATCCAAAATAAAGCTTGGCCGTAGTCTCGATTGATATACATCCACCCTATTTTCTCCATTGCATCCTGCGTGGACACTTCATGGCAACTATCATAGCAATCGACACTTCAAAAACTACATTTAATCTCAGAAAAGCAGTTCCACATTCACAATCTTAGACCCGTCTGTCCAAAAATCAAAACGAAACGTCACCATCTCCCCTCCCACCTTCTTCCACACATACTACCCTCCTGTTTCCATGGTGTACGGATGCCCAGCATTCCCAATCTCCACCTATAACCCATAGCCTCTACTTTAACGACACTAGTCACCAGCACAAATGCCTTCGCCACCTCCAAATGCCTACGCACCGGGCACAAACCTCACAGTAGGATCACACCAGGTGTCCATAACGAAGTACATTCTGTCTGGAGGCTTTGCCCACGTCTACACATGTACTATTGATCCTCCATTCCACAATAACACCACGGCGTGCTTGAAACGGGTGGTGGTTCCCAGCAAAACTCAATTGACATTGCTTCGTCAGGAGGTGGATGCCATGAAACGACTCCGTGGAAATGCCCATGTGGTGTCGTACATAGACTCGCATGCTTCTCGGTTGAATGCTCCAGCCACGGACCAACCTCAACAGTATGAGGTGCTCTTATTGATGGAATACTGCCTGCGCAATGGGCTCATTGATTTCATGAACGAAAGGTTGACGCACAGACTCACAGAGCCCGAGATCCTCTCAATAATGGGGCAGATCACCACTGGGGTGGCCATGTGTCACCACTTGCATCCTCCCTTGATACACAGAGATATTAAGATCGAGAATGTTCTTATTGATGCAAATGGAACCTACAAATTATGTGACTTTGGTTCAGCCGTGGGGTACAGCGGTGTGCCCAAGGATGCCCAAGAACTCCACCTGTTACACCTGGATATCATGCAAAACACAACTCCACAGTATCGGGCTCCCGAAATGATCGAGTTGTCTCGGGGGTTTCCCATCGATGATAAGCTGGATATCTGGGCCCTAGGAGTCTTTTTGTACAAGTTGTGTTATTACACCACGCCTTTTGAACTGCCTCAACAAAGAACTTTACAAGACTTGGAGCAGCTGATTCTCCATTCGTCTACTACTCTTAGATTTCCTCATTCACCGCAATTCTCTCCCAGACTTCAGAATGTCATCAGATGCTGTTTGCGGGAAGATCCTCGAAGAAGACCAAATGCACTTCAACTCTTGCAGGAGATCTGCTTGATGCAAGGAACCAAGCAATTGCCCGATGTGATCCCGTACTCGGTGAGGTTGCAAAAGTCCCAATTGCAAACAAACGTCGTCAACAATGGAAATTCCAGTGGCATACAGACAACGCAAGAAACCACACAGAAGGCCACGCTCAGTTTGAAGGCAGCCAAACCACCACCCGATGCATTTGCATCGATTGACAAGACGAAATTATTAACCATGGGTTCGAACAAACCCAGCTCTAAACCAAGACCGAAATCGACTATTTTAGCTTCGGAAGCAGTTATGAAGAAAAACGACTCTACTGCTTCCTTGCATGACCTCATCAAACAACATGTTGACGAGAGCTCTAACGAGATTTCGAAAATTAGAAAATCTGAAGATTTGGACAGAGGAACCTTAGACTTCTTGAGGTCAAAACAGGAGACATCCTTAGTTGCCAACCAGAATACTGGAGGTTCTTTCAAGGCTGCAATTAAGAGTGGCCTTCGAAAAATCAGTACTGGTGGATCTATTGGCCCCCAGAGGAGCGGTTCATTTGGTCAGAAACGTTCTAATGCTCCTCCAGTGAAGCAGGTGTACACCGGTTCTAAAAACGGTTCAGAAGAAAACTTGCGAGTTCCATCTGGTGAGCAACCAAAGAGAAAACAGTCTATCCAAAGGAGGATGGCCGCGCTTCTAAAGAGCAGCGACCAGAAACCTAAAAAGACCGCTTCCGGATATGGAAAGTACACCGATACAGATGATATCATTGCTATCAACCACACTAATCTTTCCGCCAATGCCAGTTCGGAGTCGTTGAGTTCGCTAGACACTAAAACACCATCATATTACGAGTTTGACGAGAAGTTGATAACCTCAACTTCGAAAGGATATTCTAAGAAGTCCTCTCCTCCAGCAGTTGTTGTCCACAAGCAAACAGTAAATGTTGTCCCGAAAGTCGCCAAGTACGGACAGCTTCATCACAGGAATGATGGACCCCCTCCGTGTCCACCAAGCTTGAGCCATAGTCCAGGTCCTAAGGGCAACTTGATGTCCAACCACATTGCGAAAATCTCAAGCCAGGCAATCCACAACAACAAGCCGCCGCATAAGAAGCCACCTCCAAAACCTAAGAAACCTCTGCATTTGAAAGGTCATGATAGAACAGATAGAAGGCTCAGCACTTCAAGTGATGTTTCCTTGCCGGACTTGGATGATCTTGAAAAGCAATTTTCCCGAAGATTTCCGAGCTATGTTTGAATAGTTCAACAGTCCCTTAAATCTGTTCGAATGTTCTTTACTATACATACATAACGCTATTAGGATGATTCAGAACCCGAGTATTCCACAATAGAATCCAAAATGAAATCCACACCCTCGTCATACTTCTCTTGAATAACATCCCACAATCCATCAACCGTAGACCGCAAGACACGGCCAAATTTTCTTCTAGGTCTCTTTTCAACTTCTTCCATATCGCCTCTTGCTCCGCCAGCGCCACTCCAGCACGGGTTCATCTGACTGGTGAATATAACAGAGTTCTGGTAGTACCAGTCTACCATTGACTCATCCATCACAGGAACCAACGCTTTAAGAGTAGACCGATTGACAAAAACCACAGTCCCCTGCACCAAATCCTTTATTTCCTGAGATGGTCTTTTGGCGTACAAATGCACAATCGACTGGTATGCGTCTCCGAATCCAAGAAAGACCAACTTCTTAAGAGATGGAAAATAGGTCAAGTAATTGTCCCATACCCACAATAAAAGCTCCTGGGCAAACAAAGTGGGATTGTAGTTAGAAGGCTTCATTTGAACAGCCGCATCCTTGCTTGACAACGATGCAGCCATCGCTTCCGTGTATGAGGGAATGTTAATATCGATGTACCCGACTTTGTCAGTGACATTTTCGAGGGTCAATTCGTTCAGAATCTTTTCCATTATCTTGGGCAAAGGATGCTCTAGCACAACAGAGGTGCTGCTTTCGATGTATCCGTTCACAGGACTGATATTGGCCCAAACTTCTGGAGGATCGTGAATAGAAACCACCACCGTGTTGCATTGGTTGATGTCCGGGCTCGCCAACACCAAGTCGCTGAGGTTAGACGGTAGGTCAGTGCTGAATATTGGGTATCTATCGTCTTTCAGCTCAATCACAGGTAAGCTTATAAACCCGTACTTTGCAAACAGCTCCTGAGCCTGGTATGCTCTGATAGGCTCTGCAAATGACAATATACGACTTCCTGGCAAGTCGAAAATATCTTCGAAGACATGAGCTGGGTTGCCTGGCTTCATGCATTTCCAGTACTTCGATTGAATTTTCATCACTTCACTGACCGTTTCGATGGCATCAAGACGTGGCTGGGTGACGATAGTGGCTTCAGGCGGTTCTCCTATCAAGACATTGGCCACTGCCAATGCGCTCTTAGCAATTGAATCCAAGTTGTAGCCACCTTCCAAAATGACGGTGAGTTTACCTCTGGCAATTGCCTTAAGCATGTGAGTTAATTGGCCATAACCCGCAGGAGTAACATGACACTGACCAATCAAGTCTCCATCAGCAGCATCGAACCCTGCACTGACTATGACCAAATCTGGGTCAAACTCACTTATGATGGGAATGACCACCTTGCGGAAGGCATAGACATAGTCGGCGTCTCCTACGCCAGCATTCTGCCATGGGACATTAACAGAGAACCCCTCACCTTTGCCATCTCCCACCTTGTCCGGGCCTCCAAACTTCGTTCCAGGATAGAATTTTCCGTTTTCGTACCGATGAAGAGAGATATAGAGCACTCTTGGATCGTCGTAGAAAGCTCGCTGGGTACCGTTTCCGTGATGAATGTCCCAATCAAGGATAACTATGCGGCGAACGGAATCGGGATATGACTTGAGGACGTTTTTTGCTGCGACGGCAACATTGCTGAATAAACAGAAACCGCCTGGGGCATCTGGTTCAGCATGGTGGCCCGGAGGACGCACTATAGCAATGGAGTTTTTCACTCGACCTTCCACCACGGCTTTGCAAGCTTCAATCAGACCTCCACAAGACAACTTCGCCAGAAGGAACGAGTCGTTGTTTACATAGATAGAATCGCCTTTCTCGGTCTCTTCGAGTAACTGATCACGAGACATCGCCTCCGTGGAACTGACAAACCTCAAGTGCTCTTCTGTGTGCACCTCCAAGATCTCGTCAGCAGTAGCCTCCCTAATGGGGATCTTCTCCATGAGAGGGCCAATATCGTCTTTTCCTGAGAGAGACTTATCAAGCACCAACCCTGCCTCCGCCAACTTCTTGTAGATACGGTAAATACGTCTGGGATCCTCAGGATGGGGGTCAATGTACTCAAAGTACGAGGTGAAGATTTTTGCGTGGTATCTCATCCGAACATCATACACCAATCCCGTCTTGAGCGGGCTATAGAACAAGTCTGGTTTCTTGTAAGGAACAACCACAATGGCAGAGTCCTTCTTGAATCTCTTTCCGTTAGAATCTGCAGGCTCCAGCAGCTCGAGCTTTTCCATATACGGTTGCTGGTGCGTCCCGTTGGCATCGCCATTTTCGTTTGTGCCAATGACGTTGTCGGTCTCCAACTTCACCACGCCGAATTCAGTCTCAATCGGCACATTGTTTGTGTTTAAGTCGGAGGCGTCTAGCAGTCTTTTCTTGGGATTTTCAGCATCCATGGTGCCGATTATTGTTGATATAAGAAGATTTCAAACGTTTGGCACCTTTTATGCTTCAACGTAGTCAAGGGTAAACGAGAAGAAGGTTGCAGTAAGACGTACTTGGATGGTCCATCTGCAGGAGGCATTCTTGCAGAATCCCGTCAACAAGTTTGGAAAAAGAAGATATCCATGGCTATGCAAAAAGCTGGCGATTGAGAAAGTGGCGGCGATTTTACTATATGAGTGCTACAGATTTGGAATTTCTGTCGCCACCTGATACCATGGTTGCTCCTGCCCAATTACTATGGAGAAATGACAATGGGCAAGTTCGGGTGGAATCTGGAGGGGGAAAAACTATCGGCGGGAAAAATAATTACAACGGCATACAAGTTAGAAACTACAAGCAAGTGATGAACTTGGATTTCCCTTGAAGTTGCCCATAAATGGACTTTCGTGGCAGGAATCTGGCGAACATCTTTCGCAAAAATGGACCTTTCTGCCGTATGTCGGCCATGCCTAACCACGCATATGTGCGTCTTTGAAGCATACCACGGCCAGCAGAGAAGAATGGGTCGACGGGTCCATGCGATGGTGGAAGGAGCCTATTTGAATTTCAGGGGCGGCAATGGGGCCGCCGCTTATCGAGGATTGGGGATTGGCCGCTCCACTATGTGGATGAAGCGATGGAGCGGGATTTAGTCCCTCTGCATGTATTTGAGGCCCGCGCCAATCTATAGGATGATGTGTTTTTCCCTGGTGGAATCGTGATGTGGTGAAAGTTGGGAATATGGGGGAGGGGTGGGGGGGGGGGGCAAAAAGATGACTGGGTACATTTTTCTTGGGTATTTCGGGGGGAAACTTGGAAATTTCGGGAGAAAACTTGGCTTAAGGGTTTGCTGGATTTGGCGATGGAGAATGTGAATTCTAACCTGGCGGAGGGGATTGGGAGTGCGACTCGCTGTAAGACATGTATTGTATGCATTCAATCAGTATAGATTGGTCCACCAGAAAGATACGAACTAACTCCGAATGGCTCAGATCAGTATGGCTTGAAACGAGAGGACTTTTTCTTTTCCTTGTGTCTTTTCTTGTCGGAGTCGTCTCTATCTTTCCTGTCCATTTTCTCTCTTTTCTCCTTTTTATTTTTCTTTTCCTTCTTTTCCTTCTTCTCCTTTTTCTCATTCTTCTCATTCTTCTCCTCGGTATCTTTTTGTTCCTTCACACTCGGCACATCCACTGGCAATTGCCAAGCTCTAATCATGCCATCTTCTCCACACGTAACCGCCTTGTTTGTATCCGGAATCAACATTGCGTCCCTCACAACCTCCTCTCCATGGGCTCCTGGGAACGAAATGGACTCTCCTAACGAAAACGTCTCACTCTCTGCATCAAATGGAACCACAGTCAACGCATGGTGCAGATTGGCCCCGTAGAACACGTAGTCGCTTCCAATGTCAACCACATATTCACAGTTTGGCCACAACTTCCGCACATCGCCCAATTCTCGTGGAGCAGGCTCGTCGTTGACATCATAGTCGGTGCTATTGAGCTCAAAGAACCCTAACGTCTCCATGTGAGAAAGCACAGAGATTCTGTCTTTCCGAGTGAAGTGGCACGAGTGGACAGAGGCAAAGTTGATCACTTGATGCAACGCCTCGTCCTCATCGGGCTCGTCCATGTTGTAGATGTTAACACATCCGTCAGTGGAGCCAGACATCAAGTAATTGTACGACGAGTGAAACTTAATATCAGTGATATCATCGTGGTGCGAATCCACAAAGGACCGAACCACCGATTGCGGACTCTTCAAGTCCCAGATATGCAATTCTGCGTCCACCCCCACCAACTCGGTGCCTCCAGCCAAAACCAGCCCTCTGGATCCCAATGAGAGAAAATTGGACTTTTTGGCATTGGTCAAGGTCAATTGCGGCTTGTGGAGCGTCTGGCGCAAGTCCCACACCTTGATCCCGTCTGTAGATGCCGATGCCAACGTATTTTGGTCGATTTTGTCAATGTCGTTGATGCTGGACTCGTGAGCCTTAATGTCGATGAGTGGGGCATTGGAAAAGTTGGTAGAGTACACTCTGAGCCTTCCAGAGCTCGTCGATGCTACAAACGACCCTCCTAAAATGGCGGGAAATAACCTGAGTGAGAGAATCCACTCGTCAGCCAGCAGCGGCCATGTGTGGATTAAAGAAGCCATATTGGAAGATCATCGCAGCCTGTATGATAGAATGGAGATAAGGTGGAGGTTAGAGAAGGTGGATGGGAATCGTTAGATAAAAAGTCCTTTGATTCGTGAAGCGTTGGGGTTATATTTTAATTTTGGAAAGCTATGGCTGATTTTTTCTCTTTGGAGGTCTTCTGTTCAATAGCCTCACCTCTCATAATGAGCAGCCAGCTACATTGCGAATGATAGACTCTCCCAGACGACAAGAAAAGAAGGGAGAAAATCGAAACTACAGAGGTCACTGAAAAAAATAAAGACCGCACAAGTCCATAGAAATAACTACCACATCCAATACGCGAATCATAGTCGATTCACACCCTCTCACCTCAATCCTTACTACTTGCCTACTCCATCACGATTGTGTTCACCTGCACATCAGCCTTGTTTATTCAACCTCATCTACTTGTACTTCTGCCATGAGTAGTGTCATCAAGAAATCGTCGCAGTTCACTCCAAAAGTCAAACGAAGACCTGTTCGCCGTGGCTCTGCCTTGGCTACCCCACCTACAACTCAGCTTGAAGTGTCCGCACCTTCAACGCAGAATGTGACCGAACAATCTCCCCCCACACCCGATGCTACCCAAGTATCTCAATCTCTGGGAGCACAAGCTTTGCTTCTGAACTATGCTTTGAATGAAATAAAGGGATCTACTGATGTCGAGCCATCACAAGGGCTGGACAACCCAGAAGTAGGTCCCATCGATATCTCGAATGTGCCGGAGGAGGCCATCGATGAAGAAAACGAGGATCTCGAAGGAGAAAATGAGTTGGAAACGTTCAAGAAGCCTAGAGACACGATGTCTCACAGACGCTCGTCTGTTACTGGTCCCAGAAGACTCAGTATCCATCAATTTCGTAGATCGGGGTCGATATCGGGAACTCCTGGATCGCAGGGCCCGGATGGAGACGATCGAGTGGGTGCCCGGCCGGTGCTCATTGGAATTCCGGAATCAAAACCTGTCAAGAGGAGGGCATCCTCGGTTTCGAGGGCAAGAAAAGCATCTCGTTCAGATGGCCAGTCTTTGGCGACAATGACCGCTGAGAACGAAGGCAACAACGGAGCCAGTGACGAGGAAGCTGGCTCGAAAGACAAAGAGGATGAAGTGCCAGTGGTTCAACAGAAAGGCCAGCCTAATTCTGAAAAGGGTGACTTCGTTTATGGTATCGACCCTGAGACTAATAGGCTCACCAAGTTCAAAACACTGGAGTTGGTGGAATCTGAGTTGCCTGTGGCACCTGCTGACTTGGTGACCACCATTTCTGATATACGCCAAATACCTCGAAAATTGCAGGCAGATGACTGGAAGCTTTACTCGCAAATCGAGATCTCCGAGGATCTCAGAATGGCCGACTTGTGCAAACCCACGTTGCCATTTGGGTCTATCAGTGAAAACTACGAGAAATCGATAAAAGCCAAGGACGGAATCAAGAGAAGCAGAGAAGCTCGCTCAAATGCTCGTAAACGTGCTCGTGCAGAAAGAATCTCCTATGAAGCCGCATTGCGACTTGAATCTTCCAGTTCATCGACTGACAGTCCTCAAAAGGAGAATGTGGCGAATATCTTAGATGGACCTGATATAGAAGAACCACAAACTTCCTCCAGCCTCAAGATTATGGTTGTGAGTGGAAAAATTGCTGTTGACCAAGAGTCGATGATTGTGACGAAATCCCAACCCTCTGCTGGAGATAGAGAGCGCATTACGGAGAATGCATTTGAGAATCCAATCACATCCAATTCTTATAGCAAACTGACTCACACAGACACTTGGAGTGACGGCGAGTTGCAGAGTTTCTACCGTGCCTTGAGCACATGGGGAACTGACTTTACATTCATTGCACAATTGTTCCCATACCGTACGAGGCGACAGATAAAGCGCAAATTCATTTTGGAGGAGAAGAAGAACCCACAGCTTGTTGATTTGGCATTGACAAGACAACTTCCTGGAAATTTTGAAGATTTCGAAAAGAACTCATTATCTGTGCGTGAGTGGCAGGAGCTCGAGGAAAGAAAATCGGGCAAAAGTCGGGAAGAGGAAAGCGAAAGTAGCACAAGGAAACCAGTGGGTCTTCCATCCAAGGACATGTTCGATCTTGAGATCCAAGAGCTCCAGAAAGAGCACCAAAGACATATTGAGGAAATTACTACTGAGCGAGAGAGAGCTATTAAGGAAGACTTGAAGGCCAGCAGAATGAGAGAAATTGAAATCAGAACGGGTGCCAAACCTATGACTAGACAGCAGATGAAGGCAGAATTCAAGAAGAACGAAATTGTCGTTGGATCTCTTGATGATCAAGTTGGCTGATAACGTGGTCTTAAGCAGATCCAATTGGACCTGCATGCATCGACGTCAACCATATCAAGACAATATTGACTCATCTGCGAATCGACCATCACCAAGGTCGCACACCTACATCGCATTTGCATTAGTCCATGGTTCTACCATGAGCTCCAACAAGAACTACCTTTTAGAGGTTTCCACTGACGAAGGTAAAAACTTGTTGACTTTCACCGTCAGGGCGCGCCCATCGCATTTCCATAAGTATGTCCGAATTCCTTTGGCTTCAGTGCTCAGTGCCTATCTCTTACCTCAGATGTACATGGTAGTTCAGAAGTTTATGAAGAGCGGCTATGACATTGCTGCGCTTCTCAAAGAGGTGTCCACTTTTGAAAAGATTAGTGGCCAGCACCCAGCATTTCTTAGTTTTATCGGAGTTTTGATTGTGATACTTCTTTCGATTCAAGAGCAATCGGATAGTCTAATTGTGATGGAAGACATGGGGGTTCAGCTTAGCAGTCGCAAGCGTTGGCGATTTGGGAACCGTGGAAGCAATAAGGATTTTATTCCTCGATCTGATATCATCGATATCGTGATACACGAAGGATTCCTTGGGTACGGACAAGTGATTTTCTACATGTGCATTTTAACGAGAGCTGAGGAGGGAAGCGGATCTAGTGGCAACGGTATCAAGGTTGTTTTCCCCAATTTTCTTCCGAGGAAGGATATTTTGTTGCAAGTATGGAAGCAGAGCCGAAAGATGCTCTATGGAGACACCAGACGGCATTTTCGACATGTTCCCGGGCAGGGCCTCCGGGAGGTGAAGCATTTGCATGACTAATTGTATAATCTGGTGAAGACCAGCCGCAGTAGGTGAATGCATTTTTAGAAGTAAGCGCGCGAACACAGGACGTTTGTGTCCGGAATCAATAATAGCATGGGCCCAACCAAGCATACGAAAGTACAGCAAATAGTAACGTGAATGGATCACAGGGACCCATAATGTATTAGTGTATAAGAAACCGAACCCTAGAAAAATGAAACAAACGACCATTTATTGGCCAAGCTGTCTGAAGACGTGAGCGAACTTCTTCTTTTCAGCAATAGCTGCAACCAGCAAACTGGCTCCAAAGGAGCAAGCGATGCTTAAGAGCAATTTAGACTGGTGGGCGGAGATAACAGACATGTTAATGACGTGAGAAGCAAACATAATATGAGGATAGAAATTTACTAGCAAGCGATTGTCCTGATTATATACCATGGAGATGATCCATGCCCACTCCACCCAATCCGGTATCTCCCGCTGGATTCAATGGAGTCAGTTGATGGCCGCGCTATTCTCTTAAACGGGCATACCGGGTTTTCTGCAGGAGGATAAATCAGCATTGCAAAGGGAATGGGATTCAAGAGGAGTTTGGAAATTTGGGAAAAGAGGAGGAGACGATAGAGGAGGGGACAATTTGTCGGAAGAGAAGAAATTTTGATTTTTTGAGAGGATGCTGGACTTTCCGCAACAGGGAGGTGAATGTTTTTAGTGAATGGTGAGATTTGATGGCCGGAATAATCAGGGCCCATGCAGCGCGGACATAAGTGTCCGACTAAAAGATACAGGGGAAGAATCGAGTCATTCCGAATTTACCCATCCAACGCCTTTCTCTACACAAGGGATGGAAACGGAGATCCCAGAATGGGAAGCAAGGGAGAGGATTAAGGGAGATGTAAGAATTAGAGGAGTAAGAATTACATGAGATTTGTAAGAATTATAGGAGAATTCAATTATAGGAGAATTCAATTATAGGAGAATTCAATTATAGGAGAATTGCAAGATTTATGGGAGGGTTGTAAGCGGGAGCTATTGGGAAAGGCTAGTTAGTTCGGCTAGAACAGGGAGGATACATGAGAAGACGATAACAACGAATGTGGGGTGACAGTATGGTGGGATGGCGCCAGACCACAAAAATAGAAAACCAAGCCACATGATTGCAACCTGAAGCAATTCTACCATTGACGGATTAATTCTATATGCCACGAGCGACTGGTGACGTCGCTGATTTCTATAAGGATGATTCCAAAGTAGCAATTCGCGACGGCAATGTTCACACCACTCAAATGGGAAATACACGCGTGCGGAATGGCAGTGAGGCAGATCGAGGCAGCGTGCAAGAGATGTTTATGAGTTACCCTCGCACAATGACAGGAGATCGAACGAAATATCTCCTGGAATCTGAGTCTACTTAACCTATACGTGTGCCAGAAGTGATGAGACGTCAAAGTCCAAGAAGTGTTTGAGGGTGTGTATTTGGTAAGATAATTTTAGATGGATAGATAGGATATGCGGCAGACAGATATTAAAAAAGAAATGATAGGAAGTGAGGAATCGATAGAGGACAAAGACAAGGAAATGCGAAGGTGAAAGATATGTAGAAGAACTGGAAAGTGGAGATAGAATAAAACAACAAAATACAAAATCAAAGAACAAAACAAATGAGAAAATCAAAGTACTAATGAAAGTACTAATAAAAGCTCACAATAAAAGCTCACAATAAAAGCAAAAAATAAAACCACAAAATAAAAGTACAGATAAGCTTCACGATAAATCCACAATAAAACCACATCAAAACTACTAAACAAAAGCACCAACGAATCACAAGAAACACATACCCATAAAATATCAAGAAACAAATAGTCACAAGCAAATAACTCAAACATCTCTGAGCAAATAGAACGACAATAGCCTCACCAATCGTCGGCTACATGACATTCCTTTTCCTCCCCAAATCTGCGCGCTCCCACTAACTATGTGCATGGTCTAAACCTGTCCACACCCGCACACCACCACCAACAAAAATTTATAAACAAAAACTCTCCAAAACACTCCGTCTCCGCCAAAGGCTTCCTCGACGCTAACCTTCACCTGTCCATCTGCCGTCACCGACGCTTTTACCTCTCCTGCGCTCTTCTCCCGTCCTCATTGGTTGGCCTTTTTTCCCGTCAAATTCCACCCCCCCAACCTGGCCCCCACTGTCTCCCCAGTCATCCAAGATCTCCGACTGTCACATCCATGAAATCTGCGTGAACTAATCCAGCTGCCAGCGCCTCGACTAGTCCGCATTTCTTGTCCCTTCGGCTCATTATCCAACCACCGTCACTCATTTTTCTCCTCCCGATCCCATGGCTGCCTCCAACGAAGGCTCCAGCCCCAAAAAGTTCTTCAAATCGTTGAACGTGTCGCCGTTTCGTCACTCCCACCGTCACGACCCGCTGCCGCCGTCGCTGGCCCCGCCCGCGCAGCCTCCGCCCATGATTCTGCCGTTTCCGGTGTCCTCATCCATAAATACCTCCTATAACTCGTCTCTGTCGTCTGTCGCCTCGGCTACGCCGTCCAAAATGTACCCGCCGCAACGGGGACTGGGTGCAAACACTCCACTGAGCGCAAGCCACGCACGCAGCCATTCCCACGACCATTTCTATTCGCATTCCCGGTCCGAACTGTCTTCGAAGTCCTGGGCGTCCCTAATTCCTGCTGTGCCCAACCATCCTCGAAACGACGCCTCCGCGAGGGACTCGCATGTCCACCTGAATCGACACACTATTGCGGTTCTGCCTTCAGCCCCAAAACAGCTCCCAGACATGCTTCAGCCTCTGGCGACCCCGGGCCACGAAAGAACGTTCGTGGTTGCCCGCAGCAACATGGTATCTCCAATGCCGGACTTTTCCAGCGACCTGCTACTGTTTGTAAATCAGTTCCCTCCAGCTCACAGCCAAACTCCGGGACAGATTGACCTGTATCCAAGAGATGCTCTGGTTCGCTCGCCAACTGCGAAGACTCCGCCTTTGAGACAGCCTGACTTTGGCCATACGCGCCAGACGTCTTCTCCGGCAATGTCGCTTCCAGTTCCGCCTAATTTCGAGCACCAGCGTCTGCAAGAGGCTATGATCATCAAGCTGAATAATCCATTCTCTCTGCAGCTGAGTCTTCCTGAACTGGTAAGACAAATAAGTCTCCAGGACAATCAAAGGCTTCAGAATTACCCACAACAGCATCCGTATCAACAGCATCTGCAGCAGCAGCAGCTTCAGAATCACCTGCAGCAGCGCAAGAGTCAATCGAGACAGTCTCAGAATGCTCAGTTTGACACCCGCTATCAGTCCCAACAGATGCCATCGCAACCTCCGCCATACGCATCTACGCTGCTGATCCAGAAGCAACAACCTCGCAACAAGCGCACCCCAACAGAAAAGAAGCGGAAGGTGTGCAAAAAATGTAACCTAGTCATCAATGGTCAGTTTGTTCGTGCATTGGGCAGCGCATTTCACATTGAATGCTTCACTTGTCATGAGTGTGGAAAGCAGTGTTCTGCAAAATTCTTTCCACAAGAAATGGAAGACGACAACGGCGAATTCTTCCAAGTGCCTCTTTGTGAATATGACTACTTCAAGAAGCTTGACCTTATTTGCTTCGAGTGTGATAATGCTTTGCGCGGCCCTTACATCAATGCTTTGGGAAACAAGTATCACTTGGAGCATTTCAAATGCTCAACTTGTGGAGTGGTGTTCGATTCTGATGAAAGTTATTATGAACATGATAACAAGATATTCTGCCACATGCATTATTCGAAATTATTTGCCACGAAATGTGAAGGTTGTCAATCGTCCATTGTTAAGCAGTTCGTTGAGTTGTACAAAGGGGGAAGAAGTCAGCAATGGCACCCTGAATGCTACATGGTATTCAAATTTTGGAATGTTTACATTACTGCTGACTGTGTTGGTCTACAGGAAAAACTTGGAATGGACGTTATTCTGGCTAATTTGAGTGAGATCCATCCAAATGATTTGTTGATTGTTGAGCAACAATTAGAATCTGTTGTCATGAACTGTTGGTTGGTACTTTCAGGCTTCGAGGAGATATCTGCCACTTGTATTTCCGAGATGCTATTATGTGCTTGCACTGGCAAACGAGTTCAAGGTTTGTTATCTACTGGTAAATTAGTTCTTTATGTGGAGATTCTTTTCGATGCTTTGGATTTTGTTCAAAAAATGTGCTTGGAGCACAGACCTGAATCCATGCTAGAGAACGCCCCAAGAAGTGCTTTAGCAGAAGAAGTGTATTCTGTTGATGCCTTTGACAAGTTCCAAAGTCTTCGAAAAGAGCCCCGCAATATTTCAGGAAAGTTGATGAGTTATTTGGCTATATTGCGCAAGTCAAATCAGATTTCAGACTCAGGTAGTCTCTCAGCTGAGTTGTTGTCGGTAATCACTGGATGCGCACATTATTTAAAGCTTCTCATAAGAATTGGTTTGAACAATGCTTTGAAGTTAAACAAGATCCGTGGTGATACCAAGGCATTAGACGGCTTCTTGATGAAGACAAAAAGATTTGATGATATCGAGGCGGCCGATAAACTTCCTGGTGATGCTAGAATTTCTATCGGTTCTCGTTTGGCAATTCCCATTAATGCATCTGATGCTTGCCGAGCTTGTCTGAAAAGCATTGAAAAGTCATGTGTCCGTTACAAGAATCTGAGATGGCACATGAAATGCTTTGAATGCTCGATTTGTCACAGACAGCCTTCATCCGACTTTATTGTTGAATCATTTCTATATGGCCCTGACGAACTGGTCTTGTGTACGGAATGTGCTAGAAGTCGTTCAACGGGTTCTTTCGGCTATTCATCAGGATTTGTAACAGTGTCTGATTTGTCCCAATTGGCTTACCTTTTGAAGATAGCGATCTTTAGATCAAGATCAGCAATCAAAAAGGACTCCAGTCTATATAAGTCGGATTCTTTGCTCAAGAATTCCATGACTAACATTGAAGAAGAACCTTCTGAATCAGAAACAGAATATTCTCGTACGTTGAATGACGTTACAGAGTTGAGAAAGAAGAGGGAGAGTCAGAAATTGTCTAATTCTCTCAAGAAGAGTGCTAGAAAGTCGGTTATTCTTGAAGCGCCCGAGGCAGTTGCTGCCAGGAAGGACAATACTATTGATGAACTTGAAGACTATGCACAAAGAAAAAGCAGTAATGCTTCAACTTTATCTTTTGTTCCACTGCGTAATGACTCTGACCAATTTGATTTCCAGAGCGGATTCAAGATTCGCGATGATCCGCCTCAGAGAATGACAAGTCATAGCCTTGACAGGACGTCCGACTTGTTAAAGAATGAAAAATCATTAACTCTTGATGATATTCCAAGAATTGTCGCTGCTGAACAAGCTAGAGAGCAAAGACCCAACGCATTCAAGCATCATAATAGCTTATATCAGAAGAAGACTCAGCAACAACTCAGGATTGTGTCTGGTGCTGGAAGCATTCTGCGCAATGATTCTCTGCGTCGCTTTGTTGGCCCAGCTTCTCCTGGTCGGACTTCAGGTGCGAAGTACTATTCTGAGTTAACAAAGAAAGAGCATTTCATTTTACGTCATATTGCAGTCGAAGCATTCCTCAGCATGGGAGATTCTTACACAAGGGAAGAACTTTCAAATTCTATTCAAACACGCAAACTGCCAACATTCTGGGACAAGTTTAAATTTGGAGGAAATGAGAAGAATAAGCACATCAATGTGTTCGGTGTTGAACTAAGTGAAGTGACAAAGAAATATGGTGTTGATTCCGACCTAGGGGTAGGACCATCTCAGCTTCGTATCCCAATGGTGGTGGATGATATTATCAATGCACTCAGACTGAAGGATATGTCTGTTGAAGGTATTTTCCGATTGAACGGTAACATCAAAAACCTTCGTGAACTCACCGAGCAAATCAACAAGACTCCATTAAAATCTCCTCCGTTCAGCAACTACTCCGCAGTACAACTTGCTGCTCTCTTGAAGAAATGGTTGAGAGAAATGCCAAATCCATTATTGACCTCCAGTCTATACGATGTGTGGATTTCTTCGAAGAAAGAGACGGACCTATCAAAATGCAATAGGATGTTAGCATTGACTTACTGTATGCTTCCAAGAAGTCACAGAAACTTGCTTGAAGTGTTGCTCTACTTCTTCAGCTGGGTCGCATCATTTGCTGAGATCGACGAAGAAACAGGCTCAAAGATGAACACTCATAACTTGGCGACTGTTATCGCGCCTAATATCCTATTGTCTAAAGAACAGGCTGAAACAGGAGGCAATCAGCATAGCGAGTCGCATTTCCTTGCGATTGAAGTGGTGAATCAATTGATTGAGATCCATGAGGAGCTTGCCGTGATTCCTGCGGACTTCTGGGAGTTTTACGAGAAGTGCCAGTTCCTGAATAGTAAAGATGAGATCTCCACCAAGGATATATTCAGCCGGATCTCCAAAGTTGCCAAGGAAAATCCAAACTTTTTTGACAACTACATGGCTATGGAAGATGCTCCAGACCTATCCCAACCAAGCACAATCGTGAGTGGCCGTGCCGATGTGCAGCATGCACCCGACCCTCGCCCATAATGTAATAATGGCTAATCAATCAAATTCATGTATGCAGTGTCTCTATTCGCAGAAAAAGAAAATGCTCTTGTAATCTTGAAAATCACCGCCTAGTGGACACTCAGCAAAGACTATCTATTAATCATGTCCATTACATCCGAGTCCCTCAAGGCCGTCATCCAGGAGAGACTCCAAGCGTCTGTTGTTCAGGTGGAAGATATGTCAGGAGGATGTGGTCAAGCATTTGCTGTGGTCATCGTGACATCGTTGTTCAAAGGAAAGAACAAGATAATGAGACACCGGTTAGTCTATAACGCCCTCAAAGAGGAAATCGCCGCCATCCATGCATTCACCCAGAAGGGGTTTACCCCCGAGGAGTGGCAAGCCCAAGGAGGTGCTCTCTAGTCGCTTTTAAGAGCTGACTAAATTGCTGACTAAAGTGCTGTGCGTCTTTTGTGAGCACGGAACTTGATAAAAAGCAGCAGCCAAATCACCAACAATATCACAAAAAATACGATGATAATGAACGGATAGAACTTGATGCCGCGGTCGCTGGAGTTGGCCACCATTCCAACCAAGAATGGGATCGCGGCACCACCTCCTCCGCCGAAAGCACAGATGAACCCCACGCCACTGGCATGGTACTTGACAGGTAAAATCTCGATGGCAGCCACGATGGTGGTGGGGAAAATCGGACCCACAAATAGTCCCGTGACGAATACAATAGGAAACAACAAGGTGAGAGCCGGAGTGTAGGAAACCACGCAGAATACCACATAGCCAACCAGCGAAATGACGATGTACACCCAGTTTGCAGTCAACTCGCTGGAGAAGTAGTGGGCGGTGACGAAGCCAAGACAGATTCTTCCCATGGTGAGTCCCGACCAGAAGGTGGTGGCCATGTACGAAGACAACTTGTAGGAAGTATTCTTGATTCGCAAGAGGAACGTCACCAACCAGGCCCCAAACGCCACCTCTCCGCCGACGTAGACAAACATGATGATGGAAAAGACCCAAACGAGCTTTGAGCGGAGTGCCTGCGAGAGACTAGCAGATTGTTCGCTGGAGTCGTCCACAGTATTATCACTTTCTTCATCATGTAATTTGTCCTCCAATTGCCTTCTGGTTTCCTTCAAAACAGCAGCAAAATGGTACTTGGCCGGACTTTCGTTTCGAAACACAATCGAGAAAAACACCATGCAAGAGGCAGCAACGCAGCTGAGAACTAAGTAGTAGGAGTTCCAGGGCCACGGATCAACGGCGCGATCCACCAAATGGGTAATGAGTGGAGGTGAAATCATACATCCGACACCATAGCAGCCATGCAAAATCCCCAACAATTGGTTCAGATCAACAAGATTGCCCATCCAGCCATTCAAACCTGCGTCCAAACTGCCGAAACCAATTCCTCCTAGCACGTAGCAGAAGATGAACACGAAAAATGGTGGCCGGGTACTCACCACCAAGTATGCTAGAGTTAAGGACGCGGTGCCCATGATGACTATGCCTCGAACGCCTAACCGACGGTGGCACAGCTCGGTGAGAATCGCCATAACGAAATATCCAGTGACCGATGCCAAGAAGATGTAGCCACTCTCCAAGTCGTTGATGTGGTAGTCTTGCTGTAACTCTGGGATCAACGTACCTAAAGTCTGCTCAGCAAGGCCAAACAAGATGAAGTTGCAGTAGGCAGCAATGATTTGCAACTTCAATAGGGTGCTGTCCCGCCAGTTGGCGGAATCTACTACGATCTGTTCACCTCGGTACTCCAAAGTGTACTTTTCCGTCACGGGTAGCCTTGCCAATTTGACGAAGTCTGGGCCATAACTGGTGTCGAATATGTCTGCTGGGACACCCAGGGCCTTGTTATGGTCATCGAGAAAGGGTTGCTCGAGATTTTCTAGTTCAATGGCCATGAAAGTTGAGATTCAAGCCGTGAAGGTCTGCAGATTAGTGAGGTGAGAGAAGAGTAGGGGAGGATGAGATCACGAAAACGAATGGGAGTTATGGAGTTAGAGCACGACTATGTGATGGCCAATCGGGGTGTGGAATATGAAAATCTGATTCTCCTATCAGGCCAGTTGGGAACATTGTGCAAGAATAGAATTCCGAATGCAGTAGTGCTCGGGACGAGTCAATACCCCACGAACACCCCACTTCCTCTCCACATTGGGGTGAGTAATTAAGTACATGGCCAGATTCATAAGAGAATATTCGCATGGACATGAGGTTGTTAATGCATGGACATTATTCAGGGTTTTACTCTGAATTTGTGGACATAAAGGATATACTTGGAGATCCGAAATCTGGCATGGCTCATGTCCATTGTCAGATTTTCATTCATAGCCTCTTTCATAGCCTCATTGATGTTGTCTTTTTTTATTTGTCCGTTCCGAGTCTCATTGGTTACATCCTCCTCTTCTTCTAGTTTTCTCTTCGATTTCATTTTCCCCTTTTTCGTCTTACATTCGCCTTACATTCCTCAACATCCCTGCAAACAGGTTGTATTTTACCAATCCAGCTTCTTGGTCAACGAAAAGAGGCACAACACATAAACTTCCAGCCAATTGTAGTAGGAAATTGCCTTGCATATTTTGGTATACGTACTATGTGAAATTCGTCATAGATCATTCTACCGAAGATAAGAATATCTGGGAGATGTAGAATGAGGTTGAATTGTGAGTACAATGGACCCCCGGATGCATCCAGAAAGTTGCTATTGGCGTACAATCCATACTCCGGATTATTTTTAATGATTGCTAAACCGAATGTACGCCCCTCCCGGATAGTAGCACCAAGAGGTCCAGCCACTAATCTCATTCTACCGAGTTAAAACATGCTTCGAAATATTGTGATGACAGTTGCAGAGCTACAAGACTCGAAGGGCATCTACTTTGGCCAAACCACGTTGAAGATTCAAATTGAGCAGATGTTTAAGGACCTCAGGAATAAATACGAAATTTCAATTCAATTGACTCTGTTTCGTGAAATGACCTAGAGGTTAGAGAAGTCCCTGATAGTTAACTGGATTTCATCAATAAGAAAGTGTGTTTCGTTTTGATTAAGTTTAGGAGATGACTGTTGGACGAACTTGTCGATTGTTTTACGAATCGAAGCTCTGGTTCTCTGCAAGAACTAAATACACTTCAACGTCCAAGAGACTGAACTGCAAATAAATAGCATAGCCTGGAATGTCGGAGATTACTATCATGATTTCTACGAGCACAAACAAGGACTTTAAGCTGTAGACTTACGGATGATTATCCATGATATTTTTTGTTTACGAATCAAGAATACCTGTTATCACTCAAAGCTAATTACAATACATGACTACAACCAGGGGATATGAAAATAATAACCCATCCAAACCCCTCCAGAAGAATGTGTAAAATGAATTCCAGAAGAAAATTTTGAAGTTTGAAGAATTGAAAAAAGTGAATGGGCTTTAATATTTTCTTTCGAATCAAGATTCCAACACTTCAATTCAGTCTCGTCTAACTGGAGAATATCACGAGGACGCACATCCAGAGGATGACATTCCATCGAGTTCGTCGAGCGTTGTTGAGACGTTGGACAATAAAAGGATTATTATCAAGCTGCCGATAGTTAAAGCTAATTGTTGGCTTTGAAGAATAGCGTCCCATCACTACATTTGCACATCGGAGGCCTTCAGGCATGTTAAGAGGAGTCCAAACACGCCCTGAAAGATTCCAGGACATGTGAGAAAAAGCAAGAATGAAAAAAATGAAAAGTTTGTCACCGCTAATCAAAATTAGCAGCTATCTATACTCGCTGAGTATAAAACCATATCCAATGGATCAACTCGGTCTCGACTAGCTCAGGGAGGGCATCCAAGCATATTTTAAGGTAGAATGTATGGATGTCAAAACACTCGGTTGGTGCAGTGATAAATCACAACCCCAGCTACAGGGAAATGTCACGTGACCGAATAAATCTGTACACATTATTATAATTTGCTGCAGATGATAAGCCCGCCTCCTTAGCTTAGTGGTAGAGCGTTGCACTTGTAATGCAAAGGTCGCTAGTTCAATTCTGGCAGGGGGCAGGATTTTGCGCAAGTGGTTTAGTGGTAAAATCCAACGTTGCCATCGTTGGGCCCCCGGTTCGATTCCGGGCTTGCGCATTTATTTTTTTGATTCATCTGAACTTTTCATTGTTGGATCTTACTTCTTTTTCCTCCATGCCTAGTCCAACCTCCAAAAGAGCTGTATCAACAGCCACGAATGCCAGTATGTCGGGCCTATCTATTCTTCTTTTTTCTGTTTGCACTAACATCAAGTCCAAAAATTGTACCCATTGAAACTTGCTGATAAGTCTTGGGATAACACTGGATTGCTCTTGGATTCTTCTGCAGATGCCAACGAAACAGATATTTGTCGCATCCTCTTGACAATTGACCTTACCCAGTCTGTGGCAGACGAAGCAGTCGAGAAAAAGTCGAACTTAATTCTCGCCTATCATCCATTCATCTTCAGAGGGTTGAAGCTGATCACATCGAAGGATCCCCAGCAGAGATCTTTGATCAAGCTTATACAGAACAACATCAGCGTGTACAGTCCACATACCGCCGTCGATAGTGCCAAAGGTGGAGTCAATGACTTTTTGGCTGACGGAATTACCAAGGTGTTTCCAGAAGCCGTGAGAAAAGTAATCCAGCCAGATGCAGAAGAGCAGGATTGTGGAATGGGCCGCTTGGTGACACTAAATGAGCCTGTTCTGCTTTCCAAGGTGGTGGAAAACATTAAGAATACCCTTGGACTCACCAGTGTTCAGGTGGGGCTCGGAAGAAACCAAAGTAGAGACCATGCCATTAGCACCATTGCTATTTGTGCTGGGTCAGGAGGAGGAGTTTTCCGCGGAGTTGAGGCCGATCTCTACTATACTGGCGAGTTGTCGCATCATGAGGCGTTGTTCTTCACTGAGTCTGGATCGAGTGTTGTTGCATGTAACCATTCCAATACTGAGAGAGCGTTTTTAAAGGAGTTGAGGGAACAGTTGCTTCAGGAACTTCCAGACGCCGAGATTTTGATCAGCGAATCTGACAGAGACCCCTACGAGACGTGGTGAGTGGTTGGGTGTAAATAGGAGTGAAGAGATGAAAGATTAAATTGTAATTGTGTAGCGTGGGTGCCGTTTAGAGACCTAATTGATAGGCAAAATTGATCAGACATGGAGAAATACAAACCTAATCGAATCTTCAAACCTTTTCCCTTTTTTTTTTTTTTCATCGTCTCCCATACAATTAAGGACTCTTTTTCTACATGAACTCTCATTTCTCATTGCTAATAGAGTGAAAACTGGCAACTCGTCAAACAATATTCGCTCAACAGATTATCTTGACTAACTCTTTCAGTTAAAGAAGTCTTGTCAATTATTGTCTACTGGCCATACGTACGAACTCCCACTTTTACGTTTTTCTCCATTTTCATCTGGACCAACTTTCCCCTTATCTTCCCCAGATCTGCCTACACGACCTTATCGCTGTACAGGCTGATGCGGAATCAAATGCATCTCTAGGCAATTTCCACCCATAAGTATTACTCCCACTCCAAATATTATCTCCACACCAGCTAAAAAAGAGCCTACCACATACCACCACTGCCTTCACTATCACTCTCACGTTCCACATCCATGCTGGCCCCTCGCCCTCATCCCGCCATAAGTCTACATCTTATGCAAGGTGATTTCCCCAGGTTTAATGTCAAGTCCACCTTGGTGCCATGCCCAGACACAGGGTATGTGTTTCTCTACGGTGGATTCGATGAAAATGACAACTTGGACAGCAACGTTTACCTCTACAATATGGCCACTCGTCAGTGGGAAGTGGATAGTGCTCATTCAGGTCTTTATCGAGATGGTCATCTGGCACTTTATCTTGGAGAGGGAAATGTGTTTGTATTTGGTGGAGTTCCCGAGGACGAGGTGCCGAGACTGGACCCACAAGATGACGATACGAAACTTCGTAAGGATCTGCTCATGTTGATGTACTCCATCTATGATCGTAGTTGGCAAAGTGCTCCTAGTCCATTTCTAGCGAATGCGCCATCTGGCCGCTCCAGACATGCATGCTGTTTGTCAGAAGACCGAAGAACCATCTACATTAGCGGTGGACTCATCAATTCGACTCCATTGGCCGACTTGTATAGCTACGACTTGCGGTCCGGGACCTGGCTGGGCCCGGTGGAATTCATTGAACGATTTGACCACAGCATTAGCATCCACGAGGGGAAATTGTACTCGTTTGGTGGCCTCGATGGTGATATGAACCACGTCTCCAATAAGGTGTCGTACATGAACTTGGCGGACCGCAGCATGGTGGATATTCTCACAAAAGATGGCCCCAAGAAGAAACCAACCACCACCTTTCTGCTGACAGACACTGAGCCATTTGGAGGTATGCTATTGACTCAGGAATATTCTATGGACCAAGATAAACCGACAGAGGATGATTCTGATATTCTCCCGGCCACATATGAGAAGTTCTGGCTCGACTCTGGCAACCCAGAAGTCAAGTTGGAGGTCAGTGTGCCACTTTGCGGCCGCGAGAGCTCCCAAAGGGGAATATCTGTCACTCTGACAGACTTATCTTCGTATTCCAGAACTTCATTGTTGACTCAGCGAGATATTGTGCGGTATGCCAATGTGTCGAATGACCCGATTTCTGACCTAGTGGCGAACATTCCAGATTATCAATGGAGACACGCCTTCGTTGTAAATAATTACCTCTGCTTACTCGGACATTTCCATTCTGATACCGAACAGGCTCATTCGACGAGCAACTTGCTCTCAACTGTTCTTGAGGTGGCCCTTCTGAGTTTGGGAATTGATTCGCAGACACCGAATGACGAAATTTCTCTTATCAGCGATCTCCGAACGTTCTTTTTAAATGGCCAGTACACAGATTTTGTGATTTTGGCATTCAAGGACCAGCAAACGAAAGACCACTACGCCAACAGCGAAATCGATGCTTCTCTACTTTTGGATCCTGGTTTCGTGGCAGAAAATTTACTTCTGGTCCCAGTTCACAAGTCCATTTTGCTTGCAAGATGGCCACATTTTCGCAGGGTCATTAATAGTGGCATGAGCGAGACCCAGTCGGGCCAGCTATTTGTTCCTGAGCCGTATGCCCCAGTCCACCATCTATTGTACTATTTGTACACTGGAACATTAGACATCACCGGTGTTATCGGTTCCGAAGTGACTGCTGTAGAGTATTCGGCGTTGCTAGTATTGTCAAATCTATACGAGCTCCAAGAATTGCGGTCAATGGTGCTCTTTGTATTGTTCAGGAAGCTTACATCTGATCAGTTCATGCTCTCTGAAGTAACCGACCCAGACCTTTTGGAACACACAATCGACTCAATCCTACAGGTTTGGCAGAACGCTTACGTTCTGAACGAAGATTTGTTTATGGGGAAAGTCGAGGACCTCATCCACAACAACTGGTCGCTCATATCCAGGTCTCGTCTGTTCATGGGCCTATCGAAAGTGCTCATAGTGAAGCTCTGTCAGGATTGCTTTGATAGAAAAAACCAGGTAAACTCTCCCACGTCTAAACGAGACTCATTTGACTCATCAACATCGAGCACGATGTCGCCAGCAATTCAGTACCGGAATGAACATTCCAATTCGCCTTTTACAAAGAGCTTCGACGACGAGTTGAGTTCTCCCCGCGAACAACTTAGCCATAGTCGCAGCATGTCGTCATTCCCACAATTGCAAAACATTCCTCGACTCAGTGACTTCTTATAATGCAACCTTTATTAATACACATGCATTATTAAACTTTTACTCTATCATCATCACTACCAAACAAATCGTCCACAGCATCCACAAGATTATCGACAACATCCCCGACAGCATCCTCAGCATCTTCCCACAAATCTTCTATGCCTTGCACTATTTTGTGCAAGCCACCTTCATCTTCCAATTTGTTCTCAGACTCCTCTTCCGAATCGGCTTCACCATCCTGTGGAGCAGACGTTTCCTCGGCCTCGGGGGCTCCGCCAGCAGCCAGGAAATCACTTGGTTTAGGCAATGAAACCGAAGTAACACTCAGGAACAAAGATTCCTCAGACAATATTGATTCATAAGGATGTTCGTGGGTACTTACAGAAGCAGCCAAAGCTTTGTCTGGATTACGCCATAAAAGGTCGTATGTTGCGTCTTTGACAATATGTTCAACTTCATAGGGCAAATCAGGGTACACCAAGTTATCATTCCAGTTATCAGGAAGTATCTTATTCGAAGAAATGGCAAACTCTTTGCTATCCACGGAAGAACCATTGTTGGCAGAGGGAATGATATCCAATGTATCGCAAACCATGCCATATACCTGAGTATTGCCAAAAGGCAACACTTTTCTCGAGTCAGCCAACTTCTCCTTGAAATAAGGGCCCCTTCCTAAGAAAATTGCTCTCATCAAAAGATGCGTATTGTTATAGCCATGTACTCCCTTAGGGTAGTATTGGTTGTTGTCCTCCTTGAACTTCGTGTGAGTTGTGACGGAGTAGCCGACGTTGGGGAATATCCAAATGGGTGCAAGTCTATAGTTGAACTTGTGATCGCCTTCTTTTCCACCAAAATTATATTCTGCCGGAATATCTTCCACACGGTAGACGGAAAAGTTGTCGGTGATGTTCTGCTCCATGTTTTTCATGTTGGTGGTGATTTCACTCATGATTTCATCTACCGAATGTCCCTCATACGGTCTTAACCCAAACAATGGCCAGCCATCAACATGCTCGATCTTGGAGACGTCTACGACGTCATCAAGGAAGAGCAAGCGGTCGTTTGAAGTTGGAGCCATGCCGTGGTCACTGACAACCACCAAGTTGACGATATCGGTCAAGTTTCTCACCTTCAACAGCTCGATCATCAATGCGATGAAGTCGTCAACATAATGGAGCGCATCAGTCAAGTTCGGACCGGAGATTCCAAACTTATGGCCAAATTGGTCGATAGTAGGTACATATGATAAGATAAGCTCAGGTCTATCGAGAATGCTTTCCGTATCGAGCCACTCCATTACTCGATCGACTTTGGACGACAACAATTCGCTTCCGTTGTACTTATCCACAAATAGTGGGCCATTGTCACCAATAGTGGGGACTTCGCTGCCTGGCCACATGTGCACTGCCGATTTCACTCCTTGTCTATGAGCGGTAGTCCAGATAGCCTCTCCTCCCTGCCAGAATTCGGGGTTGAAGCCGTAGTTGGGGTCGGTGTTGATGAACTGCTTACCCAATTTGGGATCAAAAAACGTGTTTCCTACGATTCCATGCTCGGCAGGATAGAGGCCCGTGATGAGAGTCCAGTGATTGGGGAACGTAGACGATGGGAAAGAGGGCACCATATAAGGAGCTCCATAGTCCTCGACCATCATCAGATGCAACGCAGGAGTGTTTTGTGGGTTGATATAATGAGGATGGAACCCATCAAGTGACACAAGAATGGTAGACGGGTAAAAGTCGTGAGTTGAGTTCGACAAGATGCGCTTGTGATGTTGATGAGGCACTTCCTCATTGGTGGACAGGTGTCTACGGAAGAAAAACACCGCCACAATACCAATCAACACGAGCGAAAACATCATGATTGTCTTGTTGAGTTTCTGGTTGAGCCGTTTGATTCTATAGTCACGAATGTCATTACGAGGCTCGGTGAATGGGGAGGTGTCGTCATCGGAAAGATCAAAGAAGTCAGAGCTCTGCGAGCCCCTTGTAAGTTCATAAGACTGGCCCAACAGGCGAGTGGTGAAGTAGGATGAGATTTTGGATAACCACCCTGATGGGCGAGGGTTTTCGTAGTCCAACGAGTCGACAAAGTCGGACGACCGGTTGCTCAAGGTTTGGCCGAGACCATGCTGTTCCAGAAACAACACGTCATCTTCGGGGTCGTCTAGATCGACCACAGGAACGTCTGCTGCGTGGGGTTGGCCGTATTCAACAGACATGGTGGATGATGGGTGCGAGTAAAGGAGTGCAGAACAGAGATAGTGAGGAATTTAGGATGAGGAGGAAGAAGTGGAAATGGCATTGGAAATGGCAATGGAAATGAAGAAGTAGATGAAGGGTTGGAGGTAGAGGAATTAGATGGCTCAGATCAAGTAGATGAAGAATTAACAAGGTAAAAAAAACAAGGGAAATATTAATTAGGCATTATACATTGGAGCCTTGGATATACTGCGAAGATAATGCGAGACGCACTCTTACTATCTCATTAAAACCAGAGTACATGAGGAAGTATCATATATTGTCACTCCTACCTGCTAAAAATAGCTAGCACTTAGAACTTGATCAATTTTAGCTGTGAACAGAAAATCTCTCAAAGGGTACAATGAGCACCCAAAATGGGTAAGCCTGCGACAGAAAAATACGAAGTGCGTCAAGATTCTGAGCATCCAGAGGCAGAACAGACTAATCAGGGAATCAGGAAGTACACATAGTACACATAGAAACATTTCATAAATGATGACGTCTAATCAGTTGATGGAATCCTAAGCAAAAAAAAGATAAACTCTTCTTTCTCGGTTTCTTCCTATACTCGCACCAACGTCTGGTCCTTTTTTGCCCGAGATAAGAACACCTTCACTCGGAGCGCCATCAACTTATCGTCTCGGAGATCGCCAACTTGAATTGTGGCACTGCACCCAATAACAGGACAATTAATTGGCGTGTCGTCGTGGAACTGTCTCATGATATGCTGTTTTTCGTAGATATGATGGCATTTGCGAGAGGAAACGGGTTCTACAAAGTAGTTCAACGACAATGGGTCCTTCAACGAGATCTTACCTCCCGCCACCTCGACGTCGTCGTCATTCGACTCGTCCGGGAGCGGATCTTCAGGATTCTCAACCACGAACAACGCATTCTTCAAGTACTGGTAGGTTGCATCTCCTCTCAAGAGGTCGTTGTAGCTTGACTCGTCGTTTTTCGCAAGCTCGTCCACAATCTTGTCAGCAAAGTTCTGCTTGGTGACATCCTTGTAGACGTAGTAGTTGTCAAGACTCAAGTCCAGCTCTTGTCTTCGACTTTCCACAAACTCCCGATGCGCTGCCTTCAACGATGTTTGGAGGCTCTGGAGACTATACTTGGAGAGCAAGAGCTGTTTGAATGCCTGGAGCTGCTTGGCGAGGTAGGTGTGGCCTTTTGGGTCCTGGAGAAGATGGGAATTCTCGCTCAAGTACGAGAGAAACCCTTCGGTGTTCTTGCGAACGGTTACGAGTCGGTCATCGATCTGATTTAGTAGCTGGTGGGCCGAAAACTCTGTGTTGACACGAAGACTCAGATGGATGGGGAAATATGTCGGGATATCCGACTCGAAGTTCGGTTGTACTGTGTCCATGTTAAGTAGTAGAGGTTGACAAGGTATTGGATATATGCACACTGAAGTAGAATTGATTGAAGTAGAGCGGATGAGGTGAGATATTTGTAGGCGGAAGTAGTGATTGGTATTTTTGTTTCTAATACTTTGGCGTCTCTTATATTATGTTTGAACTTTTTGGGTGTTTTTGCTGTATTGGATTTCTGTAGTAGCTGAGATTTCAACCCATCTGCTGATGTCCTCCACGCAATGTTTAAATGTCTCATATCTACAGATAAGCGAGACTCAATCACCAAGAACTTAATAACTGAGCTAATTGAGACAAAGAATGCGTCGCTACTCCGGCTGTATCTAAAAACAAATGAAATTTGAAAGCAACTAGAACCTGCTCTGCTTCCATCTCTTCCCCATCTCTTCCCATCTGTTCTCCATTTATTCCCATCACTTCTCCCAAAGAGGTCTGGGTGTTCTTTACCATTCAACTTCACCAACTCCACACAAAAACATCCAGAATCTCCGAAATTCATATGGAAATACTAGAAAAAACACAGAAGCGACTTGAATCTCATGTCCAATCTATCCTATCATCGGAATTCTACGCATCCTCCCTCAAACTCCTACAACCATTACCATTCAAGAGGATTCGATGCATAGCATTAGGATCTCCAACCCAAGAGTTCCAGGCATTATACCAGTTGGCATA
This sequence comes from Sungouiella middelhoveniana, assembly GCA_030557965.1. NCBI lineage: Eukaryota > Fungi > Ascomycota > Pichiomycetes > Serinales > Metschnikowiaceae > Sungouiella > Sungouiella middelhoveniana. Next base: position 834,712 of record JANIJQ010000003.1, on the reverse strand, counting down.
CTTGAATCTTCTAGCGAAGGAATTTGACATAATTCCGGAACATGTCTCACTCTACGACCCCGTCTTCACTGGCGATGATATCCATCTCTTAGAATCATTCAACTATGTGGTGGAAGAGAGTGAAGACACCTCGCCAAAATACGCGTCAGAAACTCTCTATTATATGCCACATGCTCCACGCAGTGTTACAGATCACTTTTTGGCCACGGTGAAGCCCAGTTGGATCTTGGGGAACGATGTTCGTGTGACAATGGGGTCGTTGAGTAAGTCCAAGTTTTTCTTGGAATATCCAAGGCTAGCAAAACTTGTTCACATTGCAGAGCTGCAAGGTCTGCTTCTGAAAGACGATCTGAACATTAAGCTGCCTCAATTGAACTCTCTGGATCTGCAACTGAAATCTCTGGATCTGCACCAGTCTGAATTCACCGTAGTCACCAGACGAAAAAGAAACCGGTCCAAAAAGAACATCTATGTCGAGCCCAAGTTGGACTATGATCTGATCGAAGTTTATTTTGACAAGATCAGCGTTGTCCGCATCGAGAGCCCACCATCTGCCCCCTGGAACGATTCTTTTAGTGACTTGGCCCTTAATACCATCAACCATATGCAACATGGATAGATTGGACACTAGGATCAGCAGAATAGACACTATTACTATCGGCAAAATAGGAAAATAATATCAAGTGAGTAGAATACATCGCTAATATACAACAAGAGGCTAATTAGTGCATCCGCTGCTTCTTCGGAGGTTGCTCCATTGTCTCGATCGGATCCATCAACGGTGGATTCATCTGGGCAATATTCGGGCTCAAATGAGTCATCGTAGATGCAATTGGAAGCGGCTCAATGGGCGGTTGCTGACCGTTCTCAAGCGGCATGCTCTGATAGCCTACTACTGGAGGCTGATCGGTGAAGTCCTTTGGATTTGCGAGAAGGTACTTGGACAAAATCAGGTACAAGTCCTCCTTGGTAAACGGCTTGGCGAGAATATCCGACATTCCTGTCTGGAGGTATGTCACAAGGTCATTGTCTTCGATGTTCCCCGTCATGGCGATGATTGGAGTCTTAGTGTCGAAGCCTCGGATAACGCTAGTGGCACTGGCGCCGTCCAAGTTCGGCATGACAATGTCCATCAACACCAAGTCGTACTTGTTGCGTTCGAGGGTGGAGATGGCGTTTAGGCCATCGGTCACCACCGTCACCAGACACCCATATTTCATTAAGAATTTGCGGCAGAGCTGGATACACACATTATCGTCCTCCACCAACAACACGTGAAACTTCGAATTTGGTACCAACTGCGTGGATATCGGCTCGAACGGCGGCGGTTGTGCCACCGTCTCGCTATGGGACCGCAGATGGGTAGCCAGAGGCTGTTCTGGCAGATTTCGGATGCTACCCGAGTCAGGCTCCACTTTTGCTTCAATGGGAGGCTGAGGAGGTGGCACTGTGGGTGACTGAACCATGTGAAGCAAATTTGGGTTTGGCAAGTCGAGCGGAGGCACCTTGATGCCTGCCTGGTTGAGACAATGTACGAGTAAGCCAATCAGTCGATACTGGCGCTCGTTATAAGTGCGGAACGCCACCACGCTTTCTATCACAGCCCGATACTTGTCCAGCAACGCCTTGTGTTCCAGCTGGAGCTTGGTGAGGTCCAGGCGAAGCGCCAGAACCTGGGTGATGTAGCGAGAGTTGAGATCAAGTGAAGGTTCCTTCTTGAGGGGCGCCTTTCGCCTGATATTCTCCAAAGCATCGCGGTCATCTTTGCGAAAGTCGGGATGCTGGAACTCCCAGGCGTCCTCGCCGTACTCGTAGGTCTGCTTCTCCTCGTTGGAGATCTTGACTTTGTGGAAGTCGTACTTGTTCAACTGGCGCACGAAGGAAGCAAAATTGCTGTGCTTGAAGTGCCTCGGAAGGATCTCCTTGGTGAACTCGTTGGTGTTCAACACCACAAAGCTGTTGCCGTGGGCGGTCCATCGAACCACATCCACGTACTGGTCTTGCCCTAGCATTTGGAAGAGTTTCTTGACAAAGTCATTCAGGCCGGCAGACCCGCTGTCTTCTTTGCGGGATGCCATCATTTGGGAATATGTTGACTTGAGGTGGGTAGTCGGTGTCGAGGCGGGTGTTTGGAGGGGTTTGCTGGATAATTAGCTACTAGAAGTGATATTATGGGTCAGGTAGACCGCACCATGCTGCAGGAGCAAGATAATGCTGTACAGTTTGGTGCATCGAGATAGATGGAAGGTAAAGTATAGAGGGCTGGGAATTTAGAGAAATCTTGATGGTTGGTTGTATGTCGAGATTTTGTTATTCTATTGTCCTTTTTTGCATTGCGGTAACATTGTTCTTGGGTGGTGTTGTCTAGTTGCTACTAAAATCTGTGCATCTGTCTGGCAGATGTCTACCTGCATTTCTGGTGCCTATCTGATTTTCTGTTGGCCATCTGATTTTCTGTTGGCCATCTCGTTCTCTGGTATCGTTCGATGTTGCTCGAGATTTTTTTCGAGTGTGAATTTACTGTTGCCTTCTGAAGTTACCGTTCCCCAAGCCTCCTCCTAGGGCTTCGGCATTGCAAAGGTGTATTTGCCGGGTCGGCCTTGTCAGCGAAATTCTCCGTTAACCATCCGAAACCACTCCAGCTCGCACTTGGAATAGTCATGTCCGTGTCCGATGTGGTTTACATTTGTTTTACATTTCCATCTTCTTTATTGCCTTGAAATCTCAACCTTATCGATATTTTTGTTCTCCTTTTTTTATTTTCTATTCCCCATCGCATTCCTCCATATTTAGCGCTTGACGTGAACTCGAACAAACCCTGATTGCACTCAACAGTTGAGTGTTCCCCTTCCTTCCGGTTGCTGCTTTCTTCTGCTGTCCATATCTAATCTACAGTCATATTCTTCGAATTCGGAACTTCTGCTCTATTCATGATGCATTGCTTAGTGTGTGGCTGGGCTCGCTAACTATGCTGCATATTCTTATTGCGCCAACGGGCGTAAAGTTCCCTTTTCGCACACTTTCTTGCCCTTTTTGCCCATTCTGCCAGTTTTGCCATTTTTGCCATTTCTGCCGACTCTCCCTATCTTGCCCTTTCCTCAATTACCCTCAACGATTATTGCTCCCTTTGGCGGGGTTGCTCTAACCCGCTCTGAGATTTCAGCTAGGAACGATTTCCACCCTTTTCATTAAATCCTCCTTTTCCCTACCTACTCCTACACTTGGCAATACCCATGTCTATTTTTAGGTGTGTTCCTTCCAGGTTCCTGCTTTTGCTCACAATTCGTCGTGCTTTTCCACAGAAGCGAATGCGACTTTCCATTGTCCAAACAACCCGATTTGCGTATTTAGCAACTCAACCTTGTCTCCTTTCTGTACAAATCGCGCATCTTGTGACAACCTTGCCTGGGTAATTTTAACCGATTCGACTTTGATTGGCATGCCCAAAATCGTAATCTTCTCAATGTACAAATGGCTCAGCTTTCCATACTCCTCGTCTCCACTAAATGACACTCCTTCAATACAGTTGGTGTCTACCGCGAGATTTACCATGATGAACTTCCCACTCTTGTAATCGAACGACTCACCATCGTCGACGTAGAGTTGTCCGAGCGCATGCCCCTCTTTATTCAAAGCAATGACCACCTGGTACGGATCATTTCTCATGAGTCGACTAGATCTTCTATACCGCGATCGGGTGAAAATGGAATTTCCTCCCTTGAAGAGAATAGGAATGTCTGCGAGTGTCACCTCTTTCGTATACGTTCCCGGCTGCTTAAGCTTCAACGGTGTTCCCAGTGCGGCTTTTCCATTGGTGAAGTCATAGTAGTTCTCATCATCTGGAATGTAGACATCAACCGTAGATGCGCCTTCCTCGGTAACTGGCTTGATCAATAAACCTGAATTGCCCAAGAAAAGCTGGTCGTCAATGGAATAAGTCTCTGAATTCTCGGGATTCTCATACACCATAGGTTTCCAGATGGGTGCGCCATTGACACTTGATTCGTAGAATAACGTATAGAGCGTGGGCAACAAGGAATAGCGCAACCTCACTGCATCTCTCATGATCGATGTGTATGGCTCTCCGGCGACCCACGGTTCTCTTCTCCTGGAATCTATATGTGCGTGCGCTCTGAAGAACGGATACCAGATGCCCGTCTGATACCACCGGGTCAAAAGTTCCTTGGATGGATCACCAAAGAATCCTCCAACATCAGCTCCTGCGAATGGCATCCCTACTACATTCGACGTCAAAATCATGGGGATAGAGATCTTGAGGTACTCCCATTTGGCCATGTTGTCCCCAGTCCACATAGCAGCAGTTCTCTGCGATCCTGAATAGTAAGATCTGGTCAAGATGAACGGTCTCTGTCTCGAAGTCGATTCGAGTCTCTTGGTAAGTGAGTGATAGGTGAGCTCATGGAACGATTTGCCCCACAAGTTGTGGACTGAACGGTGCTCCCAGTCTCCGTAGTGTAGGTTATCTTTCTCCGAAGAGGTCTCTGGCCCATTGAAGAAGGAAGGTTCATTCATGTCGTTCCACAAATGGACATTTGTCTTATCTCCAATAAATTTATTGGAGGCCGAATGCTGGAAGAGCAAGTCCCAGTATACTTGTGCTTTCGGATTCAAAGAGTCGATCCACACCGACTCTCCGGGCCAGCAGTGGCCCTTATACGTCTGGTTCTTTGAGTCGTTGATGGTGAGTTTGTGTTTTGTGAGGTAATTGCTAACCTCATATTCCGTTTTCAAGTGCGGATCAATGATCACAACAAGATTTCTTCCTGTGTGATCCAAGGTGTCCAAAAGCTCCATGGGCTGGCCAAAAGTGTCTTCGTTCCACGTGAAGTATTTCTTCTTGTCAGTATACTCGATATCTAACCAGATCGTGTCATATGGGATTCTGTGAATGTCCATATTTGCATTCACAGCAAGCACATCGTCTTGATCATTGTAGTTCCAGCGGCATTGATGGTATCCTAGAGCAAACTCTTGTGGAAGAGCCACATTTCCCGTAAGCTGACCGTATTTGCTGTTTATTTCAGCAGGCTTTTCTCCAATTAAAAGCACCATATCCAAAAGCCCGTTTTCAGACATCCAGTGAGTCTTCACGGATTCAGATTTGTCGATATCAACATACGTATCCGCAGCATTGAGCCAAAACACCCCAACCGAAACGTCTGGCTTCACTGCCACCATCAAGGGGATGGCTCCGTACATTGGCATTCTCGAGTCTGTCTCGTACTCAAAGATGTCGACATTGAATAGTCTATAGGGCCATTTCGTGCCTACCGTACTCTTTAACGACAACGAGTCTGCGTGTTCAGGGATTCCATAGACATGTTTATAGTTCTTGAAGTCAACATCCACAGCCACGGATTCTGGACCAAATGGAATAGTGTCGTGTTTTGAATCGTCGAAAGAATCTTCAAACATATCGAAGTCTAGTTCCAAATTCTCCCGTATGTGGTTGACGTTCTCGTCTTTTTCTCTGTAATGTTCGATATTGAAGAAGTTGTCGCCATTTACTACCACCTGAGCCTCGCCTTGACGGTACAATGTGATTCTTATTGGACTGAACTCGAGTACAGCCTGGTAGTAATCATGTTGCCCGAAAGTGATCAGTACATTACTGGTGGTCTTGTCGATCTTTTCCTTAACTAAAGCCTGGTACTTTTCTGCCTCCTCCTCGTCAAATGCTGCGTGATTTGCCTCATTGTACCTTCTCGGAGTCAACTTTCCTTTGCTAATCTCTCTGTCTTCGTCTATCTTGAACCTGATACTGTCACCTTTCAATAGGGAAAGTTCAAAAGGAAACGATACCAACGTGTTCAGAGGCAATTTCTTATAAATCGTTCCGGTGATGGCCTTCTCGCCCACATTTATTGATTCCGGGCTCACAAAATATGGAGGATCTATACCTTGAACGATCTTGTGAGCATAATGACGATTTCTTTTGCAAAAACCGGAATTATCACAGCTTTTGAAAAGATATTCCTTGACCGCCCATACATTAAGAGCACAAATACTCCATAATAGAAGGAGATGAATGGACTTCATGGGAACAGCACTGGACGCTAATGGGCACAAATTAGTATGGCAGCAATGGTTGTGTGTAGAAGTCAGGAAGTGAGCTAGTGGGTTCGTAATGACTGACCGGATGAATGAATATACGTGGATGGGATTATGAGAAAAGGAAAGAATTAGTGAAATGCGAAACATTATTATTGGCGGAGTACGTGTGGTTCGACTAACAGAATGTATGGTGTTTTTCAACATGGGGAATTAGGTTTGACATGAGATGACGAAGATGAAGAGCAAATGGAGGTGAAGGTGGAGAAATATAGGAAACGAGAATGCGAGAAAGCTTTAAGTGAATGCTCCTAGTTTTTATTTAGTGCTTATCTGCTTATTTTCTTTGACAGTGAGTTGGAGAGCCGGCTATGTTGTACCGTTGAGAGACGAGTTTCGAAGATCAATATTCTCAAAAAGAAAAAATAATCCAATGAAATCAACGTCTTCCATTAGCCTCCATTGAACAGAACTCATGACACTCCTACTACATCTATTCAGTACTGTTCCCACTTCCCCATCTATTTCAACCTCCTCCCGGTCGTGCGTGGCTCTAACGTTCAAGAGTGCGATCAACTCCAACCAAGAAAAAAAACACCACAATACCTAGTCTTCACCACACCAGAAACTAATCTGGCGCATATCATTGGTAGAATATCTAGACCGTTGCATCGCTTTCTTCGTGGCACTCTCGGCATCAATTTCCGTGGCCATGGAAGACAGAAAACGGCCATTTGACCAGGTGGAGCTGGAACTGCTCCAGCCCTCTAAAAAACCGCTAGAAACACTAAGCGACAGCGGACCGTTAACCCAGCAGGACGTGGTGTATTTCAAGAAAGAAGCCATTTGGCGCCAGATGCGTTACTACAAGTTGCAGGTGGCGGAGTTGTCTCGTGAGCTTTCTAAATACGAGAAACGTTACCAATCCTATGTGGCGGTTCATCTGCTACTCGAGGCATGGTATTCCCAGGTTCTTCGTGTTTGTGGCAACCTGAAACCCCGTCTGCTAGACTTGGCCGGTGGCGCTGACGAAATTGAGGCTATTCTTGACGAAAGACGAGATACGTTGGCCAAGTTGTTGAAACCGCTTGTGGCTGAGAATGTGGAAGCAGATGCCAAGTTGCTTGATGTCGTCACATTAGAGGCCGAAAAAGAGGCAGCTGGCCAGCTCAAGTCCACGTTGGAAGACCAGCTTCTGACGTTACATACTCAAATTCAGGCTTTGCAGAAGCTAGAACACCGCAGGGAATCAGTCACCTTGAAGAGAATTCTAGATAGCACGCAAGTCAAGCAGGAAGAACCGTCAACAGCTTCAAATGGTGATAAGAACGGAAGTCTGTCCGATAAGTCAGATGCTAAACCAACACTGGATGCATCAGCAGCCGAAAAAGAGGAGCTTGAGAAATTGAAAATTGAATTCGAGCAGTTGAAGGCAGGGTATACATCCCTTGAGACGCAATTTAAAGTTGCCAATACCAAGTTGACAGAAGCGGAGAGAGCCAATACTGAATTGGAAGAACGACTCAACTCATTGACAGACGCAGACTTGGCCAAATGCTCGCGGTATGTATCTTTGCTTGATAACAACAAGCTCTTGACAGAAAGTATTGCGCAAGCCAACAAGCTGAAAGACGAATTGGTGGAAAAACTCAAGGAATTGGAAGAAAGGGATGGCGATTTGAGAATGAGGGTTAACAAGGAATTGGAGGACGAGAACCACCAACTCAAGGAGAATCTAAGTAAGACTGAGAGCGACTTGGTCCGTATTCGGACAGCACGAGATGAACTCTTGGGAAAGCAGAATATTTTGAAGCAGGAGATTGAAAACAAAAAGACCAATGAAGAGGTCAACAAGTTGAATATGGTTTTAAATGAGAGACTAAAAACGCTAGAGGAGTCGAGACAGAATGACTACAAAGGCGATGATGGCGCCGACTTGGCGCTGTTGGATAAAGAGGAGCTTGTGAAAAGACTTCAAATATTAAGTGGGGAGGTGAAAGAGATTGAGCAGGCATTCCAGGACACACGAAACCTTACGATGGACAAATTGAAGGAGACTGTGGATTATGAGGGACTTGTGAAGAAGTTGTCCATTGAGAAATCGAAGGCAGACCAGAAATACTTTGCCAGTATGCGGTTAAAAGATGCATTGGTGTCCGAGAATAAAATCTTGAAAACGCAAGTTGCAAAATCACAGGAATTGGTGGTAAAACTCAACGAGTTGGAGAAGAACTACTTGAGCAAGATTGATCTCTTGACCAAGAATGTGAATGATCTCCGCATGATCAAAGAAGGATCGATCCACGAGACTTCCAAGCTCCAGGAGAATCTCAAGCAGTTGAGTAAGGCACGTGAGTTGGCTTCTAGGGAGATCCACCAGTTGAAGTCCGATGTGGCCGAATTGAAAAAGGAAAAGAGCGACATGTCAAGCGAGCTCAAAACGAAGCGGATATCACAAGATAAACTAGAAGCGAAGCTCCGGGCCACGGAGAATCTACTTCTGAAATATAAGCTGAACAACACGTCGTCGATTCTCCAGGAGGACGAGAAACAGTTGGAGGCACTCCGGTCCATTACAAAGTGTTCGGTTTGTTCCAAGAATTGGAAGAACACCGTGATTACTGCGTGTGGGCATGTATTCTGTGATGGTTGTGTTCAAGAGCGGCTTGCGGCACGTCTTCGGAGATGTCCAACATGCAACAAGGGATTTTCATCGAATGACTTGCTTTCGATCCATCTTTAATTTGTACCATAATTGTATAATAGCATTGAAAGTGGAGTAGGAGATATAGGAATGTAGGGCTCTCAAGGGCCCCGGAGTAACTTTGTGATTATCTCGATGTGGAGGTATTGAGAATTCTAGTGGGGCAGTAGTGGGAATGACGAATTCGGAGATAGTGACTAGTTGATGTATATCATTGACATTGAGTAATGTATTTATGGATCTGATCTCGTGATCAGCTATTTCAATCTGCTCATAAGAGGCTAGTTTTCTCAATCCATCATCCATGACACATCTTCAGTACACTTACTAGGATCCTAAGCCTCTTGTTTTCGCAGCCACTCAAGACAGCGGTACAGTGCAACGAATTTAAAATGAATATATGACTACTGAAGTTAACATCCGAGTAACTCCAATCCAGTCCGCATGAAGTCAAAGTGGAGCCATGCATATGCTACTAAAAGAATTGACTTGTAAGGCTGAGAAAACCGAAGCACAAGGAAATATGGAATTGACGTCACGATGAGTGAAGCGAGGAAAAAATGAAGCTCGCGCATTGTGCTGGAGTCTAAGGGATAGATGAGGTCTCTTTTATACTGTTTTCCGGCGTAAAAGCATGTAAAAGCATATCTGAAGCAGATTTCTTGGTGAGGTGATTCGTAAACAGGTTGGATGTAGGCTGCGGCACCAGCATAGATCGGAGATTATAGATTGGGTAGGTAGTATTTGAATATCGATCTAGTAAATGAAGACCAAGAAATGTAGTGCTGTTGGTGTCTAGTGTCTAACGACAATTTTAGCCAGAATTCTCATTGGTTGAATAATTTTGATAGGCTCGATTGAATGTAACAATACGGAGATGTCTCACTTATGGTGCAAATGTGAGTGTACGATTAAGATGTGGCCAGATTCACCAGTGCAGGATCTTGTCGAGTCATTTCATAACTAAGACCAAAATACCGATGTAGATCATGTTTCTTCAGCCCATCGACCAGATGTGATCCCAATTTCTATTGCTGATCAATATGCTCGTATACAACTTTCACAAACTGGAACACTCACTATCTGGTGCGACTTACTTTCACTGGCGAATATGGGAACCATACAAAACGAACAGTAAAGAATCAAAAAAAAAAAAAAAAAAGAAAAGAGTAACATACAATTAAAAAAAAAAAAAACAGCAACTGCCTCGCATCCTCCTTCTTCAACTTGCCATACCCTCTCTCAAACTCTCACACTAATTTGTAAGTTGTAAGCCTGGCTGGCTGTATTGGGCCTCTGCAGTACATTGCGGTCATCAAGAGTTACCCGGCGTCACTGGAGGAAGATGCTCGTAGCCAGAAAAAAAAAAGAAAAGGAGACGATGGATTCCTATCATCTGCTCCTATTCCTAAACAAACATACACTTCCTAGGTGAGGGCGCTAGTGGAGAGTGGAGAGTCTAATACTCTCTAGAGCGCTAGGATATTCATAGCAAGCCTTGAAGACCGCCTCGGTGACCCTGGAGTTTGGAAGTTTTGGTTCGCGGCGTGTGTGTACCGAATTTGCCTCCCGCCTCCGTTGCCCATCATTCCTGTCGTTTCTAGTGGCAAAATCCCCTTTTCTTTCTCACCAACGTGACCGAGTTTGCCGCCGCTGACGCCTCCATGATCATTGCCCCTTAAATACCGTAGTTTTGCCTATACATCCCGTCCGATAGCCCCGTTTATCTGCAGTTGCGGTCGTGTGTGGTCAAAATCCGTCTAGAGGACACAGTTGTCCACTAGCGCGCCAGCCGAAAGCGTGCGATTATAAATAAACATGAATTTCCTGCGAATCCACCGCCCAAAAATTCGCAGTTTTTTCAATTTTGTTCCTTTCTCCTGCGACCCGCACTGTGCCCGGCACGTCCTCCCTGACCCTCTGCCCGCGTTCATTGGCTGATAATTAGCAGGCGTACAGGTTTTTTTTTTTTTTCTCACACCTCATAAGCTTCTGCAGTTTCTCTTCACGTGACCTCTCGGCCATGTCAGACGCTTTGACCCAGGTTCCTGAAACTACAACCCCAGTTCAGACCCCCTCCGCCGACGTTTTTGAGAAAGGCGATGCCGTGATGTCTCTGCACACCGACCAATCGGAGGCCGACGCTCCTGAGAAGCCCCTTTCGCCACCCCACCCTTCTCCCTCGCCTGAGAAGCACAAGCTTGATGTCGACGATGAAGAGACCTCCAAGAAGCAGAAGACGGAGGAACCCTCCCTTGGTGCCTTGGCCAATGGTTCCGATCTGCTGTCCATGACGCCTGCACCAAAGCCCCCCACAGAACCTGACATGGACAACCTTCCGGATGATCCTATGCCGAAACATCAGGCCAAGTTTGTGCTCAACACCATCAAGGCTATCAAGAGACTACGTGACGCTGGACCTTTCTTACACCCGGTGGACGTGGTGAAGTTGAATGTTCCACTCTATTACAACTACATCACCAGACCAATGGATCTCTCAACCATTGAAAGAAAGATCAACTTGAATGCGTATGAGGATCCACAAGCGGTGGTGAATGACTTCAACCTCATGGTTGAGAACTGCTTGAAGTTCAACGGTGAGTCTTCAGGCATTTCTCGAATGGCCAAGAATATTCAGGCACAGTTTGAGAAGCACATGCTTAACATTCCTCCTAAGGTTTTGGCTGATAATGGCACTGCCACTGCTCCTTCGCCATCCAATGCTAGAAGAAGAACTGTCTTCCCTGAAGATGTCAAGAAGGAGTCCGTTGCAGCTCATAGACCTAAACGTACTATTCACCCTCCCAGATCCAAGGAATTGCCTTATGATGTCAGACCAAGAAAGAAGAAGTACGCCGCCGAGTTGAGATTCTGCAATCAATTGATCAAGGACTTAACTTCTAAAAAGTTGTACAACATCAACTTCCCCTTTTTGCAGCCTGTGGACCCTGTCGCTCTCAACATCCCTAACTATCGAGAGATTATCAAGGAACCTATGGATTTCGGCACGATTCAAGCCAAGCTCGCAAACAACCAGTATGAAAATGGTGATGAATTTGAAAGAGATGTCAGATTGATTTTCAAAAATTGCTATCTCTTCAATCCGGAGGGAAATGATGTGCATGCCATGGGAAAGAAGCTTGAGCTGATTTTCAACAAGAAGTGGGCCAATAAACCTGTCCCAGCTGCTACCCCAACTCATTCTGATAACGAGTTCTCGAGTGATTACGATGACGACGACGAGCCAGAAATTAATGAGTCCATGTTGTCAAATATCCCAGCCATCCAGTTCTTGGAGAACCAGTTGGTGAGGATGAAGAAGGAGCTTGATGAATTGAAGAAGCAACACTTGGAGAAGTTGAGAGAACAACGAGACGCCAAGAGAAAGAAGAAGAAGTCCAAGAAGTCCAAGAGAGCTAGATCCAACTCTGTTACTGAAAGCGGCCACGAACCGCAACCAGTGGTTACATATGAGATGAAGAAGCAAGTGAGTGAAGTTGTTCCAACGTTGAACGACAAGAAGTTGCAAGCTTTGATTAAGATCATCAAGGATGATATTGTCATTAGTGACGAGGAGGAGGTTGAATTGGATATGGATCAGTTGGAAGATCGGACTGTGTTGAAGCTTTACAACTTCCTCTTTGGCAAGAAGGCTGCTTCGAACGCCATGAAGAAGATCAAGAAGTCCACATATTCGTCAGGTAACATTGACCAGTTGGAGCAATTGAAATCACAGCTTCAACTCTTTGATGATGCCGAAAGATCAAACGGACACGCAATGTCCCACTTTGATCTTAATGCCATCCCTGCTCAGGAGTCTTCGGATGACGACCTCTCTTCCGAGTCCTCTGAAGAGGAGTAGGTGGCTCCGTGTGCCCAGCACACATGCCCTGTAACATATTCTGTATTATAAATAGTTTCTGCAATGAGGTTCATGTCGATTTCGTGTAGTCTTGCCAGAGAAGACATTATGGCTGTGCTTTACGCGCATTCTGTTGGAATCTGCGGTTGTGATTTCCCGAATAGGAAATGGTTTCCGGGCGATGAGTCCTACATCGAGACAATTCACTCGATTGACATTAATTCTGCTTATCAGTCTCTGGTTAAATATCGCTCCAGATCCTTGAACGTTTGTCTTTTGTAAACATGACGATAACTGCCAGAGAACCCCATCATAACCCACTACATATTCTCAAAACATACAAGCGAGATCATGGAAGACCAGCCTACATCGCAGGACCGATGGTCAGATACTCCAAGCTTCCATTCCGAGAACTTGTCCGTCATTTCAATACAGATATCGTGTACACGCCGATGATTCTTGCACGGGAGTTCGTAAGAAATGAAACTGCTCGGGTGAGTGATTTTTCAACAAATGACGGTGACAGACCAGTCGTCGTTCAGGTCGGTGTGAACAATGTTGAAGATCTTCTCAAATTTGTTGACATGATTCATCCCTACGTGGATGGAATCGGGTTAAATTGTGGATGCCCCATTAGGGAACAAGTGAGAGAAGGTATTGGAGCAGCACTCATGTCGGAGCCTGAGCTCGTGTCCAGTATGGTGAAAGCTGTGAAAGAAAAGTATGGCGACAAGGTGTGCATCGAGACAAAGATCCGAATCCACAAGGATCTCGACGAGACTATCAGATTCGTGAAAATGGTGGAGGCTGCAGGCGTTGACTATATCACAGTTCATGGACGCACGAAGACCACCCGTTCATCGCAGCCAGCTGACTGGAATGCAATCAAGTTGGTGAAAGAAACGGTAAGTGTTCCAGTGGTTGCCAACGGAGATTGCTTTTCTATTGAGGATGCTGACAAGATTGCAGAACTCACGGGAGTGGACGGAATCATGGCGGTGAGAGGAATATTAGCTAACCCGGCACTTTTCGCTGGATACACAACGACGCCATGGGCAGCAGTGGAAGTTTTCTGGGATTTGGCATCCAGTTATGGACTCCCATTCCGTATCACGCAACATCACTTGTCTCAGATGATGGATAAGATGATTCCTAGACGATACCTCAAGGAGATGTGTGAGTTGTCGAATTTGGTGGATATGATTGACTGGTTTGATGATCATTTTGTGTTAAGGAGACGTGGGGAGGCTGGGTATGCGACAGTTGAAAAGCCAGAATGGAAGACGGCGAGGGAAACATTTGCTCGTATCTAATAGAATAATATGGATTGGTAAAACTTGTAGCCGAAAGTGGGTAAGATTAGCTATTTATCGAACTCTTGGTTCTTCATGTGGAATCTTCCTTGCCAGCTAGTCGGTCTGGTAGTAATTCTTAAAACTTACCAACAACCACTCAAGACTTGGCACTGCCAATCAACTCCTTATTCTGAAGAGAAATACTTTTCGTTTGGTTGTTTACCTTGTATATGCCAACAAGCTGTTGAGCAAGCTCAAACATATTGTTTCTCAACGATATGACAACAAACTGGGCATTCTTGGTCCTTTCCTTGATGTAGTTGGCGACAATCGAAACGTTTCTGAAATCCAAAGCAGCATCGATCTCGTCCATGACATAAAGAGGAGTGGGTTTATACTTATGCAAGGCAAACACCAACGCCAACGAACTTAATGTTTTCTCTCCTCCTGAAAGGTTGGAAATGTTCTTCCACGACTTCTTGGGTGGCATCACACTGAACAAGATACCTTCCGAAAATGGATCTAGACTATCAACCAACTCAAGCTCGGCATTTCCTCCCATGGTAATCATTTGATACATTTCCTTCAACGAGAGAGAAATGGTACTGAAACCTTCCATGAACTCGTCCAATCTCTTACGTTTGAGTTCTTCACAGTGATTCTTGATGTTGTCTCTTTGGTCTACCGATTCATTCAAATCCACCCTCCTCATCTCAAGCTCTTGCAGTTTCTGTCCGTATTCTTTTAGAACTTCGATATCAACCTTGACTGTATTCATGTAGCTTTCGATCTCGCCGATTTCTTCCTCGACTTCTTCCAAGTTGGCATTCTCAATCTCTATTTTTGAGAGCTGATAAATTTCTGATCCGTTATACTTTGACCATTCTTCTTCGGGTAACCAGTCGATATATGAGGTGCTGTCACGTCTGACCAATTTGCCAAGCGCCTCCTCGCCTTCCTCAATCGAAGTCCGATGTCTGCGAATCACTGACTCGAGCTTCTCGAGCTGGTTTCGGAGTTCGATTTCATCAGACTTCAATTCGTTGATCTTAGAGGTGAGTTCCTCCAACTGATCAGCATTCTTCTCAAGTTGCGACTCTCGGTCATTTAATTCTGATTGAAGAACTTCTACCGTTAGCTTGAGTTCCTCTATCTTTCGCCTTTTCTCGACCATCTCTTCGCTTATCGAAGAATTTTCTTTCTCAGCGGCTGCTAACTCTCTTTCGCTATCAGCAATAATCTTAGCATGTCTCTTGATGTCGTTCTCCAATTTTTTTATTGACATAACATCTCCGGAGGTCTTTTCGTGGATGATCTCGATCTTTTGCTTAATCGAATCCACTTTGGAATTTTGTATTTTTAACTCAACACCACCTGCTTCCATAATCTTCTCTTCCAATGATACTATACTGGATTCTGAGTCGATCATTTGCAGCTTGAGCTCATCTCGCTCTTTCTCAAGGGTCCTAAGTTCTGCTTTTTTCAGTTCCAAAGCTTGATGAGAATCACTAGAAGTACTTGCACGTTCTTTCTCTGCTATGAGGTCCTTGCAGGTCGCGGAAACTTCTTTCTTCTCTGTGACAAGGGCTCGGATATCCAACTGAATCGTTTGAATGGCAAATTCCGTTTCAGGCTTCATGTCCTTCAACTTGCGAAGCTTAATCTCCATGTCTTGGCACTCTTCACTGAAGAGCTGTACTTTAGATTCCATATTCTGTAACTCCTCCTTCATTTGGTCAATTTCTTCTTCAGTATGCTCTGATTCTTGGGTAATTGCATTGGACGTGAGTCTCATAGCACCTCGCGAAAAGCTATTTCCACCTCCTGACATCGTACCGGAAGTGTCGACAACTTTACCGTCTAAGGTGACGACCTTGAATCTTTTAGGTCCGTAAGCAACTGATTTAGCCTCTTGGAGATTTGTAGCCACCAACGTGTTGAACAACTTACTGTAGAAAGCTGGAAGGAACATGGCGTCCTTTGGAACGATCAAGTCAAAGAGCCTCTTGACAGACATTGGGTTTCCTGGAGTTTGGATAGGACTCAAGTCAAACTTCCGGAGCTTGTTCAAGCAAATAAAACTAGCATAGCCGAGTTGGTTCTTCCTTAAATACTCAATACAAGTCTGAGCGGTCTCCACGGTTTCCACCACGATGGAATCGAGTCCAGGACAAGCCGTCGAGATAGCAACATCATACTTATCATCAATTTGGCCAAGGTCTCCAAGTCGACCATGAAAACCCTCAATTCTTCCGGACTTTGCAAGCCGCATCAAACTGACAAGTACTTTGTTTTTATTTTGGGCAATTGTAATGGAGTTCACAGCGTCCTGGGTCTTCTGCCTGGCAGAAGCCAAGCGCACTCGTTTTCCTTCAAGCTGTTTGCGTGAGTTTCGGCATTGCTCTTCTCCCAATGCTATCTGTTCATTAACGCTGGAAAGCTTCTTCTCGAGTTCTTCAAGTTCGGACTCTTTTGCTTTTCCTTCTTTCTTAATATCCACGAGTCTATGAGATGCCTCGCGAAGCTTTGTATCAATCAACTTTGATTGGTTGCCTATCATTTCAATTTCTGAACGGACGAGATCGATGGCAACTTCTTTTTCTTTGAGTCTATCATTGAAGGGCTCCAATTTTCTCTGTAGTTCTTCGATCTCTTGAGAGAAGTGGGAAGTTTTTTGCGTAAGTTTAGTTCGAAGTTCTCTGAGCTTCTCCTTCTCATGATCAAGGGATTCCTCTAGTTCCTTGAGCTCATTCTTGAACTGCACTTCCCCTGCTTTTAAGTTGTCGAGCTGCATTGTTGACGAAGATAATGCGTTCTCCGAATTCAGCTTCGTCTTCTGGATCCGCTTCACTTTATTTCCCAAATTCTTGAGCTTTTCTTCTAGCGAAACAGACTGACTATTAATGGTCTTCTGTTGCTTGTTGGAAGTGGTAATCTTTTCGTTGAGTTGCAGCATAGCCTTTTGAAGTACTGATTTCTCTTCGTTTGCCTTGTCGACCTCTGTGCTGAGCTCTTTGTTCTTTTCGACCTCTTCGCTCAACTTTTCCTTGAGTTGGTCCGCAATCTTCTCATTCTCTTCTAAACGTTTGCTGTTTTCGTGGATGCTCACCTGGTATTTGATGGAACGCTTGTCAGTGAGTTGTTTCTCCATCTCCAAGAATCGGAGAGCCTCATTCTTTTTCTCTTCAAGCAATGATGTATCCTTTTCCACCAACTCAAACCGATTCTCCTTCTCGAGACAGAGCAGATTCAACTCTTCCACTTTAACTAAGCTGTCGTCGATTAAGCCCTTGTATTTGCTAGTACCAATGATATCCTCCAAGTATTCTAGGAGACCATCGTCATTCTCCCTCTCGGCCTTTGGCTTCATTTGTGCAATAGACTCGACTTCTCCCTGCAAAATCAAGAATCTTTTATGGTCAAGATCAATCCCCTGTCCCCGAAGGTAGGTAGTAACGTCGGTGTAGTTGCTGTTTCTGCCGTTGATTAGATACTGCGAAACGTTGTTTCTCGTGGCTCGTCGACTGATGACAATGTCCGAATCAGCCACTTTGTGTGCCACGTTTACTCGTTTGTCGTCATCCACCACATGCATGAAATGGATATCAACTTGGCAGGAGTCTAGTTTCTGGCCGCCTTCTGAGTTGTGAATCAACTCTGAGAGCTTTCCTTGTCTCATTTTCAGCGCACGAAACCCAAATACAAATAACATCGAGTCAATCACGTTGGATTTGCCTGAACCGTTGGGGCCCACCACCGCAGAAAACGATGCATTGAACGGGCCTATTTCCTGGACGCCAGCGTACGACTTGAAGTTTGTCAACACCAACTTGCTGATTACGAGTCTCGGACTATGTTCGGGTTCGCTGGGAGTCTCATTTTGACGTTTGGACTGAGCCACGGTTGAAGTTTCGGTGTCTACGTCTGCAAGTGAATCACGGGTGACTTTAAGTGCCGCGTGGCCATTCAACTGATTTGATCTGGAGTTGGTACGTGTTTTGGGCTCCAAGGTGGACTCCAACGACGATATTTGGTTAGCAACGGGATCTTCCATGACAACTTCTGCGTCTATATCTGCGTCCACATACGGGGGTGGGGGGGAGGCATGTTCACGTCCAGTATTTTGAGATTCTGCAATCGTTTCATTATCTTCTTCACTTTGCTCTCCCCTCTCTTCTTCGTCTCCCTTGTCTTCTGCATCAGATAGTATCTTCTCTTTAAGAGTTATGCCCAGGGTGTCATGATCGGAGGATGAAGAGTTGTCGTAATCGCTGTTATTCACAAATGTAGTTTCGTCATTCATGTCCTCGTATGGTCTCGAATGGCCCACTCTGGGCTTGGTTCGAATCATATTTTGAATGAAGTGGAGACTTTTGCCGTGTTTGGTTTGTTTATAGAAGTTGTATGTAGGATGGGGTATATGTTGATCTCGATGAGACTACTACGAACGCTGATGCGAGTAGTGATTATCTCCTTTTCAGAAAATATGCTGAATTTTAATTTTTTGTGCTTTCTACTTGCTGGATACATGGTACCTACAACTCTTCCTAAATGTTCTCAATTATGCTGTTTTACAGATATTAATGCCGTTATTCCTTCTCTTTCTTCTCCTTCTTCTCCTTCTTCACTTTCTTCTCCTTCTTTTCTTTCTTCTCCTTCTTGTCCTTTTTATCTTTCTTTTCCTTCTTCTTTTCTTCCTTCTCTTCTTCTTCTGCAGCTTCCTCTACAGCTTCCTCCACAACTTCCTCCACAGCTTGAGTTGCCTCTACATCAGCTTCCTCAATCTCAACTTCCTCAATCTCAACATCTGCTGCCTCGACAGCTACAGTCTCTGCATCATCATTGTACTTGATTTTCTTATTCAGAAGTGGCTCGCTGCTCTCTTCAAGTCTATGTTTTTCCGTCTCAAACTCTGCCAGAAGTGGAGGCAATCCTCTTAAATCTCTCTGAACTCTCTTAAGCTGACCCAAAACAGGATTGCTTCCGGCCATGTTGGACATCCCGGTGTTGCTGAACGTGATCTCCTCGGTGGATCCGGGAACAGTAGCTGCGATGGCCTCACTTGTAGAAATAAACTTGGACAAGATAGCCTCAGCTCTGCTCTTGCTGATGGCCTTTATCCCCTTGACATGTGACACAACTGGTGCATTGACTGCACTTTGTTCATTTCTTCTTGGACGATATGTCGACATGGTGGTTGCCAGACGAGAAGGTTAGATTGTCACTTGTGCGATGGAGCTTCACAGTACGAAAAAATGTACTTGTCTTAGTGCGCAAATTTACCCTCTGGCCCTCATGCCAGCGTACACGTGAGCACATCATTTTGAGAAAAATTCCACACAAGCTCAACCAACAGAACATCGTCACAATTCAAATGTTTTGCCTTTCGCGAGCCGTGAGCAGGTCCGTTGCAACTAACGTGACACTGTTCCGCCAATTCTCCCTCTTGAGCAAAACGCCCATGACCACTTCTTTTGGCGCTTTCAAATCCGATATCTCCATGCCACTCATTCGTCCAGAAAGCCGGCCGGTCTCTGCCTTTCTGCTCATCACAAACCTCATTCAGAAGAGATTCAAGTCCAGAGGTAATACATACCAGCCCTCCACGTTGAAAAGAAAAAGAACTTTTGGCTTCTTAGCCCGCTTGAAGTCGAAAAACGGCAGAAAGGTGTTGGCGAGAAGAAGATCAAAGGGACGCTGGTACTTGACTCATTGATGGGGTCTCGCAGCAATGGTCGCTATCATGTCATCAAAATAAAACTCAAATCTGTACATATCTGCACAATAGACGTCATTTAAGCATCTCCCAAGGCTTTGGAGTACTGTTGTTCGATCTCATGGATGAATTTCTGCAATGTAACAATAACCAACTGATGCGTGGCATCGGGGAATTTGTTTCTGTGCAATCCGAACCACTCGAGTGGTGGTGTAGCATTTCCGAGTTCCTTTAATTGTGGTGCTTCGATAATCGGCGGTGCCATAGCGACGTACTGGAACTTGGCATGGTTGGCAACCTTGTCAAGAGTGTGATTCAAGTCATTCACGATATCCTCGTTTGGATCAGTAGAGTCTTCAATTTCCATTGGGCCGATGTCCGTAATTTTATCTTCCTCGAAAACCTTGCTCTTTATTTCGTAACCTTTCTTCACTGGTAACACAGATTCATCCCGCTTGTATTCGGTTCTTGATGAGAGGGCTCTCTTATGAGCAGCGTACATTTCACGCACTAAGCTCACAGATCCGAGATTCCATCTCACATCCACGGCACCCGAGAAAGACGACTGGAACAAATACTCAACGATGTTAGTGTCATACTTCTGGTATGTTCTCATGGAGATCATGAACTTAGGGAATCCAAGGATATTTCCTCCTTTACATTTCCTGGCATACTCAACAAACTGGTCCACGTCGAAATTCTTGATTTGTTCTGGCTCAACCCCTGCTGTATTCGATAACGAAGCGTTCAAGTTATTAAGCTGAAGTTCAACTTCATTCTTAATACCAAGAGAATATTCGTTCTGGACGAAATTGGCTTGCGATCTATCCAAAGAAACGACTAGCACTCGGCTGTCATCTAAAGATTGTGGATATATCTGAAGTGTAGTAACTCCCGTGCTAACTTCAATCTTGGTTTCAAGCTTTTTAGCAACTTCTAGCAATCTGCTAGGGTCATTCTTCTCTTGAATCAAGTGATCTTTATTGGAATCCTCCAAAATCTCCATGTATGACTTTTCCTTCTCTTCAACTAAACGTAAGACAGTTGAAAAAATATCCGAAAAATCAGATGCTGCAAGCGAGGTTAGAAATATTTCAACTTGATCATACTTTATTGCCACATAAAGATGATCTTTCGAAATGTTAACTCCATTCTTTCTGTTGAATGCATCCATCCTCCATCCTTCAAGGTTAGCAAAGGCAAACACATGATCGTCAAAAGCAACCTTCAAGTGTATTCTTTCGAAACCAGTTGCAAAAAGCACTAGTGGAATATCCAAATATGGCAATTCTGCAAATTTCCACTCAATGGCAGAATTGAGAGAAAGCTTCTCGACCTTCAAGTAACCACCTAAACGTCCTTCACTTCCCACAATCAAAGTTTGGCATCCAAATTGCAACTCATAGTACCAATTGGAAGTCTTTCTTGATGTAGCCCATGCACTATCGAGATCTAGATTGACAGTCCCCAATGCAGCACCAAAGTCAACTTCAAGGGAAATATTCGAAACGATGAAGGTGAGTGCAACAGGAATGGCGTATGTTGAAGAAACTTCCCTGAACCTTGCATGCACATTCCTCTGCGCAGATCTTTCCAGTGTTGTTTCGGTTGGCATTCCTTGGAACTGGTATTTCTTCGGATACCATATATCCTTGAACAAATCAAGATCTTGGTACTGCTTCATCTTCACATAAGCTGTGACGTCGCTTAAATTTGCGGATGATACAACCTCTAGACTCGGTTCAAAATTGATTGCACTTGAAAACATGATTCTCTTGATATCGAACGATCCGCTTCTCTCATCGGAGTAGATATGTTGTAAGGATGCAGAAATTCCACTTAACTGGATCAAGAGATATAAGCAATTCAAATTCAATCCGGTACAAGCGTGGATTGATCCACCTTCAGACTCAATAACTGTTGCAACTTTCGCGGTAGGTTCACAGCTGAGAGACACTCTTTGCTTTTCGATAATAAAACCGAAATGGAAGCTCACCTCTTTCAATATATTTCCAACACTTTCTGTCATCTCAGAGGACTTCTCCTTCAGCAGGTCTCCCAGTTCTAAATCACTAGCTTCCAAAGAGTTTTCTGGAATCGGTTTTGAAGATCTAAACATCAGCTTTGAAGCATCAATAAAGTCCATCAATACCGGAACACATGATGAGTATAACGTATTATCTGAAGGAGATAACAACATCTCCACTTTGAAAACATGCTTCTTGACCTCATTCTTTCGATGCTGATAATTTATTGCTGTCAGCACGGCTGGTGAGTGAACTGAAAGCGAAGGTGGGCTATCCAAATTGTCTTCCTGCAAACGGTAGATAAAGACCTTGGAGCCAGCGAAATTAGATGTAATTTGCACATTCTTGATCTTCAAATTAAGAGGACTCCCGCTTTTGCTCTTCACGACAGGTTTGGTGAAGACTTTGTTTGGACCTGATATAATGTTCTTCTCTTTCAGCATGTCCTTTGCTCTTTGATCGAAATAGGTCTGAACTTGTGACCCCGATTGAACAGCACGTTCAATAATACTCATAGAGTTCGACATAAATCTTACATCCAATTCCTCTCCGACAATATTGATCCAGAGGTCATCTTCAGTCGACAGGCAGTAATTGATTTGCAAATGCGCCATGTATGCACGGTTGAGACTGTCCACTTCACTCAGGATACTGTAGAAACTAGACGATGTCGATCCTTTTGCGACTGAAAGATATCCTTCCATCAACGTCAATTTTCCAAGGTCGGCCTTGGTGACAGCAAAGACTCTTTCTGCACCTAGGATAAATCCTGGATAATCCTTATGGGTAGAACCAAATAACCACCCCACGCAGAAGTTGTACGAGAGGAAATGGACAGAAGAGAAATGAAATCTGCTTGTTGATTTTTCCACTTCGACTTCAAATTGCAGGGATGCATCTTCAATTGCCGTAGATTCCTCTACAACGGGACTACCTTCAACGTTCGTTGCCTCAGCCTTGACCAACTCATATTTCTTCAGAACCCTGTTTATTCCATCGGCAAGTTCCACAATCTTAAACAACACCGGAGGACTTATACAAATTCGGAAGTATTGTGATTCAATCTGTAATGACTGGGCAAGTTCAGCATCCTGTGATGTGCTATCATTCAAAATCTTAATAGCAAAATTGAAATCCAACACAGTTGACAAACCAAAGGAAAACAGAGGGTCCACAATTGTGATTCTTGTAGCAGGAATAGTGAGTTCACCCCATAGCGGAGTTGTTTGATCCATATTACTCAGGTTAAAGTTCGCTAGAACCCAAGTGAAATCCTCGAATTCAAGGGAGAACCGACAGCGATCCTTGTAAGTTGAAAACCCAAAATATTCCATAGAAACATTCAACTTGAGTGCGACATTATCAAAGAACGAAGAATTAGAATTTTGCAATTTCGGAGGAACATGATCAGCATCATTTTGTGGGAACCAAGAATTTCCGAACTCTTTGAGTGTCCTTATTCTTCCGGCAAGAGCTGGCTCATGCTTGATGAAATGTTCGATAGAACCAATGAGCAGGCCGTTTGTTAACTTCAAGTATCCCAAATCAATCTCCCCAGAAACTAATGACAAATTATCGAGCATACACATCCGAGAATTTACCAACATTCTAGAATGTTCGTAATGAAAAATTGGAGAGTCAAGTAAAAACAAATCCAAAGTTACAGACTTGTGACAGTACTTGAAGTAGACATTACCAGCGTCGTGAGCCACAACAAAGTTGCACTTTATTGCTGTATTGTGAATTCTTGCTGGGTGCAACAATTCCACAACAGTAGTCGCTTGGCCAATAGAAATGTTTGCCGTGATGTTCGGAAGCTGAAACGCTTGCTTCTCGTTTCCGGTGGAGTCATTCTTCTTCGTAGGAAAGATACTTTCAAATTCCTTTGAGTCTTCCTTCACCAAATGATCCAAAAAGTGACATAGGGTTGCGCTTCTGTCGAGGACCTTGAATTCAAGTTCATCAAGTTGGACGTCGAGGGTCATAGAATCATTCTTGCCAAGTAATCCAGAATACACAAGTCTAAGACCTCGCAAAGACAAACCAATGAGCACATGATCATCTTCTCCTAAACTGAGTCTATACTCACTGGATTGTGAAATCGCCGTCATTTGCCTACCTGCTTCTCTTGTTGTAATGACCTCAACAGAGGACATATTGTCATAGGTGTGGAAATCACAAAATGTGTGGGGGAGATCGAATTTTAAATGGAAGAACCGAAGATGAAAGAGAAACGAAATCTTTGATTCGGTAACTTCAGAAAGCGCCTTATGTTTCGTAGATTTCAGGACACCGGCTGGAGGTTTCTTCTTTTTCAGGAACGAAGTAATTGTCTCAACAAGTCTCAACAACGTTGGTGACAATGTTCCATCGAACGCATCGATGTTGAGTACCGCATTGGTCGTCTCGCTAGGCTGAAGAGTCTCTGTGTCGGGGTTTTCCGAGTGAAAAATGTTTGAAGTGATTCCGTGTAAAGAAATGTTATCACTTTCATGTCCCAACAAATTGACTCTGGCTGTTAGATTCCGCAAGGTGAACATAATATGAGAGCTGGTATCAACAGCCGTCTCAAATTCACCAAACAACGCATGAAAATATTCCGATCGTTGGGCCATATTGCCTTCCCATGGCCGCCAGGAACTAAAAACTTCAATGACTTCCTTCAATGCATTCGGAGGATTAAACCATTCTCTCAAGTTGAATCTGTCTCTTTGGGCCTCGTAATGGGGTAAGTTATTCAAAATACTCCTAAGCTTAGTAATTAACTTCCAACTGTCATAATTTCTAACATGGTCTTCACAGGCCTTAAGAATGGTTGCAGGTTTGGTAATCACACCTGGATCATGTTGCATGTTGGAATCCCTTGCTGTCATTGCCAACATATGGATAAGCTCCTTTCTCCATACATCAGCAGCTTTGACTGCACTCTTCATATTAGAGATTGAAAGAGAAAACATCGATTCGATCCGATCCAAGAAACTTAATGTCCAATTCAAGCGAGTGCTCTCTGCAAATGTCTGTAGCTTTTTTATTGAGATCGAGGAGATAAGGCCCGAAGTATCATCCTTGGTGCCCCATGATTCAATATCACTCAAGTGAACAGTCAACGGAGATACAAAGAAGTTAGGGTCATGAGCTGAAACATATACCTCCCTGGCATGGAATGCAAATGAAACTGGATCGACTTCATGAAGTATGAATCCTTCTCGCTTTCTCGTCGTGATTTTCGAGAATGCAATTGAAGGTTCCAACACAGATATCGTTACAGCCGGTACTGAAGGTGAAGTGCAGAATACCATGGAAGGATTGTTGAGACTCCTTTCGACAACTTTCAAATTGATCGTGGGACAGACAAATCTGATATTATCGACCATAGAAACTGGAAAAATGAGCATTTTAAGTTGCTTCACGGTCTCAACCTGTAATCTGTCGATAAGAAATTGGAGTTCAAGGTTCTGGAAGCCAGTCATCAAAGATCCCAATGCACTTGTACCTTCAGGAGTTATGAACGCATCAACAGCTCCAAATTCCAATACAAATGTGTCATGTTTGTAACCTGGAATATGGGGAGTCTGAGGACTGAAGTCTTCGTCATGATAGTGAGTGGTTGGGCTGAACTCTTCATCCTCTCCCATTTCACTGGAAGTGAACATCGAAGAGTCGTCAGAATCCAAGTGCATCAAGGATTCAGTATCATTATGCAAGGACGTGTACTCCTTCGTTAATGGAAAAGATCCTTTTGGAAGAGATACACTTGCAAACAATGAGCCCAATGCATCCATATAAACTTCGTCTTTGTTCCGACTGAATAGATGGTATGGCACACGGTGAGTAGGGGCATCACTCTTTCTGACATACAGCTGTTGCGTGCGACGATGTTCAAGCATCTTCGCTTTCTGACAGATATCAGTGAATATCAAAGAAGTCTTCAAAGAACCTTCATGTAAGGTTCCGTCACTTTCGTTGACGATCTTAATATCGATCTCTGGGATCGAAAGCGTAATTCTGTCCGAATACCGCATGTTCGCAATATCATTAAACCCAACAAGTAAATCGCTCAAACGAACTTCAAATGAAGTATTAAGAACTCCGGTTGCTAGTTTTATGAAGGTTTGGGGACACCTGAATGTGAAATTAGCCATGTCATACACAATGGGTATGAAGTAGATTAGGGTATTTTCAAGGTCCTTGAACCCTAAAGCAAAATCGGAATAAATTGCTTTCAACCCTGTTAGACAGCCTGGTTTACCCTCAATTTTTATCATATCACTTGCAAAGTCCCATTTACAATGGTATGTCAACAAGTCCGGTGCTAGTCCGAACATTCTGTGGGTATGAACACTGAAGCCGTCAATAACTATCTCCGACTTTCTTGAATTCGTAAATTTCTGATAATTCGGAATGGACCATATGAGATCTTCGTTTGGGAAATTTTCAGTCATGTAATAATAACCAAACACCGTACTGAAATCTGCTTGCATATCCATGTAAAAATTTGTAAGATGGATATCCACATCCAAGGAATCAAACACCAATCCAATATGATGAGAGTGATCGTAAATTTGACAAGGTAAAACTATCAAACCTGTGCGCACCAGGAAAGTGAAGAATATATTCAACTCATTTTCAGTTTTAAGAATACCCCAATAATCTGGGTCAGTTTCATATTCTGTTGAGATTGAATTAGCGCTTGAATTCTCGGAGGAAGGGAATGTTTGACCACTTGTGTACTCTTCGAAAGTCTTGAAGTTCATGTAATCACCAAAGTAATTCTCCCGGAAGGTAAAAAGGTATCTTATGAAGTAGCCATAGAATATCATAGTAACATTATCACCTATTGCATTGAAAACCGCGAAATTGCTGTGGTCCACTTCAACAGAATTGTAATATTGATAGTATCCAGATATTTCAAACGAATCAGTACTTCCCATTTTTTTATTGCCTTTCATAAATGCGCTGACCGTGTGCCAAGATGGCACTTTCAAGAACAAATCAAGAGACGTTGTAGAAACTTTGAAATCAACTTTCGTGCTCTTTGAGAATGGCCCGTTCAACGGAATCACCAGTTCTACCTCAAGTTGTTCACCTTGAAAACAAAGGTACTTGTTATTGTTGAAATCCAATGCGTCGTTTATGATGTTGTGGTCATTGACGTTGAAGTATAACTTATAGTCCAATAGTTCCCAATTAAATTGGTATTCAAACTTCCGGTGATATTCGTATGCAATAGGATCTCCAGAGGAAAAGTCAGCCACTACATCTGTCATTAAGGAAATGTGTTCTCTCAACATGAAAAATCTTCCGTTCTTGGTTTTGTTGTCAAATTTCCAAGTACAGTTTCCGTTCCATTCCAATGGAAACCCGATATCGCAATCAAGAAGGTGCTCATCTGCAGAAAACATGATATCATGGTTAACGGAGGTTCTGGCCTCTGGTCTGTCCATGTAGATAGAAAGAGTATTTGGCCAGCCTGAGGTATTAGCCAAGTACGAAGTAAAGGAGGTTATCTTGGAGTTTTCTCTTAATTTGAGCTCTATCCAGCCGAAAGGCCGAGTGATCTTTTGCTGACGATTTGCGGCTGTGGCCAATATTTCTTTATCCTTGCTCAATTCACGAGTAGGGAGACGAAAGATGATTTCGTCTTTCGTGAAAATCCGGAGGTTGAATCCAGGGTATCCTCTAGGTGATCCAGGTTCTGTGGACACCTGAGAAGGCTCACTATCTCTTGATAAAGGGGGAAATAGCATTGTCTGGATGGGACCACGCTGTCGATCCGCCCATGAGCCGTAATGGATTGTAGCCATTGAGAAAATTAGGTCAACACCAAACTCTGGAGGTGGATAAAAATCAGCCCGATCGGAGGTCTTAGCAGGATAAACACCTGGGATATCATAAAAATAAGTTAGCTGAGTAGTTGCTGTGTCCAACACCAAACTATACTTTGCATACTCTTCGATATCGCTAATCTCCATCACCTTTTCGTCGTCGAAATCATCGATGTATCGTCTCAACCCACGCCAGTCCGATGATGAGTATGGAATTTCCGGATTAGCCGTGTGTTTCCCAGGGATGATCTTTTCCACTATGTTCTTGATTCTGCGTAGATATTCCCGACGAGAAGGGAACCTCATCTTGGACGCCTGGCCAGCAGGTGACTCCGCGGAATACCTCAATGGGTCATAGGTGATGTTTGTCTTCAATGAGACCTGGAACTTCTCCATGGTGATATCAAACGATGCACGGTAATCATCGAGCAAACATGGAGACTTAGACACATCTACAATAGCATTACCAGACTTGAAAGATGCAATCAAAATTGAGGGAGTGGTGGGATTTCCGATAACAAAAGCACCTCTTTTTATCCGAACGAGGACTGGAAGCATGCTCATGGGAAAGTTAAGTGGGCTAAGCGCAGACGACTGATCCAAATTCAGTGCCGAAGACAGTGAAGCTCGTTTGTGGAACGATTGTGCAGACGACAGAGATTCAGCCAGAGAAGTGGAAAATTGGAAGGACGTCTCCTTCTCCCCAGGCTCTGTCTTCTTCAACGCTTCAACGATGTTATCGTAGGAGACACCTCTGTTATACATGAAGATTTCTAAGCCGTCCAAGAGTAATAGAATGCTCGTCGGGAGCTTCATGTTTTCTTCTGGTGTCAACCCCGATTCCTCACCTGGGAGCTCCTGGTGCATGGCCATGAAGTATTTGGACACTCTGGTGAGTTGAAATAGCCAGTACCGCCATGTAAGGTTAAGCCGGAGAATCGAGATGGTATAGTCAGAGGTGGAGATAACCACATTTCTGGCGGTGATTCGGCCACCCAACGGAGACACGCGGAACGCCTCCAAGGTAATGCGGATGTGGAATTTCTTCCATAATGTTAGCCGAAGAATAGTGGACAAGATGAACCCCACGAACCGGGGGAAGTAGAACACGAACGCTAGTCCGAGGATGAGTGCAAGGATCCAATCGGAGAGATACACCCATGTGGACAGCGATAGGGCACTAGAGCCCGATATCACCGAGGAGAACCGTGTGAGGTCTGTCATTGGTGTGTCGATGACTAC
Source organism: Sungouiella middelhoveniana (assembly GCA_030557965.1). Classification (NCBI taxonomy): domain Eukaryota; kingdom Fungi; phylum Ascomycota; class Pichiomycetes; order Serinales; family Metschnikowiaceae; genus Sungouiella; species Sungouiella middelhoveniana. Next base: position 805,969 of record JANIJQ010000003.1, on the reverse strand, counting down.
TAGGTAGGTAAGGTTATGTGTGATTGAACTTTATGGTGGATCCGTACCTCTGGAGTAGTAGGCAGAGTTGTAGGAGGTCCATGACTATTGATTTTCTTTTTTTTTTTTTGCTTTCAGTTATTTGCTTTCTTATTCATTTATTTGTTTCAACTATGAAGCTTCTTTTGGTAGTTTTTTAACTTTTGGTTTTTGTTGTACTAGTTCGCTCTATTCTCATCCTTCCCTGATGTTCTCATTAATCTGGTGAATACTGTCTAGTTCTCGTTTGTGTAGTTTATTCATTTCTTCACCAAAAATCGAAAACAATTAAAAATCAAAGAATCTCCAAAACTGCCTTTTCTAACCCCGCTTCTTCACCTAAACACAAAATTCGCCAATTCCCTCCCCAAATCAACCCTCCATAGACCTCTCCAGGGAAGTGAAGCTTATCGCCTGCAGACAATGCCACTTCCAATTAGATCCTAAACACAAACAATAATACCCATCACTCTACTTTCTTTCCACCATGTCTAACCACGTCCGTATCAACACACTAGACCAGGAAAATAACCACAGGCTTCTCACCGGAAAGTCCAACACACACGATCAGGAGAATTTGCGAATTTCCCAGAAGCGTACGAGGCCAGTGTCTGGGTCCACCGACTTGAAGCGCTTAAGAGTGCCCCTCGCGGGCAAGGACCAGAATCTGTTTCCAGGGTTGCAACGATCGAAGTCTTCGGCGGCAAATGTTTTACAGAGCCAGCCCCTCAACCAGAATCAGAATCAGAACCAGAACCTGAACCAGAACCTGAACAATTCGAACAAGAACCACAACCATATCCAAAACAATCTCCAGCGAGTACTCCCCTCCTCCTTCAAGCAGCCAACATTGTCCAAGTCGAATTCGTCGTTGGGATTTACACACAGACCAACCGGTGTTTCTCTGGCTGCTCAAATTCGCAACGCTGACCCTCACAAGAATGATCTATTCCCGCTGCGGGATGCACACAGACCTCCAGAGTTGACGCCCAGATTCTCCACGGACTCTCTCAAGAAGATCTCTACGCCCGATTTGCCACCCTTGGATATCTCCCTCAATGATACCTTTTCGGAGAACACCCGGATGTTGCATGCTAGCAATCTTGAACATTCAGTTCAGCATTTCGGGGATCCCATCAAGGGAAGCAAGAGAATGTGGCAGAATGACGAGATAGAACGTCTTGCAAATGATGCTGACAGTATAGAAGTAGTATCGCACCAGGATATTCCTGTTCCACCGCATGTCCCTCTTGGCCTGACTCCCTTGCTGACTCTAGATCTCGAATTCATCCGCAGTGGGGTCAGAAACCGGCCGCTGTCTCCAGTTCTGGCCCTTTCTTTCGATTCTACATGGGACGAGAACAATATTGACGATGAAGAGGAGAACATGGCCCTCGAAGGAGAGTTTGCACACACTGGACTGGTGGGACTAAGTACCGAGGAGCTCATTAACTTGCTTGAGTTCTGAGAATGTTTAGATTCCTATTTACATCATTAAAACATATATACATGGGGGCCTACTGCGTGGCACACTCTGGTGTGTACTCCGGTGGAACGTCCCCGTAATGCTCCGAGTAACCAGTATATGATTTTTCTTCTTCCTTTGAGGGGTTGTAGTCGGGCAAGGAATCGTCTCTAGCAATGGTAAAATCCGTGACGTACTCGATATTGGGTTCTGGCAATGCATCGCCCAGTACTTCCTGCTTTGATTTCTCCTTTAAGTCTGTAGGTAGTAAGTTTTTGAGCTTCATCAAGTCGTTCTTTTCCAAATACCAGTGGTCCGGAGGAAACTCAATGTCCACTTCAATATAGAGGTCTCCTCTTTTCTGGGACGACGAAAACCATCCTGTGCGTGCCTTGATGGGCATGCCCTCACCTTTAATTTTGAGATAGTCGCCGGGTCTCACCACTTTGCCTGTAGGTGTAGTGACATGGATTGCACGGCCATCCAAATGTTTCATCACCACCTTTGAGAACCCCGACAATGCCTCTACGAGCGAGATTTTGTATTTGATGAATAAATCGTCGCCCTTTCTCGTTATCTTATCATGATCTTTGCAGTGAAACGTCAAAATGACGTCTCCGGTCTGCTTACCCGGATACTCATCAGACTCTCCTTTCAACACTACCGACTCACCACTTTTCGACCCTGGCAATATCTCAAACTCAAGAATCTTCGTCTCCTCGACAACTTTCTCGCCTTTGCAATGCTTGCACTTATCCTTGGATCTCATCATTTTCCCAGTTCCATTACATGTAGAACAGTCCACATGGAACTGAGAAACCAACCCAGGGCCAACCCGCTTAATTTTAGTGGTGTATCCTTTTCCACTACACATGATGCATTCTTTTACGGCCGCCTTTTTGCGAGCACCACTGCCCTGACATGACTTACAGATGACGTTTCTGGTGCTGGTAATCTTCACCACTTTGCCCACGTACAATTCTTCGAGAGTGACGTTGACCTCCAACTCTGCATCCGGAGTGCGTTTAGCAGCATTAGATCGGGCAGCCCCTGATGCTCCTGAGTTGAACAGCGAAAAGAAGTTGGAGAAATCGTCTGCTCCAAATTCCTGGGACCCATATGCGTTACCAAAAGGATTACCATCAAAGCCCGAAGCACCGGGCCCCATGCCGTTACCCATACCATCTGTGGTTCCATACAAGTCGTACTCCAGTCTTTTCGTATCGTCGATCAAGATCTCGTATGCATGGGAGATTTCTTTGAACTTGATCTCGGCTTCATCTCTCTCTTCTTCACTCACTTTATCTGGATGGTACCGAAGCGCAAGTTTTCGGTAGGCACGTTTTATATCACCACTTGTTGACGAACTGTCGATCTCGAGAATTTCATATAGATCAACACTCATCGTTTGCTATGTGAATGTGGAGAAGAAGTACTTCAAAAAGAATCACTGGTGGTACTGCAGGTGGGCAAGACAGGCTTAAATGTGAAGATGGAAGTGGAATGGAAGAGAACGGAAACTGAGACGGTTGGATGCAGCCAGAGGGCGATAGAGAAAAAAAATGAGAGAAGTAAACGTAAAAAAATTTCGACGTGGACAGGATTCGAACCTGCGAGAGCAGAGCTCATGAGGAGGTGCTGGAAGCCTGCACCTCACGCCTTAACCACTCGGCCACCACATCTTGTCGATATTGGACGTCGGTTTTTCTGTTACTAGTGCAGAGCGCGGAAGTGGTCACGTGACATACATATCAATCGTTCCCCTTTTCGTTGGTTTTTTTTTTTTTGACAAGGTTTGGAAGACTTGTGGACATTATTAATATGGTCACCAAGTTGAAAACTTGCACCGATGCCAATAGAACTGCCCGGTTTGATGTGAGAACCACTTTCTCAAATCCAGCAATTATCTACCACGAAATGCACCATGTTCTGCCTCGAAATGCACCTGAATATCACAATAACGCGAAGTGGCAGAACCACACCTCAATTGCCAAATTGAATAATTCGTCCTGAGCAATCCCTTAGCGATTCAAGAAAAAAAGCCCACTTATGGGAATATGACCCCAGACTGCTCGGAGCCCAACGTCCAGCCCCTTATTTAGTTGCAGTACCAAAATATGGCTACATTAATTCTCAATAAAGTGACACTCAGAGAAGCAATCGAGGACAAGAAAAGTAGAGGGAACGAAATAAACCATCCCAAGAGCCCAGTATGATTTCAATTGACCATGAAATACCAGCGATCCCTAAAATTCAGCACTGCCCCACTTAGTGCCAGCTGGAAGTTCCTGCAGGAGAGCAGTCTGGTAGTGAGCATTCGGGAACGAGTGGTCAAACATACTTTTCTTTCATTCACCCAAGAATTTCATATTATCACAATGGTATGTCTACCCACCCAGCAACGTTGCATCATCAATGTTTCGTCTCTGCACCCAATGGTAATTCCCATACTAACCCCCGCAGTCTAGATCAGGGTATGTTTGACGGCAATAGTGCCACCCTTTATATGAGTCCATTTTCGGATTTAATTCAATGTACTAACCACCAGAGTTGCCGTTGCTGACGAGTCGTTGGCCGCTTTCAACGAATTGAAGTTAGGAAAGAAGTTCAAGTTTGTTATCTTCGCCTTGAACGACAAAAAGACCGAGATTGTCGTGGAGGAGACCTCCACCAGCGCGGACTACGACGCATTCTTGGAGAAGTTGCCAGAGAACGAGTGTAAGTACGCTGTCTACGATTTTGAGTACGAGATCGGTGGAGGTGAAGGTAAGAGATCCAAGATTGTCTTTTTCACCTGGTCTCCAGACACTGCACCAATCAGATCCAAGATGGTGTACGCTTCTTCCAAAGATGCTTTGAGAAGAGCTTTGAACGGTGTTGCTGCTGACATTCAGGGTACTGACTTCTCAGAGGTTGCTTACGAGTCTGTTTTGGACAGAGTCAGTAGAGGTGCTGGATCCCACTAGGACTAAATAGCCAAGATGTTTTGTGAAGTGCGTGTAGGAAGGGGAGGAAGTAGGTAATTAGAGGGAGAAACAGGAGGGAAAATGGGGGTAGAATCGAAATGTTCACGACCGATGCTGGTGCTAAAGATGAAAGAAACAAATCAGAAGGAGGGGAACTTAGTGTGTTGGAGAATTGCCAGTTGGCCAGTCCAGAGGTTGTTTTGGAAGGATTCACAGTTGGTTAAGGGGAACATTCAATTTGAGTCCCAACCCTATTCTCTCTCAACACAGAAGTGGGTCCACCACTCCGCAGGACTCTGCTTTGGATTTCTAACTACATCTATTTTGTATTCCAGGCAACTTTCATGATGCTACAAAATCTGAACAAATTATCCTCTAATTGCGTGAAAGTTTGAAGTACAATTACTTCGAAACACCATTGGTTTCTTTCTTCCTGACGTACTCACCCATTCTTAACTTCACAAGTACACCAAGAGCACAATACTTACAAACACCAACCAGTCTCTTTCCCATCCATATAAAATTCCGAATAATAACTACAAGGAATCCAAAACCCAAACGTATCATTTTTCAACGCCATATACTTTTCATCACTATCTCCCTGCATCGACTATCTCATCTTATCAGCCACTACTTTACAGTAACTACCACTACCTAATAACCCACCCAACGTCCAGCGGGCTCAAGTCCTCTCAACATACATTCAGCCAAGTTTTTCTATGGGTTCAGACAAGCCCAAACTTCCGCGGGCGACCTTGGAGCAGAAGATCAAAATCCTAGACTACTACCAAAACTCCCAACGGCCCCAGCTGGATACCGTGGAGAAATTCAAGAACGAGGTGGCCATCTCGACATCTACATTTAATGAGTGGGTAAAACACGAGCACGAGTACCGTGAGCGGTACCAGCAGCTGGCCAACGACTTTCAGAAAAACGCCAAGCGCAAAGTCAAGTACAAGTACGACAAGATCAACAGAGCCATGGATTTGCTAGTGCAGCAGAAGATGGAGAGGGGCGACGAGATTTCTGAACCCATACTTCGTGGCTACTGGCAAGTGTATGCCCACCAGTTTGGCGTAGATAATCCCAAACGATTGATAGGATTCTCTCACGGTTGGCTCGCGCAGTTTAAGAAGAGACACGGCCTCTCACGCAAGAAGGGAGCCAAAGAGAGCGATCTCACCTTGACTCCAAATGAGAGGTTACTCTCTGGACAAGCTCCTGAGGAATCTGAAGCTATCAGTGGCGAGAAACAACCGTCTCCAGGAAAACTAGACGAGGCACCAACTCCAGCACAGTTCCAGCCGCAGCATTCACTCAGTTTTCCTGGCCAGTATCCGATCTACAATGACCCGGATTCGGCCAAGAAACGTCAATCGCTCACTCGTGGTGCAATTCAGGATGTGCATGACTCTCTCGCAGGGGACCGCCCAAGACAAGCTCACGCACTGCAAAACGACCAAGCCAACGGGGAATCGGGCCAGAGTTTAGCACTGGCAATGAATATTTCCATGGGCCCCGAGCAACGTGTATCTGCTGCCGACATTGAGAAGTTCATCTTTTCTATCGCTGATCACTTCTTCCACGAGCAACAGTACCAATACCCGCAAACAGTCAAGACTTACCAGGAGTTCAAGTCGCTGTTTCTCAGCGAGAGACTTATAGATCTACGTTCTTCCAAAGAGCAACCGCCGCAGCTCGTTCTGGTGGGTCTGACTGTAGGTGCGGCCAACATGGTGGCCATGCTGGGTCTGGGCCAGATCCCGCTTCAGGAGGGGATGCAGAATCACTTACAGAGTCAATTCCAGAGCCAACGGCACAACCTACAATCTCAGATGCAAAACCAAGTACAGAGTCACATCCAGGGGATTCCGGACCAGGAGCAGCAGTTGGGCCAGACTCATCGCAGTCGTCTGAGATCAGCAAAACTGAGGCAATACTCAAAGGCTCCGCAGAATCACCATCATCCGACCCAACAAAGTCACCAGAACCATCAGGATCACCAGGGACCTTCCATCCATTCAAGCCTGACACACCTACATTCGAGCCTGACACACTTACATTCCAGCCATGGTGCTCAAAGTCACACAAGCCGTTCGAGCCAACCAAGCCATACTGAACACCCAAATGGTAGCCACTCTCCAGCCACCAATGCTGGTCCTACTAAGACGCGATATTTAGATGCCACCATGCAGCAGCTCCCACTGCCTCAACTTCTCTCTCTACATCGTCTACATCCATTAGCACGGACAGAATCGATCAACCAAAACACCAGCCAACAGCGAGACATGCAACAGCAACCCGCACTGAGTTTTCCTCCTGGCGACAGAGATGCTGGGCTTGATGAGATGTTTGCAAGAGACGGTTCAAATCGCCAATATGGAGACCAGTGGCAGGAGAAGTCTAGCCTGCGGAAGATCTGGGAACAGAATAAGATCATGCTCTCGTGATCTGCAGCAATAGACATCTTAGATGATTTCGGGTTGTATGGAAGTCATCCGAGGGGAATGTTGATGTATACTATCACAAGTACGAGACTGTGCGTGTGAGACGAAAACCACCCACGAACCGATTCTTCAGCTGGGATGAATGGTGATATCCAGCTACCAATTGTTACCCAGCATTAGTTTGTGAGTTGTTTGTGTTGCCGCATTCTTATATAACCACTCTGTGCTTTCTGGAGTGTAACCTTTAGATCACCGTTTGTCAAGCCGGTCGAAAGACATCTACTTATATTGATCCGTATCCAGCAATTTATTTTCCTATCATATATGACCCTATATCCCTTTTATCTAAGATGCGTGTAATCTGTTTCTCCCATGTTCAATTCATGCATTTGCGTAGTCAAGCCTTCCCATTGAACCTTGATCTTTGGATTTCCGTCGTGGGCAGTAGTTTTTTTGGGGCAGTCAGCACAGTTGGCACACACTTTGGACCCGTCATCCAATGCAATTTGTCTCTCTGGTGGACATGAAGTCTGGTTGGTCTTTTGGTGCAAATCGAGACGCTGGCCCTGTTTGGTGATAATCGGTGTAACTTTCACAGCCACGTTTGGATCGTGATCTATAAGCATAATCTGATGCGGATCCAGGTGTTTGGCGTAGAGGTAGTTGCGTAGAGCCATATTCGAGAGTATTGAGAAAACTAGCCAATAGTGGGAAAGAGCATCATATTTTGGCTCCGACGCTTGTCCATATATATATATAGCAAATGGGTGCGAAAAAAGTGCCCTCATTTCCGTTGTACGGAATAGTGGTGCGACTTTTTCAACTCGGCAAGGCACCCGAGATGAATCATGCCATCTCTAAGTTTAGGTGATCTTTTAGGCGACGGTGCATTTTTTTAGCATTTTTGATAGCGTACTATTATTTGTGTGATTGCTAGAGGGTGCTTTCGTTGCTCTGGGTTGGAACTTGCGTTGTAACTGTGGCCATGAATGTTTTCCATTTCTTTAGCATTCACCGTTGGCCACTTCGATCACGCGATGCACCAAAATCTTTGAATCATAACGCATCTGATGCTTTGAAGCATAACGCATCGGATGCTTTGAAGAATAACGCACCTGTCAACCTGGTGTACTCGGCCCTACGCATACGGTCGTATGAGAATGTAGAATTGTCTAGTTATGCGATAAATGCTGTTGCGGGCTGGTGAATTTGATTCCCACGATGACGATGCCAATCACAATGGTGAGAAACTTGTACTTGAGATTCTCGTCCACAAGCGACTCGGCGCCCTTGGGTCGCTTGACTAAGTGTCCCTTTCCGAATATGAGATACCGCATCTGATTGAAGGTGTTGAGTTTGGAGTACACAATCTCACTTCCGCTCTCTGACTCGTAGTTCTCGTCCTCCAGCTCGTCAATCATCGAACTCAATTCGTCGTCCTCGTCTATGAAAGACACATCTTCAACGTTCATGGGCCTGAACGTCTGTGACTTGAACTTCTTGGGTGTCCTGGTGTCCTCTTCGTTAAGATATACCTGATTCCTTCTCGAGAGAACCCGCAGGCCATGCTTTCTTTCATGGTTCAAGAACCCGTAGTCATCACAATCATCTAGAGAGTTTATAAAGTGGCTCTTGAAACCAAAACCTTCATCTTCATTGTCTGGCAGTCCATCGAATGCGATTCCACCTCCTGGCTGAATGATTGAGTAGTGTTTGTTGATATCATACTTGGACGAAAGAATTGGGTTAATAGAAACAGAGCGTAGCACTCTCTTCTTATGAATTAACATATCTTTCAGCTTTTCAATGAGCTTCGCATCAGAATACTCAATATTCCCTCGGAGATTTTGCTTGCTGGAAAGCTTTTTGATGTTCTTTTTCTGCTTTTGCAATTCAAAACCAATGTACGATAAGAGCTTTTCATTGTGCAACTTCAACGACTGCAATTCAAACTTAAGCTTCATGATCTCTTGCTTAGTAACATCATTTCCCAGGATGTTGAAATCTGTCATTAAACTTGAACGTTTCGAGGAGGATGTCATGATAGAATCACGCTTGAATGAATTGTCAGTGAACCCATTGAGTTTCATGAAAGCCCCATCTCTGTCGGTTTCCATAGCTTGAGATTCTTCAACTGTACGAAGATGCTGTAAATAGTCTTTATCTGGAGACGACGCGCTTCGAAGTTGTTGGTCTTGCCGCTCAAACTCAACCTTAATGGGAATTATATCATGGGAATTATAACGCGAATGGTTAGGTTTGGAGCTTGAGTATCTCTTCTTTGTGACGGTTGCTGAGCTTGGTGTTGGCAAGGGATTTCCTGCTTCATACAAGGAGTTACTCGTGTTTGCCAATTTCAATGGCGACAATACAAACACTTCGTCATCTTCCTTGGGAGTTGAAAGTGGCTGCAACTTCACTGGAAGTGATTGTCGTTTCTTGTATTGAATAGTAGGATCTGCAACTGGAGGTGATGCATGAATGTCATTGGTCAAGGGTGGAATGTTTGTCGGTGGGAACTGGAAGTTCTGTGGGACATCAACAGCAGGATCAGAGAAGGAATATTTGATAGGAGACGATGTCTCAAGTTGGTGGCTCTCCATATCTTCAACCAACGAATCTAGTAAGCGAGTGCCATGAACACTGCCATCAGATTCAGAGTCGGAATTTTGTTCCACATAAGGAGTGTGGTGGAAGTCACTCTGATTATCGCTTCCGCTGAGATTGTGGCTATTTGCACTCTCAAGGAGAAAGTCTCTTTCTTTTGTTAAGTACTCAATTTGATCCATTAGAAGAGCTCTGGAGTTTTGCTCAAGCTCCAAGTTGCTCTCGAGTACTTTGTACCTTCTCATCAATTTGTTGAACTTGTCTTCAGCTTCGGACGAGACGGCCTGTGAGTGGACCTGGCCAACTTCCAATTTCTGAGAAATGCGGTGGTTTCGGCGTTGAAGTTCTTCCATTGATTCCTTGTAGAATTTTATTTCTCGTTCAAAGAGATCATTGTTTTTATATCCTTGTTCCTCAAGAGCACGAATGACTCTTTCTGAGTCAGAAACCTTCATTGAGAGTTCATATACGAGCAGTGACTTCTTGTTGAGCTCCTCTTCCAAGTGGGAATAGTCTCTGGTGATCGTGGCTAATTTTGTGGCCAATTCCAGGTATTGTTTTTGGAGCATTTCATTGGGCCTCGTGGGGTTCTCAGATATTGTCTTTGGAGGACTTCCAGAAAGCTTTGATTTCGAAGGATTGACATTGTTCATGGCGCTTGATCTTAGCGGCGACCGATTAGGGGTCAGTGGCTGGTTTAGATGAGACTGAGTAACCAAGGTGCACTCAGGACGGGATTCCATTGTGAGAAACAAACTGCGAGTGACAAGCAAACAAAAATCGCCGGGAAGTGGTGTGGATAACGGCTGCAGACAGGAGTGTCGGATGGGATGTTGAACGAATGAAAAGTAGTTGGAATAAAAAGTAGTTGGAAGCGAGAGTATAGAAGTTGACCGGCAAAGTAAAAAAGCAGAGTGTGGAAAGAAAACACGATGGGGTTGGTTATCGAGTTTGGGCTCAGCACGAACGGGTAAAAATTGAGCTTGAGACCACTTTTAGAGACTCGAACCAAGCAGGAAAAAAACCCATTCCTAACTAGTAAACATAAGTCTGTAAGCAAGGTGTTGTTATGGTTTAGCCCCAATAAGGCAAGTACCAACGGTTACTTATACTACATGTAACGGGCGCGAAAGTGAGATTGAGAGCAAAAAAAAAAAAGGGGAGGGAAGGGTTTATATAGACACCAAGCTGCAAATAAGTGCACCCCAATACATTCGGGCTCGGAATATAAAAGGGAGAGTGTTGCCCATGAATATTTTGGAGTAGGCTTGGCCTCTAATTCTGCCGTGGACAATTCTGAGGTGCGAGCAGCTAGTTGAAACTGGCCATTCCTTTGAAAAATCCTCCTCCTAACTATCGTTGAGACTGTCATTCACTGAATGTGTAACTGATAACGATACCAGAATGCGTAGTTGATTCTATACAAAAGTACTTGGAGGCGGATTAATTAGCAGAGAGCGAAGGCACGGAACGATTGAAAATAGTGAAACAGTCGACACCGCGCAATCAAGTATAGAGACGATCTGAGGAGGTTAAGGAATGCAGCATTACGATGGAAAGTATGGAATTTTAGATCTCATATGGCAGAAGATAAACTAGCATTTTCAAGGCAAATTCTCTCTCTTGTCTTGATCATTGGGCAAGTGGCAATCCTTATGTTCAGGTTCAACCACAATTTCATCACTTTATCTGTGAGTCATGGATTCCGTTACTGCATGCTAGTCGTAATTATTACCTCTCCACAGTAGCTAATCTCGCGGGCCGCCGTTTCCAGGCGACTTGAGCAGGAACCAATTATGGTCGTGTGAAGTCAACTGGCTTGGGACATTTTTTTTCTCGGCCAAATATATAAAGCGCTTTGATTCCGGCACCCTGCATTCTCAGATAATCAAAAGTACAAGATGCCAGTGCAAATCGAATCAGAAGAGTCCTTCCATGAGAAAATCGTGTTGCAATATACCGATGTCATCGGGGAGAAATTGGGAGGTTCTATTTTGCGTTTCTCTGACGAATGGTTTGCAGCCGCTGAAAACTTGATTAAGCCTAAACCTCCTATCAGAGAAGCTAACAAGTTTACTCACGCAGGTGCATGGTACGATGGCTGGGAAACCAGAAGACACAACACAGAGGAGGCTGACTGGGTCGTTTTCGCAGCCGGTGTCTCTTCGGCCAAGATCATTGGTTGTGAAGTTGACACTGCTTTTTTTAATGGAAACCACGCACCAGCTATTTCTGTCGAAGGTGTAAATGTGGTGCACGAAGCTGATTTGAATGACGATTCATTGGTTTGGGAGGAGATTATCGAGAAAACGGAGTGTGGTCCTTCGCAAAGACACTTTTTTGTCAGATCGGAGATCACCGACAACAACTACACCCACTTCAGATTGAGGATGTACCCTGATGGAGGAATTGCTCGTTTCCGTTTGTACGGTACAGTGGTGCCTATTCTCCCCAAGCTGGAGAACACCATTGTCGACACCGCATCGGTGAAAAACGGAGGTGTGGCCGTGAGGGTCAGTGATCAGCACTTTGGAAGTGCCGACAACCTTCTTTTGCCAGGACGTGGACACGATATGGGGGATGGTTGGGAGACCAAGAGATCGAGAACTCCAGGTCATGTGGACTGGGTGGTCATTAAATTGGGAGCATTGACACAAATCAAGAACATTGTGGTGGACACTGCCCACTTCAGAGGCAACTTCCCGCAGAAGGTCAACATCAAGGCGTTCAATGGGCCCGAGGCACCAGAGTTTGACTCTGACAAGTGGACTACGTTGGTTGGCGACAGCAAGACTGGGCCAGACAAGGAGCATGAGTACGACGTGACTGACGACAACACCTACTCGCACGTTCTCTTGACTATTATTCCTGATGGAGGAGTGAAGAGAATCAGGGTCAACGGAGTGATTAAGGCCTAATTTAAGTGATGGCAGATATGGCACGGTTCTAGGTATGGCTACAATGTATATTTATTCACTTCATAACAAGGGAGCTGGATGATCTTGTTGGAGTGAGATCTCATTTAGTGGGTTTTGACACTTAGATTCATGTGACCTTAGTAGAAGTAACTTTCTGTTCGCAGTTCCCCGTTAATCTTGGTTCTACTGTGTAAGACAATGCGGATGTTTGGACACCGTGCGGACCGAATCTGACTACCTTCAACATTCTTGTCAATAGCAAATGCACATTGCATTGCATAATCAGAGTCAAATGCTCCGCCAGCTTCAATGACTTCTTTACCTTTCCTACTAACGGCCCGCTTGTCGCCGCGTGGACGGCCCGACGGCGGCCCGCCGCGTCCTTATCGGGCTGCATACAAACCTCTATTCTCGGCCTCATGCTTTGATGGTGTTTGTACTGTCTAGATGCACTCTTAATGGGAAACCACTACGATCTTTTTTCACGAACCTACTAGCCACAATTGCTGTTGCACCTATCATGAAGCAATGAATGAACCGTTTTTGAGTGAGGATAATTTCAATGATTTTGTAATTTCTTGAAGATTGGAACACATCGAGAGGAGATCATTAATGTATCTTCCATCCGATGCATACATTACCGCGGGCTGCCAAACCGAATGTTCGGCTACATGCGATCTGAACTTGAATCGCTCCAATACTGACCAGATTCTCAAATATAACTCTCTTCTTTCTCAATCATCGCTGTTTTTTTTTCTTCGCGTTGCTTCATCTCATCCATTTCTTCCAGCTTTATTACCCTCCCTTCCATCCACGCCTCTTTCTGATTACCTTAAACCTTCCTACACAACTCATCGCATCTATCGAAATCACATCTCATCACCTCTTCCTAGAAATACAAGCATGGAGCGAAAACTCTCCTTCTCCACTATCCGATGCTGTCTTGGCATGCGAATAGCTCCGAGCGATTTCATGAAGCACGACGTTACCTCAATTTTTCCTGAACCTATCCAAGAGCAGCTATTCCAAATCTTACACCCCATTGCAACAACCAATGGCTACTATGCCAGGCTCTTTCTCGCAGAATACATCAAACTCCTAGAAAAAGCAAATGCATCCATCATAGATGACATTTACGAGCTCTACTGCTCGCCTGATATCCTCTCTGCTTCACCGCTTCCTCCAACAGCTTCAGACACACTTAGCTACGTTGTCGATAGCCATGGAAGCACCGTCAAAATAACAGAAACTCCAAAAATTATCTCTGGATCCGGCACCACTGGTCTTCGAACATGGGAGGCTGCGCTCTACATCCTGACATTCTTGAATGAAGATTCTCCCAACCGGCCAGACTTGACCGGGAAAACCGTGGTGGAATTGGGGTCGGGCACCGGGTTGGTTTCGTTGGCACTTTTGAAGAACTACTCAACTCACTTGTTTGAGAAGATAGTCCTCACCGACGGAGACTCGGCCGTTGTGGAGAATCTTACAGCCACAGTTGGCCACAACCACATTGGTGACGTCCCCGTGGTGGAGACTCAGCCGCTATGGTGGGGCACCACTGATCCACGTGACGAGGACAATTTTATCCAGAACCCACCGTTTGGTCATGTAGTGGTTGCTGCAGACGTCACCTACGATGGTCTGGTTGTTCCACTGCTCATTTCTACATTGGGTGATTTTTTCAACAATGGGGCATACGTTGCTTATGTGGCTGCGACGGTGAGAAACAGTGATACAATTGAGGTGTGGGAGCGGGTGTTGCTGGAGAATTTTGTGTGGAGCATTTGTAGCTATAGTAAGGATCCACATAATGAGGCGACAGTGGGATGGTATAGGCAAGGCACACCAGAGATTCGAATCTACGAGATTCGGAGATTAAAGACATATTAGACTAATCGGAGTAATGTAGAAGTTTGCCAATTAGGTTGATTTCAGTTAGCTTCTTTTATCTTCTGTTCAGTCTTATTCTATGTCATGTTTCTGGTTAGCTCGTCTTACCTTGGCACCTCATAGTCATCGGGGATCTATGAACTTACGTAACATCTCCTAAGCCAACGTCGGATATTCTTATCTCAGCAAGTTGTCGATTCAGTTGTTTCTCCTCCAATTGCGTAATGTACTTATTTGTCTATTCTTGACGACCCAACCTTGGTATGGAGCCTACAAAGTGAACTACTTCAGAATTAGAATATAGGCAGTGAAACCATTCCAATAGTAGCATAATGAATCATGGAGGAAATGAGAGGAATACAGAACAATAGGATGTATACGGGAGAGTAGGAAGTAGTAAAAAGTGGTTGAGTATAGTTGAGTCTATTGAACTACTCTCGCACTGCTTGTAATGGGTGCGACTAGGTTCACCATAGGAATCACCATGAAGAATCCAGACAAACCAATAACCAGTTGTCTGCACATATATTGATACACCGAATAATCGAAATATCCTTCACTGTTATAATTCTCTCATCATCCAATTCCTCCATGATTCCGCCAATTTCCTATTCTCTTCCCCAGAGTAGTGGGTGCCACTCTGCAGGCCGTTCCTCACCACTCCTTTTCATTGGCTAGCAGGCGCGAAATCCGACTACACTGCGAACAAAAAAACTCTCAGACTACTACTTTCCTCAACATCATGACTGTCAAATTCGCCACTCCTGTGCTCAAGTACTACTGGCCATTCGCCACCGGAGGTATGTCAATTGTGCTCTTGGGATAGACCGGGCCGATTTGGCCGATATGAACAACCAAAGAAGAGACTCGCTTGGTCAAAATCGTGGACTGGTTGAAGAATGAGCATGTAATGGAAACTGAACTCTGGATATCAGTCCATAATTACCACATCTTGTGGAAGAAGCGCTTGCGGTCAGCATGATATAGTTCCAATCCTATAAAGATATACCCAGTACCGACCATTTTCCATCCATTGAAATATTCCATCGGAAGTACTCCAACACCTTCTATGTCCACTAGCGTCCATTATATCCAGGGCACTTTCCATTTGCCATCAAGGAGTTCTTTCATCGGGTTCCAACGTCCTATTCAACTTCCCTCACGACTCCATGCTTCGGTCCCATCTCCATACTTCCGTCCCATCTCCATACGTCCCCCGTATCTTCATTTCCACCTTCCCTACTAACAAACAGCTGCCATCTCCTACGCCTTGATCTGGAAGGCCGCTGGTGCCATGCAAGACACCAACGAGTTCATCAACGACCCAAGACACCCAAGATTTGCCAACGGTGGTAAGTTCATTGACTTGGAAAAGAAGGATTAAGCACAAAGAACACTGTATAGTGCAATAACATCATTGAAACCAAAAAGGGGGTTTTCGCATTGTAGGGTTTCTGATGGCGCTATTTGACCGTATTGTCGCCGATATGTAGATCCAAGAAATCCATCTGAGCTTCGACAACCAAATGCGATTTGAGAAATAGCTAGAACAGCTCCAGAGAGTTGCAAGCCATGCAGCCACGATAGAAATTTCCATCTGCTACACTCTTACAATCAGAGCAACCGGGCTTTACAGTCTGTTTGACTGTGGATAGTCCACAACGGACTCGATAGCTCTAGATCAGTCCTCTTCTAGAAAGCCAGATTACAATATCTCTACGAAATTCTCCAATGGTTTCTACAAATTTCCATGATCCCATTCTATTCATTCATTATATATCCTTCCTTAAATTAAACCCATGACCCATATCCGATGCTAACGTGGAGTAACCGATACCAACCACTTTCTATAGTTGGACTCCACTATTCCGTCATCTGCCAACTTCTCATTGCGGAAAGGCGATTCGTATGTGTAGGATGAGGCCAGGCTGGGGAGCAGAAATACATAGTTAGAGTTGCAAGGCATGGAAGGTGCGTGTGGTTGCAAGCAGAAGCTGCACTCATACATCAACCCCGAAGCAGACACTTGGGGCAGAGAAAGTGGCGACTGTGGCTCTTCCAGATACGAGTCTGTGTAGTGGGGGTTCCACTCAGACTCAAAGTCAATGTCAACGTCGACAAAGCTCAGAGTGTTGGCAATCAGATACATTGCGCAAGTATTAATGTAGTGGATGATAGTAGGCAGTAGTGGCTCGCAGGTAAATCGATGACGATGCGAGATAGATTGTTCAAAGTGTGAATGGGATAACCAGCAGAAGTATTCCGGTTATTAGGTAAAGTTAAGTTGAATTGTCGAGCAGCGGCGATGCGGACGGGTTTTATAATAGCTAGTGACTCAGAGTCCGAGTGCGGACAATTAGTGAGCAGTGAGTCAGCCGTGAAAAAAAATCAACTAATCGCGGGAGATAACGTTCGCAAATTAAAGTGATTAGTCAAAGTTGTATTTAAACTGGTATCAAAACTGGTGGTGGGAGATTTGCAATTGTTGCTGGGACTCCAGTGTTCTTTGAAGGATGGATGTCAATATGCTAACACTTCGGTCCTTATATAACCTTGCAAGTATTACCTTGCAACCCACACTAGTTTCGGACATAAGCCTGCAGAAAAAACTACGATAGCCCACCACACCAGAATGTGCCACAACAGCAGGTGACAGTGGTGGTTATCCACAGGGCGTTGGGCCACAACGGGCCACAGCGAGATGCGTTTTTTTTTTTTTTTGTTTTTCCTTCTTGACTACCCCGATATCTGTGACACTGGCGCACGTGAAGAGGCGACATAATCTTGTCGACTATGGTGTTGGTAAATTTGCTTTAACAATTGTGGCGGAAGTTCTCGTGGTGGGTTTTTCAGCTTGACGTCATCTCAAGGTCATTTTCAACTTTCTGATATTTTTCTGTCTCGTCCACGCCGTTAGTTGCGAGAGAGTGCCTGGCCATGCGTAGTTCGGTCTAGAAGCATGTCTGGTGGGCCATCAGTGGTTATGCAGGGTACACGGTAAGAGGCAATAGGGTGGAGAAGGAGGCAATGTAGTGGAGAAGGAGGCAATGTAGTGGAGAAGGAGGCAATCAAGTAGAGTTTTGAATAGCAATTAGAGCTGACCAGCTGTAGCAATGATGGCCCAACAAGTTTTTGCTATTGATTATTATCAAGGATCAATAGTTCTTCGTTTTGCAATGGCAGATTTTGCTCACGATCTATTTCAATACAAGTGGCCGAGTCGCACCAGACATGACTACTACGATGAGGGTGGTTATTATGGTGGTTATTAATCACTGTAGTGAGAATTTTTCAATATGAGTTGAAGATTATTTTCTGTTGATGGTCGCCGCTTTTAATTTTTACCCCTTTTTCAGATCCTGTGATTTGTGTTGTTTACTATCAATTCATGTCTAGGTCCCTCTAACCTGCACTCACCCATGTTCTCACTTATAGGTACAGAGTGATTCAACACTAGAACCCACCAATAACCTAATCACGTTGATTCTTTAAGTTGTCTCACACGACTGACTCGCTAATCCGAAGCTTTCCGATTGACTCGCCGCTGCCATTCACATTACTATCCCGTTATTGTCACTGCTATCACATCATGACCATCTACGCCTTGTACATCTTTGACAGACACTGCAACTGCATCTACTCACGGGAGTACTCGCAAAACCCAAACGATCCAGGCTCCATCAACAAAGCAAATGACTCCGACATGGCGAAACTCCTCTTCGGAATGGTATATTCGCTCAAGAACCTCTCGCAGAAGTTGGGCCCCGAGGACTCCTTTAACGTACTCCGTTCGTTCAGCACGTGCCACTACCGGATCCACTTCTCCGAGTCCTTGTCGAACTTCAAGTTTGCGCTTGTGTCCGACTTGGCGGTCGAAGACTTACAAGATGCCTTGTGGCATCTCTACAGCGAAGTGTTTGTCAATACCGTGGCACTCAATGCGCTCAGCCCGGTGGAGTTTGGCGAAAATAAACTCAACAACATGTCATTTACTCGTGCCACCGATACCTTCCTCCGAGCATTACCTCAGTTCGAGTAGTCTAGTGATTTGGATCTTGGATTCTGTTTCTCGCGATATGCCTTCCCTAATCATTGCGTTTCTGATCACCTACTTAAGCTCGACTTGTTGAACTCCTCGATTTATGATGAGCCTTCTCAGCCAAATTGTGTAATGGTGTACTTTGACACACTTGGCTTGGGAGACATTGACTTATGGCAGGATCAACAAGATTCCGCGAATCACTGAATGAATCGGTATCCCACAGATTCTCTTCAGTTTTCCGCATGAGGTTGTGGATGAGTGGGCCTCGGGTGTAAATGTCCAATTCCTCAATTCATATTTTTCTCCATTTTTCAACTGGCAATTATCGTCCATCTATCGATAGCTTACGTACAATGGTGGGGCACACCCGTGCATCTCGCCGCTCGCAACGGCGCTATCTATACACATCCGTACCTCCGATGCCCTGTCGGGCCGAAGATGTACTGATTTCGATGCTTCTGATTGTAACCATTTGATATTTAAAAACCCTTTCAGACCCACGGGGGTCGCTTTATTCGTTTTTCGAGCTCCTTATCACTTTGGTCTCTTTGTTTCCCAATTTGTCTGAGCTTACTCCATGGATCCTCGTCCCGCAGTTCTCAAGTCTCCATTGCAGGAACTAGCATTGCAAACCACGATATGTTTGGGCCAATTCTTAAGTCAGGCATCCGTGTCTATGTCTCTAAGCACGATGAATATTGTGCTAGAGTCGTTTTCGAAGCTTTCCGGCCATGAAATTCCCAGCTCTCAGAAAGTATGGTTCATGGGTTCATACGCATTGACTCTAGGTACGTTCATCTTGGTTTCTGGAAGGTTGGGTGATCTATTCGGGTTGCGGAGAATGTATTTTTTTGGTTGGCTCTTTGCATGTTTTTGGTGTCTCATTACTGGCTTATCTTACTACTCGAAATCATCTGAATTTTTCATCCTTTGTCGTGCTTTTCAAGGCATCGGCTTTGCATTTATCCTTCCATGTGGAATGGGTATCATAGGAACGGTGTATCCCAGCGGTAAAAGAAAGAATATTGCATTTGCGGCCGTGGGGGCTTCTGCGCCAGTTGGTGCCACCATCGGATGTTTAATGGCTGGTGTTGTGGGCCAACTCTGGTGGTGGTGTTGGGCATTCTGGCTACTTTCCATATGCTGCCTACTTCTTTCAATTCTCTCCTTGTATGCTATTCCATCAGAGGTTGGAAAGGTTAACAATACCATCAAGGAGGGTTTTGCTAAATTCGATTTGTGGGGGGCACTAGTGGGGATTGCAGGGTTAATCTTGTTCAATTTTGTATGGAACCATGGCCCAGTGGCTGGCTGGGACAAGCCGTATATCATCGTGTTGTTGATTGTGAGTGTTCTATTG
This sequence comes from Sungouiella middelhoveniana, assembly GCA_030557965.1. Classification (NCBI taxonomy): domain Eukaryota; kingdom Fungi; phylum Ascomycota; class Pichiomycetes; order Serinales; family Metschnikowiaceae; genus Sungouiella; species Sungouiella middelhoveniana. The sequence continues at coordinate 786,253 of JANIJQ010000003.1, read as the reverse complement.
CTCGTAGGGTTCTTCTACTTGGAACTTTGCGTGATGCCTCATCCTCTCCTTCCCCGGTCAATTTTCAACAAAAGGATTGGACTAGTCATTCTCTGTATTTCCCTAGGATGGGGTCTGTTTGGGGTCTGGCAGTATTATTACTGGAGTTTCATGTTGAATTTGCGTGGATACACCCCCATCGAAACGTCGCTCACATACATGCCGTTGCTTGTCCTTGGAATCATTGCATCGTTATTTGTTGGATTCTTCATGTCCAAGCGTCGAGCTCCATACATTGTATGTGGTTCGATGATTGGGTTTATGTGTGGCTGCATTTTTCTCTCCATCTTGCCAGTACACCAGACGTTCTGGAAACTCTCTTTTGGCCAGATGTTTCTACTTGCATGGGGAATGGACTGCTCTTTCCCTGCTGCGTCATTGATACTTTCTGATTTTCTTCCAGAGGAGCATCAGGGCATGGCTGGCTCTCTTGCCAATACGGTGGTCAACTACTCGGTTTCGCTCTTTTTGGCCATCAGCAGTACGGTTGAAGTGGAAGTCCACAAGAATACTGGAAACGAATTGCAAAGTTACCGGGCTGCCACGTACTTTGGAATCGGAATCTCCGGGTTGGCGGTTTTGGTGTCCATTGTTTTCGTCATTACTGAGCACATTAATCATCATGAAGTTGAAGATGCTCAGTCCCAGGACTCGGAATCAATCTCCGAGCGTGAATCCTTACAAGTTTCCAGCACGAAGTCTTCCGCTGCTTAGCTCATAGAATGCATAATCATTGGTTTATTTAATTTATTCTCTAGACTTACTGTGACATCGTTATCGCTATTATCACCATTGACTACTTTATACTTTGGAGTGCATATACGTATGACTGAAAACACCATAGAAAAAAAACGATCTGACACTACCAAACTCAATCTTCGGTTCCATACTGATCAATTTAGTCCATCAATCTCTTCTGGTTGTAATTTGGTGCTATTTATAAGTGTCTTGTCACGTCAGGAGCTTTCTATCGAAATTTCCTCGGCGGCTGTTTTCCCTTTATTGGAATCATACGGCTGGCTTGCAACTAATCACTCATTTCTATTATCTGACAACTTGAATCCGAGAACTTTGCTCCAAAATGTCGACAATAACGCAGACTACTCCAGTCAGCGCCACTCAATCGCTAAAAACAAACAAAAGAGTGCAATTGGAAATGCTCATAAGAGAGTTTCAGCAGAAATTGGGCAATGACTGGGATAGATACCACGAGGCATTAACGATGTACCTCATTGGTAAGTTATCACGGCCAGAGATGGTGGCCATTGTTAGTCCACTACTAAAAGATGGACTCTATAAATATCACAATAAGTTCTTACTATTGAACTTTGCTAATTCGTTACAGGATAGCCCAGCAGAGTTCTCCAGCGAACTCGCATCATTCTGGAACAAAAAGAACGCTAAATCCAAGAATGTCAAGTCGACACAATATGAGAAAATCAAGCAGAATATCATGGGGCTTCCCCTCAAGGAAAGACGCAGAATTCGAACCATCAGGCGAGAGAGCGGAAAGTTAAACAAGCTTAACGCGGGCATCACTTTGACTCGTCAAGCATTGCTACCAAAAATCCCAATGATTCAGGACAAAGAGCAACAGCAGTTGCAGGTAAACAACTTGGTGCAGTGGCAGCAGGACGTGGTGAATGGTATTAATACCCCATTGGCCTCTACGCTGTACGAATTACCCGACTACGACAACTTGTCCAGACAGGTATTGATGATGATGAGAGAGAACGGTCTCACTGGTGGGGTCAGTGCGCAATTGCTCGATATCATCAATCTTGGCGTCGAGGCATATTTAAAGAATATCATCGAAAGTGCCATAGACGTGGTGCGCTACCGCGAAAACAAGTATGCATCCAATATGTTTCTTCAAGCTGGGCTACAGGGAAATACAAAGGGTGGAAGCCAGTTAAACGGTACGGATTTCTCCAGCGGGCTCTTTGGAGAGAGCCGCAAGAGAAAGCACGAGGAAATCGACGATATGCCAAAGCGAACGATTGTTCTCAACATCGATGACATGTACAATACTTTAGAGATGTTTCCCCACTTGGTTGAACCCGGTGGACCACGTCTCCGTCTCCTGAACGTTATGTTGCAGGATGACGATATGGTGCCAGAAAACAACTGGGGATACACATTGCCTCCTAAGCCATTGTCGTTGCAGGAAGAAAACGGCACTATACCTTTGGCCAACGGCAGCCTTAAGGACCAAATCAAGAAAGATGGTGAAGGAGACAGGACGAAGGAGGAAATCAAGAATGGAGTCGATTCCCCTTCTGAATCAACAAAGACCTCCCAGGTTCTACAGCGTGACACGTCTCACGTCGGTACAGTGAACGAGTTAAAGTGGGTGTTGCACGATTTAATCTCGACAATGTAGTCCATGTATAATTATCTATGAAGGAATGAAGTAATGTAGAAATCCCCTGGTATGCTGTTCTTACCTATGAAAGGAACTAACTCGGTCGAGTAACCTGGTGTGATCTGTTATAATATCACAAATACAAATCATTTTCGTTTTAGTTGCAAGATATGTGAGAAGCTGCTGGAGGTTCCCTTTTCCAGATTCAGCAAAGTATTGAGCCTGAAATTCTGGCGTGAGAGTTGTAAGGTTGAGAATAAATAGCTGGTGTGTGACCGACTTGCCACTTTTGGACGCTTCAGTGGTTATTACGTGACACACAGCTTTATTGGAGGTCTCCGCTTCCTTCACAGCAACAAGATCAGACAAGCTGTGCACCCTCATTCTTTGACTGATAACATTCAACTTATTTCCCAGAAAGTCCAACGAAGTCTCAGTGGAATTGTTGAGGAGATCGACGGTTGATGAGTCGATAATTAAACTCTGCAAATTGTAACTCATATTCCAACCAGAATTCTTGTACCGAGCCTCGTGCTCAGTTAAATATGAGAAGGCATTCATGAGATTGTATGAGGATTTTCTCGGAATCGATCCTGAAAATACTATAGACAGATTGCTTCTCATCAACGCCTCGTTCGCTAGTAGTCTCCATTCCAAGGAGTACGTGTCATCTAATTCAGGTTCTTCCACTCCCTTGAAAAGACCCACCTTATCAACTTTATAATGCATCCCCCGAACGAGCACCTCCTTCTCGTCCACAATGGTATAGTCTTCTCCGGATATCCTCACATAGAGCCTTGCTTTATCAGAAAAGTTCATAATGGAGTGTTCGAGGTTCCTTCGGGTCGTGATGTAGTTTTCGTGTTTTTGCAATACCTCAAGAAATTTTTCCTTCTCGGACGCTAGCCTGACTTGCCAATCTAAATCGTCTCCTTGCGTCAAGCGTAGGTCATCGTTCATTCGTTGCAACTCTTGTTCTTTTTGCTTCTTCTCCTCTTCGAACGAATTAATTTTCTCGCTGAGCTCGTCGATCTTAACGGATAACTCATTTGCTATATTCTTGCGGTTATCCACCTCTTTTGAAATCTCCTCATACTCCTTTATCACCTTCTCGAATTGTTCTTGCTTCTCGTGGTATCCTGCTGAAACCTTCTCGACTTGTTGACGTTTTTCCAGGAGGGTCGCCTCTAAATCTGCCTCCATGGCCGCCAGTTCTCCCGCTATCGTTTTCTTTTTCTTAAGAATCATATCCTGGAGCTGCTTCTCCATTCTCTCCTTTTCTTTTTCAAGAGCCTCGGCTTTTTCGGTTAACTCTGAATCCACAAACTGACTTTCCTTTACCTGCTGCTCCAACTGGAACTTAGCCTCGTTATAGTCATCTCTGAGTTTTAGTTCGAGTTCTTTCAACTCTAAGTGCATCATCGACTCCTCGTGTGCCACCCTCGAATTAACTTGAGCCTCAGTCACATCAAACTCTTTCTGAGCTTTACAATTCTGCTCGCGGAGATCTGCTCGCTGCCGCAGAAGCTGTCGAGCCTTACTCTGGAATTCCTCATTCAAGTCTAGCAACCCATGGAGATCATTGGCTGCCCGAAGCAATTCTTTATCTATGCCATTCAATATCTCGCGGAGAGAATCTATTTCACGCTCAGCTCGGGCATTTTCTTGCAAGCGGTCACGCTCATACGAGACCTCAAACTTAGGCAATCTGATTTTGCTTTTCTGTGTCAAACTGGTGTTCATGGCGATGTAGTTGTCGACCTTAGTCGGGATCCTCGAGTTCTCCTTATTGCGGATCTGATTTATGCTTTGGCTATTCTCTTTGGAAGGCATGGGAATATTTGACATTGCTGTTTGTTTGATTTCTGAGCTGGAATGATCAATATTCACCATATCAAACCCCAAAGTTCCACCCTTAGTGTTGATAATGTCGCTGAGCACTCGCCGACGCTTGCTGGGCGAGAAATGGTTACTATCTGTGGACGACATGGTCGAGACCCGTTTCAAGTTTGTGGCAGATGTGCAAGAGGAATAAAGTGGAGTCAGAGGTGTTTGGGATCGTAGTGTTTTGGTTGTGTGTAGAAGTGACAGAGACAGATGAATGAGAGAAGTCAGTCAGAGGTGACTGGGGAAATAATTTTTCTAGGAATTATGTTAGTTCTAAATAAACACATCGCTACGATAGATAATTGGTGGTGAAATGGGGTTGGTAGCTTTTAGACTAGGATAATCCTTTTGTCCAGAACATTGACTTCGTAAATTGACTTAGTTGGGTTGGTTGCGAAATGCGAAAGATTCAGGCGCGAGGCCCTGGCCCTACTTTCTTTCCACATGGTGAGAGAAGTTTGAGGTTTAGAAATGCCATTTTGAGCCTTCACTCAGATCTGTGGCACTGCAACTCAATAGAAATCCTTAGTGTGTTGTCTGAATATGAAGCCAGAATGTATCTACCTCTCTACAGCAGATCGATGTGGAGTTTCAAAGGTAACTTCCTGGAGCTTTACGCTACCATGTCAGCATTGGTAATCACCCTATTCAGTTTGGTGGGCAGGATTCTAGAAAGTACAATCGGTGGCATGAAGAGAATTTTAACCTATTTTTGTGTAATATACTCCTAATTCGTTAATGTTAATGTTCCATTCACTTGTTTCTATACACCTTACTAATTCTATGAAGCCTAAAAGGAATACACGAGCTGTAAACTAGTTTTCCCTCGTCGGCCACTGTAGGATGTTATCGGACTCCTCGTCTATCGTCCATAAGAATCCCTTCATTGGAATTCTTTTCTCTGTTTGCATTCTCTGTCCACTATTTCTTCATAATTAGAGATGGTAATATGAATGTCTGGGCTCTTCTTCTAGTGTAACAAGAACTGTGGAATTTTGGGCGTTAGAAATTGACGACAATGCGGATTCTACTGGAGAAGGTCTATGAACTCGATATGAATCTGAAGGGTCAAGTTAATATGTTGAAAACTGATTCAAGCAACAAAACAGGAAAACAGAAGAATGTAGACAATTTCCAAGATTATTCTCCAGGCTGGATATGGATGGCACACTATTTTTCTCTCTTCTGTTGCGGTGCTTACACACGGAATCTCACTCATACAACGCTGACAGCCTACAAGAAGAAAAAATTTTCAACAATCGATTCTCTGGACTCATCAAGCAAAATACGTTCACATCTAACTAAATGCTCCATATTGTTTCCTGTCACCATAATTGCATACCTAGTCCCATACCGAAAATAATAGCTACATACTTATCTCGCAAATCTATCGTACTTTTCTTGGTTTCTCCTGCACAGCCTAATCCCATAAGACCAAACACCTTGTACAATAACCATCTATTCATGTCGTCTCCACGCAACCCTGGTAGATACTCCAAGCTAGAAAACGAGCTGGAACTTCCCCCTGAGTTAGAAATGGACGATACCCATGACGTGGAAGCGTTTCTTCCTAAGGCTTCAGACACAGTGTGGGAAAACGCTGACTTCGCCTCTGGAGATTCAGATACGAATTCAGTGGCGTACGAGGACGCTGAGGAGCCTCAGCCATACTTGGAAGGTAGTTCTTCCAACTTGGCGTCCACCAACGATGGTGCTTCGATGAGCAGAAGTCAGGCAGCGTCCCATATTGGAGCCACGCCATCACCAGACTTGGAAAGACAACAGCTGGCTGTGGGGTTGTCGGCTCGACAGCGTGCACTTAAGATTGTCCACTACCTTTTTCCCTTTAGACAAACTTACGAACGTCTCAGTAATGGTATTTCCACGGGGAGAATGCAAGCAAATACTCCGGGCCGATTTGTGGGCCAGGGCACCGATGGGGTGTTCCGCAACCTCATGGCCAAACCCGATACCGAACTGAATAGAGTCACCCAGGAACAGCATCCACCAACTTACGAGGAGGCGGCTGCGGACGCTACACCCGAATACTGGGAAACCACCATGATAAGTCCGATGTACGAGGATGAGGTGTTCGTACAGGGCCTTCCCGTCGGAAATTTGGCCAACTTCGTGTGGAATGTTCTTGTGACGGTAGCTTTCCAACTCATAGGATTCATTTTGTGTTACTTGTTGCATACTTCTCACGCTGCTAAACAGGGAACCCGCGGGGGTCTCGGAATTACCCTTGTTATGTATGGATACAGCATAATACCTGCCAACTTGGGACATTCAGACCGCCTCCCCCTAAAGTTTGAGCCTGATGACCCTAATCTGATTGATATCTCGGCGCTGACTTCAATAAAGGGTCAACACTTCGACGGGTACCAGCTGGGGTTGCATCTGAACGAAGATACCGGTACGCTTCTTGCAGCCACCAAAACCCCCTACTTTGCCTACGGATTAATAGCATTTGGCATCTTCATCGCCATCAAGTCCGTGGTCGACTTTTACAAAGTAAAGCAGGTTGAGCAGCTGATTTTGGTTCCGCTGCGTGCTCAGGAGACTCACCCAGTGACAAGCAACGTGAATGAGCAAGAAGAAGGTTAGTTTATTAAAACGATTGAGTGCATAGGGTTGGTATTAAATGGATTTCAAGATGAGACTAGTAGACAGCGTAGTGCTATCGAATTTATGCGTTTCTATTAAGAATTATTCGTTACCGGAAGGCAGAATATGATAGGAGCATGAAGGGGGTAATGTTACCTGTGAGAATTATTTCGAGGTTTGATTTTCTTGTTTTTGATTTTTCTCATTCTTCACAGCATTCTGACTGAAATACTTAGTAAACAAATATCATGGAGAAAGTCAACAAACAATTCGAAACAAAAAATCGTCTTAAAAATCGAATTTTGCATCGCTTATCGAGAAATGAAGACTCCTGATGCCCACTAACCATATCTATGTGTTACGTCTTCCCCACGCTAGAATCAGTAGTTGGTTGTAGTAATACCGCTACCTAGGATTCTCTATCATGCAATCTTCATGTACCAAGGCTAACTGGCATTACTAACAACGAACGTTGAATTCAGAATCCTCCAGTAGCACCGTTCTATTTCAGTCCGACTCTCTGTAATTGTACAGAATGTTTATCTATAACAGTAACTTCATACTCCTATATTAGGTCAATCCGATCGGACCACCACTCCATATATACAAGTAGGCCTAATTAAAGTCCTTCGACTGCAAGTTTCTCGTCATGGCAGGTAAAGCCACCCGGATTCCATCGAGCTCCTTGGTCATCTTCACCTGGCACCCCAATCTGGAAGTCTCAGTCAATCCGAAAGCTAAGTCTAACATATCGTTCTCGTCATCATCAGGCTCCGGGATCTCGTCGTAAAAGTCTGGATCCACTATGACATGGCATGTGGAACAAGCACACAGCCCTCCACATGCACCTTCCATGTCAAGATTGTAGGCCTGAGCAATATCCAAAAGATTGTCGCCTTCTGCAACCTCGAACGAATGCTGGGCTCCGTCCTTAGTAATGAATGTGATATTCAACTCTTCCCCGGGCTTAGGCTTATGGATGTGGCCATGAAGTGCCGAAGCCGAAACCAGGAATTGTCTGTTGGCGAAGAAGCGAGCCAGTTGGGCAACTGAAAATTGGGCTCGAACCTGCGGGCAAATCAACTGGGACAAACGATATTGCCCTCGACTGTGCGGGAACCGAGGTTGTCTAGCCAAGATCTTGGACAACATGATCAGTGGAGAAGATAACGTTGTGTCGTTTTTTTCATCCACTTATGAGATTTCGAGAAATAGTAAGCAGGATCTGCAGATGAAGCTGACTGAGATGCAACATTGAGAGGAATAGGGTGATGTATGGAAGAATATGGATTAGAATTTAGAGAACATGATTTATCCGCCATGGATTGAAATATTTAACCGATAAGAATAATCAGTATGGGGAGGACGCTAGGTTGTCTCGGTGTGTTGAATACATAATGTCGCGACTCACATAGATGACTCAAAGTCGGAGATAAAAGTACGAGACGGTGAATTTCATGAAATCACTGAGAGCATATTCGAGTGATAGTCGCAGGTTCTCTAGAGTTATTTTTTGACTTGTCCTTCAGTCATTCCCATTAAGGTTCGAATTCTCGGAGAATTTCTGCCGATTCCCAGGCCGAATACGTACTCGTTTACTTGAGCTGAAACGACGAGAGAAGAACAAAACGTCCAACATCGCATAACAGATATTCTATTGCATAGTAACATGATACATACAGCTCAGACGCCACAACTCAAATCTCCAATTGAATCAGTACCCTCACTACATGTGGCAGCAACTTTCCCACTCATTCACCCTGTGACAAATAGAAAAGCAACTGCAGATTCCAACCCAAAATCAGCTTCTTCTACTCAACCACTATTACTCACTTCTCAACTGGGCCCTCACCAGAACTTGCTGGCAAGAACCAAGAATATTAGCAAGATCAACATAGCAATTATAGCATAGCTGATAAATTTGTTGGCCGTGATGCGTCGGGTCATCAGCTTGAGGGTCTGCACCGACTTATCCACGTAGGTGTCGGCGGTCAGCAAAGTGTTTCTCGCATTCGAGATCTGCTCTCTCTGTGCTCTCAAGTCGTTCAAGATATTGCCGCCGATACTCTCAGTTTCCAACGCAATCCGCTGCGAATCTCTGAGTCTATCGGAAGACCGCTCCAAGGAGGCGTTATTGCTCAAGAGCTGCTTACGCTGGGAGTTGGCGCCGGTGTCTTCGTCGTTGTCAGTATATCTTTTGCCGAAAAGATCTGACCTGTCCTCTTCGTCCATCAACTGCTTCAATCTATTCTTGCTATCGTCGACCTCGGCTCTATACTGGCGAATCCGACTGTTGTAGGCCAGTCTCTGGTTGGCTGGGAGACTTTGCACCTCGATATTCATCTGGTCCAACACTTCAAGTGCCTCGTCTGTGGCATGTTCAATTGCCTGCAATGCATTCCTACGCTGTGGTCCAGAAGCAGAGCGAGCAGTTGCAAACTTGGCCTTGGCATCTTGGATAGCCAACTGGAAGTCTGACTCATACGTGGAGAAAAGTTCTGACATTATGTGGTGACCGTAGAATAGGAGGAGGCAATGACGATGTGGAGGTTGCACGTGACAAAATATTGGAGGCAAGGTATTTTGGGAAGACAACAACCCTGTTAGAAAAATATAGGGAGATCGTGAGAAAAGAAGGGTATATATAAATACAATGGTCTACGGAAACGGAGATTCTAGGTCTCGATTGTGATTTTTACTGGGGTAGTGGTATAGTAAAGACTAGCACATGCTGGACCAAAACAGGAGTACAGCATTGACATACGAGGAGAAGTCTCAAAAGGTGAGGGTTCTCATTCTGACTTATGGTAAAGGAATATTTGGAATTGCTAACTCAAATTCTGCTTGACATTCTTCGTTAATGAGTTCGTATACGACTCTTCCCAGTGCATCCCCAATCTTACATTTGGCTGCGAATGGACTCTCGAAAATACTCCTCTCATAGGTCTTCCTAGAGTACCCTAAACCTTTCTAATGTCATATAGCTAATATACGGTTTTGAAGCCCCATCTAGTGTCTAGTTTCAAACTCGTCTCCCTCATCTTCATCGGTTCTTGACTTGTACTTGTGGAACGCAGCTCTGATCTGGCCAACCAAGTTATCGTCAAACGTTCTAGAATCCATCGAGCCTCTTGAAACTGCTGGAGACAAGTCTGAACCAAAATCAGAGGTCACGTTTTTGTCAGCAGGGTTCAAAGAAGGCACGTCGCTGTCCAAGTTCTCATCCTCTCCAAGATCCAATGAGTGCAAGGTCAAGTTCAACAAAGACTTTCCACTGCGTCTACGCATAAGACGTCCAGGGAATGGTCCTGACTTAGGAGCGAATTGTCTCAACATCTCATCCTCATCCTCGTCCTTGGTAGGAGTTTCTCCGGTATCAAAGGAATGAATAGAGGTACGTCTATCTGCAAACGAAGCGGGGCTCTTTGGAGTCTTTGGAGTCTTTGGGGCTCTACAAGTGACACCATTGTCGTGAATCCACTTTGCAACAACTGCAGTCCAGCCACACTGGTGAGAAGCTCCCAATCCTCTACCGGTGTCTCCGTCAAAGTACTCATAGAATGGAACGTAGTCCTTAAAGTGTGGGTCGTGGTTAAGCAACTCATTGTCTCCGTTGCAAGCTCTGTTTCCCTTATCATCGGGAATGAACAAGTGAATCAATCTGTGTTGGATTTCCTGGGCACACTGGGCCAAGTTCAAGTACTCACCAGATCCCTTTGGACACTCAACCTTCAAGTCAGGACCGTAGTACAAGTAGAATCTCTGCAAGGATTCCACCAAGAGGAAATTGACAGGGAACCAAATAGGTCCTCTCCAATTGGAATTACCTCCGAACATACCGGAGTCAGATTCTCCTGGAAGGTACTTGACCTCGTATTTCTGGCCGTGAACGTCCAACTCAAATGGATGCTCCTCGTGATACTTAGACAACGAACGAATACCGTACTCGGACAAAAACTCTTTTTCGTCCAACATTCTCTCCAAGATGGCAACCAAACGATCCTTGTTGACCAAAGACAATAACAATCTCTCCCCTACACCACGATTAGACATCGAGGCCATGTTTCTTTCGGCAACTGATTTTCTATTCTCAATGAACCAGTCCAATCTCTTCTTGAACGAGGGGAAGTTCTTCAATAATTCTGGCTCTAAAGTCAACGAGGCATACAATGGAATCAACCCAACCAAGGATCTAATTGGCAAAGATTGACTGCGATCACCGAAGAGGATAGCATCGTAGTAGAACTTATCTTTCTCATCCCACAAAGACTGTTCAGTTGGCTCCAGCTCTCCCTTCTTGGCTCCACGATAAGACATGGCATCAGCAATCAACATGAAATGCTCAAAGAACTTGGAGGCGATGTTTTCGTAAACAGGTCTAGTCTTGGCCAATTCCAAGGCGATATTCAACATTTGCAAACAGTAGAATGCCATCCATCCAGTAGAGTCGGACTGTTGTAAAGTACCTCCGGTAGGCAAAGGTTCAGATCTATTGAAAACACCAATGTTATCCAAACCCAAGAAACCACCCTCGAACAAATTGTTACCCTCGGAATCCTTTCTGTTGACCCACCAGGTGAAGTTGAGCAACAATTTCTGGAAGGCGGACTCCAAGAAGTCCAAATCCTCAATACCGTACATCTTTCTCTCAATTTTGAACACTCTGTAACAGGACCAAGCATGAACAGGTGGGTTCACGTCACTGAAGTTCCACTCGTAAGCAGGCAACTGTCCATTTGGGTGCATGTACCACTCTCTGGTCAAAAGCATCAACTGCTTCTTTGCGAACTCTGGGTCGATCATCGCAAACGGAATACAGTGGAAGGCGGTATCCCAGGCAGCAAAGAAGGGATATTCCCATTTGTCGGGCAACGACAAGATGTCATCAATGTACAAGTGCTTCCAGTCTTTGTTTCTTCCATTGGCTCTGTTCTCCGGTGGAGGAGGAGTGTTTGGATCTCCACTCAGCCAGTAAGAGTGAACAAAGTGGTAAAACTGCTTAGTCCACAACAATCCAGCGAAAGCTTGTCTCTGAACTTGTCTCAAATCGTCAGAAAGAGGCAAGGGGGTGACCTTCCAGTAAAAGGCATCCGCTTCGTCCTGACGTCTTCCAAACACGTTATCAAACTCAAACTCGTCAATTTCTCCACCTCTCTTGGATAACTTGTAACGAATGGTCACGTAATCGCCCGGTGGAACACCTCCTTCCTCGTCGAAAGAGAACATGGCTGCAGCTTTTGTACCCTCCTTATCTGGGTTGATAGCCTCTGTCTTCTTGTCGACCACATAGTCGTGAAATCCATCCTTCACGTACTTGGTAATGTTCTTCTGGCCATACAAACGCTTGCTGTTAGTTTCGTTCTCGGTGAACATCAACTGGGGTTCCACATCTGGAGAAGTCTCGGTGGCACCTGGGGCAGGGGCGAAAACAAGGTGACGAATGCCAAACTTGGGGTGGTCGATCTCAATGGAGAAGTCACTGCTGGCCTTCATGTTTGGTCTTCCCTTGTCCGATTCCTCCGTACCCCATGACCAGGTGTTTCTCAACACAACCTGCGGCAAGATGTGCAATGGAGCAGCTTCGGGGCCACGATTGTAGGCGGTGATACGGAACAACAACTCTTCGGGGTCGTCGTCGGACTTAGCCACCTCATGGACAACATCGAAGTAGCGGCCCTCGTCAAAGATTCCCGTGTCGGTGATTTCATACTCCTGCTCCAATCGGGACCGCTTTCCACTTTCGGTCACCAACTGCTCGTAAGGAAACTTCCCCTGGGGGTACTTGTACAAGTACTTCATGTACGAGTGGGTAGGGGTGTTGTCCAAGTAGTAGTACAATTCCTTGACGTCCTCACCATGGTTACCCTGGGAGTTGGTCACACCAAAAAGCTTCTCTTTCAAAATATCGTCCTTTCCATTCCAAAGCGCCATTGACAAACACACCAACTGATGGGTGTCACAGCATCCGGCCAATCCATCTTCTCCCCAACGGTAGGTTCTCGACTTGGAGTGGTCGAATGAGAAATCGTCCCACGCAGAACCCGACGCCGAGTAGTCCTCTCTGACAGTGGCCCATTGCCTCTCCGAAAGGTAGGAGCCCCATCTCTGGTGGTACTTGATACGCTTTTTATTTTCGTACAAACGCCTTTCTTCGGCGGTGAGCGAGCTCAAAAGGTCTTCCAGCATGGTAGTTGGAAAACAATGTGGGTGATGCGAATCGGCGGCCCTTCGGTGGTAGATATGCTATTGCGATATGCCTGCACGGGCATGGTTGCTGTGCGTATTAATGCGGCGAACACTGGTCCTAAGGTGGGGAGCTTGGCCCTACACATGCACTGCGGATGCGTGCGGGCCATGGGGGCTACTAATCTATTGCAGAGGGAAGCCCATTTGGAGAATGGCGGATAGGTGGCGGCAATTGGGAGCCGATAATGCGAATTCATGTTTTGTCGTCAAAATCTCGTTCCGAAAGTGGCAACTGCGGGTGCTTGGGTGGTGTTTTTGGGCGGAGAGAGTGCGCCCCCCGTGAATAGGGAGAGTGGGGTCATGCAGGAGAATCTATTTGGGAATGTCCATGCCAGTAGTTTCCCTGGACGTGTGTTGGGTCCAGAGAGGGTAGTGGAGGGAGGTAGAGGTTTGTTTTGTCATGTTGATGCTGAATTCTTGCTGTGGAGTGTGTAAAGCGGTGCCGAGTGGGCCGGAACGTCATCATGGTGACACACTGGAGCGGGAGGATCAAATTGGACTAGTCTTCTAGAAAGGAACGCGGGGCATCATGCAGGGATTAGTAAAGTCCGAAAATCGTCGTGCCAGACTCAAGTCGCTGGAGAACAACAACAAAAGAAACCGGCGTGTCCAAATCGAATCGAAAGAAACCCGGCGTGCCATACTCAAAAGTCTCGCGTGAATCCCCCTCGCATCGTTTATCGGCACAACTCATCGATCTCGCGGGGCAGACGGCAGATAGCCTCATCTCCGGACTATTTTTCGGCACCCCAGTTTCTAATCTAGATGACCAATTATAAGGCTATATAAACCCGCCCTGGCCCCAAATCTTTCTGCTTTCTCACCACACTTTCTTCCTCAACGACCATGACCCTCTCTGACTACAAAACTATCATCAAGCCTGATCAGGACATCGAGAATGTGCCCATGGCTCCTCCTCAATTGGAAGGAACAGTCATGGACAGATTCCAGATGCACGGTAAGGTCACTGTCATTACTGGTGCCGCAGGAGCTATTGGAGGAGCAATTGCTGAAGGATTTGCCCAGGCTGGATCAAATGTCGCCATCATGGACTTCAAGTACGATCCAGAAATCGACACTCGGTTGTCCCTGACTTATGGAGTCAAGGTCCAGTCGTACAGAGTTGACATCACCAACTACGAAATGGTTCAGGATGTGGTGCAGCTGATTTTGTCCGATTTTGGCCACATCGACACCTTTATCGCCAATGCGGGAGTTGTCTGGACCACCGGTTCTATTTTGAATGATGATTCTACTGTTGACAACTGGAGGAGAGTTTTCGACGTCAACGTCCATGGCACCTTCAATTGTGCTAAAGTGGTTGGTCAGCACTTCAAGGAGAGAGGTAAGGGCTCTCTTATCATGACTGCATCTATGAGTGGTCATATTGTCAATGTGCCAAACTACCAGACCTGCTACAATGCCTCTAAAGCTGCTGTGGTTCACATGGGAAAGTCGTTGGCGGTTGAATTCGCCGGATTCGCCCGGGTAAACACCGTTTCGCCTGGTTACACTGATACTCCATTGTCGAGTTTTGTTCCAACTGCTCAGAGAGCCAAGTGGTGGGGTTTGACTCCATTCGGTAGAGAAGCTTTGCCGGAGGAGTTGGTGGGTGCATATTTGTATTTGGCTTCAGACTTGGCTACCTTCACTACTGGAACTGATATCCGTGTTGATGGTGGCTACACTTCTGTGTAGGTGGTGGTTGAGTGTCATGGTTAAACCCTGCAGTAATAGTGAGCAGATGGTGATCATGCTGTGAAAGAAATGGTTCATGGTGTCATAAGAAACAAAAATACAAAAAATAGAATTGGGTGCAAATGTAAAAATAATGACTCCGGCGTGATTCGAACACGCGCATCTTACGATAACAGAACTTGAGTCTGCCGCCTTAGACCGCTCGGCCACAGAGCCAATTATGAGTTGACCAGAATATGGGTTTTATATGAGACGCAATCACCAATCCATAGGCACTATGAAGTGAAAGAAACTGTAATTCTGTTCCTTAAAATTACAGAAAAACGTATTAAGGACCCAATACTGTACTTTAAGCCTTTTGGTTAAAATTTACGCGCTTTTTATGCATTTTCGTTTCCCTCTCTGATTCGTAAAACAAAATCAATCTCTTCACGAGGGAGTTCCTTCTATCATTTTTTTTAATTATAATAACCTTCAAGAATTGAATATGTGAGAATGTTTCAAAGCTTTAAAATTTGTTTTTTTTTTTACGAATCAATGTAATAGATTGTACACCAATCAGTGTAAGATGTTCCTTTCACTTATCTGAACTTAGGAGTACTTCTTCGGTTGTTGGGTATCCTCAGGCCCCCACTCATGGCCATCGCCCCCCATGGTCCCCCAAATGGTCCCCCAATGGATCCTCATTGGATCCCAGTAGCTGTTATCTTCCTCCGTCCGTAGTCGGTACTACTGACTTTCCCTTTCCCTCCGTCTTCTTAAAGGGCCCCGTTTCCATACTTTTATAATAAGAACTACGATCTTTGGTCACTAGCCTACTAGTCAAACTATTACAATCAATATTATATATTATAACTATAGGCTTTGAAGAATAGCGTCCCACCACCACATTTGCTCATCGAAGACCTTCAGGCATGTTAAGATGAGTCCAAACACGCCCTGACACTGGTCAGCCAAGGTAAAGATGAGCGATTGAATAATCACACACCACTGGAGAAGACGGAATCAGTTGCAAACATAAACAGCAGAAATTCGGATGGCCGCGACACTTAGTCTGATAGAAGTACATGCCTAAGTTGAAACAAGGAATATTATCTACCCGAGCGGCTTCTTATACACTACATGATTAAAAGCAGGGGAGTTAGGAAATGAATATTCCTTGTGGAGTATTAGAAAAATAGTTCGAAAAATTCCAGAAAAACCAGAATGTTGAGGAATTTAAGAAAGGAATTGTTGAATAGCTAGCGATCCTTAATGTGGCTTAATGTCTTCATTTTTAATTATAATTAAGAAAATATTCATAATTTCTTATTCAAATATAATGGTAATATCGATAAAAGCAGCATAAATTCCAAAAAGTACCTTATATATACACACGTTGAATGAATCAACATCCAATGGCTCTGTGGCCGAGCGGTCTAAGGCGGCAGACTCAAGTTCTGTTATCGTAAGATGCGCGTGTTCGAATCACGCCGGAGTCATTATTTTTTACATTTTGCATCCGATTCTATTTTTTTGTTGTTGCCCTGTCTTTTCCTTATTGGAGTACAAGCGTGGACAGATTTTGTAGATTTTTTTTGGGGAGATACTTGACCCTCTACTGGGATCTTTTTTTCATTGATGTTGACTGAACAAAGTTATTAAATATGTCAAGTTCTCCCCCTTTTGCCGTTTCCGACACTTCTTTCGAATATTTCGCATATTGGAGGAATATAATCACATATAGACTAGTTTATAACCATCATAACCCCAAATTAAACAAGAAAAATCAGAACAAGCAGCATATTCACTTTTGCCCAAAAAGAAATAAAGCGGCGGTTTTAGCTCAGTTGGGAGAGCGTCAGACTGAAGATCTGGAGGTCCTGTGTTCGATCCACAGAAATCGCATTCTTTTTTTTTTTGCATCAATCCACTCTAGTGGTTATAACCTCAAAGGTGTTTCAGTATAAGTATTTGTGTGTTCGATTTCTCATATTCCTTCTTTTTTTTTTTCATTCGAAGTTCTAATGTCAAATAATTCTCTTATTTTTACTTGAACAAGTCTCTGTTGCACCATCTTCAGTGGTTTTGTATAGGCATCAGCATAAGTTGATGATAATGGGGAGATAGATTCGACCTTCAACAATAATTCCAGCTGGGCTACGATAAATCTCAATCATCAGAACATGGATTCATCCAAAACACCTACCTGATACTTTGGTCTTACTGAAACTAAAATAGGAGACTAGAGAATCGTTCTATCTCAGTCAAAGTTGCCAACAGAATGGTTCTAGACGCACCACAGAAACACAAGAATTGAGCCGATCTACGTCCTTAAAAACAGTCCACATCAAGTGAATCACTACACGGGCAGTTGAAATGTCGATATATTAGACGAAGGAGTCGTGGTCATTACGCGTATGTTACAGATTTTTTTGTGGAGATCTTGCACATCTTTTCCCCATCCTCCCATCACTCAAACAATCGTCAACTCAGCTAGTTGACAGGAACACAGTCTCTGGAGATGTGGCCAGTCTTGCCACAGTTGTAACAAGCCTTGGTCACCTTGTCGGTGGCAAGAGTACACTCCTTGGAGATGTGGCCACTCTTACCGCAAGAGTAGCATTTGACAGCACCAGCCTGACAGTCCTTGGCGAAGTGGTTTGGTCCGCCGCACTTGTAGCACATGGTACCCTTGGCGCCACCGAACTTGCTGCCTTTTCTTGGTGGAGTGCTAGTGGATGCTGCGCCTTCGTTCTTTGGACACTCTCTGGAGATGTGGCCAAACTCGGAGCAGTTGTAGCACTTGGAGCCCTGGGCGCTGTTTGGACAGTCGCTCTGGACGTGGCCAATGTCTCCACACAAGTAGCACTGCTTGGAGGCGGTAGACTTTGGCTCAGGACAAGCAGAAGACTCGTGGCCGGACTGGCGACAGTTGTAGCACAATCTGTCGGTCTGCTCGCAGTTGTCGGCGATGTGGCCGGTTTCACCGCACTTGTAACATGATCTTGGGAACATTTTGGTTGTAGGTTCTAAAGAAGAGGTAAAGAAAATTTTTCCTGACACGGATTTTTTTTTGGTTGCGAAACGTGACACAAAACTGGGGGCAGGAGGACGGGGACGATGGAATCGGGTCAAGGAGCGAGGGCGATGGAGGGGAAAAATTATGGAAAAGCATTTGGGGTGTGATGGCCAGAGTTTTGGGCAATGTGCATTTGGGGGCTGTTCTGTAGGTGTGGTGTTGCGTTGTATTACATAGGTTTGTGGTTATTGGGTGCGAAATACCTGCTAGGAGAAAGAAATGGGTTGGGATGAGGCCTAGCGTATTTCGAGATCTGGGGGGAAGATAGGGAGACCATGAGGAATATGATTAGGGGAATTTGGCTTCTGGAGAATTGCCTATTGGACATATATTAGATTTTCGACAAATTGGAATTTGCAATAACATGATCTGGAATATAGATAGATCGCCAGATTAGGATACGGGATTTGACCCATTACATGTGGATCTACTTGACTTCACAGCTTCGCATGTGTTAGGATGAAATATGATCTTTTTACTTGATAATCTCCTTCCAGCTGATTGGGTCGCCTTTGGGCCGCTTCTAGTCACTTCTACATCACCTCACATCCTCAATGTTCTCATTTCGTCCTATCCCAGTTTATAAATAGTCCCAAAGCAATAGTCAAACAATCACCCACACAAATCCGTTCTTTCTATCTAACCATCTGGCCATCTTCTTAAATTTCACCTCTGATGATCAGCATGTTACGAAACAACAAGTGGTGTTAGAAGTCTTCCATCCATCACTATTCTGCCACATGTTTTCTTTGTGCCCTTTCACGTTTAGTTTTTGTTAGATATCATTCAATTCCCTTTTCAAATCAATCTCTCATCTCTACTCATCCCGTCATCTACTTCAAAATCCTCTCCCTTCTATCTGTATTGTTCTTTGCACTATTAATTCAGCTCTCTAGAATATTCTCATCTCCCTCATGGCCTAGAATATTCCTCGGTATATGGCATCACCCGTCTGAACTGCCTGCTTCGCCTCCAAAACATCGTGAACTCTTACCATGTCCACCGACTGCTCAATACTTGCAACAACCGTGGCAACAGTAGCAATCACTCGTTGGTCCGGAATGATCTGTCCTGTTAGCGTTCCCAAGAACTTCTTGCGGCTAGCCCCAACCAACATACCCATTCCATGAAAACTCAAATACAGATTCTTGTCCAAGTCGATCTGAGCATACTGCTTGAATCTCTTAGCATGACGGAGAATTTCAAGATTCTGAGAGAGGTTCTTGGCGAATCCAATTCCGGGATCAATTATTATTTGCCATTTCCGGACTCCCTTGTTCATGGCAGCCTGAACTTGCACTGCTAACTCCCTGCTGATTCCGTGTATTACATTCGCATCAGTCAATGGGGGAAGTAGACCAGAGCGAGGATCGATAGAATACTCGATGAGCTTCGCTGGTGCCATCCCGTACTCTGTAAGTTTGGTCATGGTACTTGGAGTTCCTCTCGTGTGGCTCATGATATATCCACAGCCATGCTTAGCAATCACGTCGAAAAGGTTCTCGTCAAACGTACCCATGGAAATATCATTGATGATATCGGCTCCAGCAGCGACTGCCTGGCCAGCCACCTCAGCTCTGTATGTGTCAACGGAGACTAAGACGTCATCCAACGATTTCTCTTTACGAATAGCCCTAACGACCCCAAGTACTCTCCGGAGCTCCTCATCAACAGATGGCTCCACACTTCCAGGACGGGTGGACACACCCCCAACGTCAATCACGGTGGCCCCCTCATCCTTCATCTTTAATGCTGCCTGGACGATTTGCGTTTCGTCCAACAGGAACTTGTCACCTCCATCACTGAACAGATCAGGTGTAGCATTGAAGATTCCCATTATGGAAGTTGGGAGTTTACCATTGACATTAAATCTAAGATATCTTCCTCCCGTTCCCGGAACCACAACGTCAAGCTCAGACGATTCTTGCACCGTGGGATCAGTTGGAGTATTGAGCAACTTCTTCAAGTGGTTATGGATAGGCTCAGCAGTGACAGGGTGGAGAAAGTCGGGGTTCAAGAGGTCGCAAAGCGGCTGGAGCACAAAGGTTCGATCCAACATCGATTTGTGAGGAACAACCAAATCTGGGGTATTAACGGTCACACTATCGAAGAGAATGATATCCAAATCGATTGATCTTGGTCCGTTGTCAAAATCCTTCACCCTTGCAAGTTTCCCGTACTCGATATCCTTAAGCACCAGGAGCAACTCATGTGGAGACATGTCCAGCACAGAAACCTTGAACACACCATTGTAGAAGTCTGGCTGGTTAGTATGGTACATTGGCTTAGAGACATAAAGTGACGACGTAGACTCCACGTTAATCTTGTCATTCTTGTTCAAATGATAGAGAGCCAGCTCGATGTGGGATATCTGGTTTCCTTCATTCGATCCAAATGCAATGTATACTGTGTGGGTGCCTGAGAAATCTGTTTTTGACTCCACCGGCAAATCAAAGGATTCTGACTTGGCCAATTCTCCAGAAATCGTGATTGGTTCTTCCCCAGCAAACTCGGCTCTGGTGCAATGGCAAGAAACTCCCACACCTTGAGTGTAGACGATTGCATTAGGTTTTGTCACTCGAACACTCACGGATTCCACCGGTTCAAAGTTCTGGAGAATCCATTGGGAAGTTCTCTTCACCAATGCCTCCACGGTCTTGAAATTGGCCTGTTCAAGGTATTCATGCACCGATTCAGACACTTGAGGAACATTCAAATGCGTGGAAGGTACACCCAAATCGAGATCAAGCAGAACAAATTGTTTGTTGAGCCTTTCGAATGTGAAAACTCCAATAAGTGTGAGAGCCCTCAAACCCTCGATTTGATAACTTCCAGACTGACCACCACTATAAGTGTAGGAAACAGGGGCTCTGATATCGAGCTTGGGAGCCAACACTTTGACCAGAACTGAGCTGCTGACAGCCCTTTCGGCCTCTAAGAGTCCATATATAGCTTCTCCCACCCCTCCAACCGACTGGAAGTTGCGCTGGTGGCTTTTCTTAAGAAAAGACGAGATCTTGTCGGAAATAACGGCATAGTTTAATGAATACTGGAGATTGTCAGAGTCGGAGGCCTTGGAAAAGTCGGTGGAGAATGTAACATCGACTAGCACTGGATGGGGAACAGGTTTCTGCCAGTGGTCGACACCAGCGATAGCAGAGCCTTCGAGTCCGGTGACGTATACGTTGTCAGACATGTAGCGACGAATAGTGCCCGATATGAAACGGAGGGGCGGCGCCTTGAGGGCGTTTTTTGCTAATGAAATCAATGTCAGTCTCGAATTGGAAGTTGGAGACTGTCACTTGGTTTAGCGACAACTTGGAGCGAAGATGCAGAGGGAATTCGAACAACGAGTATTGGGAGTCAGGGTTAATTCCAATGGAGACGATATAGATTTCAATAGAATGTCTGGGGGACGGTTAGTTGGAAGTCTGGGGTTTGGCGTGGAAAAAATGCTACACTGGTTCCAATATAAAGTCGCGCAGAGAACAGTTCTATAGTTCTAGGGACCAAGAACCTAAATCCTCAGTTGCAACCAAATGCGCATGATGCGGCCTCCCAATTAATTCGGGATCCCGAGCTTAAGTTTCAGAATTGTTCTTTTGAATAATCAAATTCATTTCTCAAGTATTCTAAATGGATAAGAAGAAGGTTCATATTTCGCAACCAACATTCACAAAATCCAATCTCCATTTGGCCACTTGCGGAACGACCAGAGACAGAATCCCATGGTAAACTTTGGAAAATGTATGTCTTCGGAGTCAAAGAAAGAAAATAGCAGGAATTGATGTAACTGAGTCCTTCCAATTCTTCATGGCTTGGTTATACGTCCAGTATCTGATTCTGCGAACACTGCCTTTGCCATGACGCTTAGAGACTGACGTCGAACTTATGAAGACTGGCGAGAGCTTATGCTCACCCATTCTACTTCAATTCAGGAGCCCAGTACATTGTAGAAAGGGTACCAGCAGCTGGGGAAAGGGGGCTGATGTGCAATCCTGCCAAAGAGGCTTTTCTCCGTCAAGTCATTCGTAACAAATAGGTCAAGAATAAAAGGAATTGCACTGAAGTTTTCCATTCTCGACTTCAGCTATCCAAAGGCACTTTGTCTGCTTCTGGAACATGCAATTGTATAGATATACAGAATCTACGAGGGTTACTGTCCTTATCTGATCACAGTATCTAGCTATTTTTGGTTATTGACTAACTCCGTCACGAGTTCCTTCCTAGTCCATGTCCTAAACAGTATATCTCTTACAAAACGCGTCATATTTATGCATATATGCTAATATTCTCTCTATTGTAATGATACGTAGAATATTCCTTTTATGCATGGACAATGCTTTTCTTCTTAAAATTGACAGGTGTACTATCGCAAACAATAGCGCCCAACATTTATCTGGTTTTGGTGTTTCCCTGAACACGATTGTGGAGAGAGTAAAATTAGCTCGCCTTTCTGTGAGAATGCAATTTCATCGAAGCGAGCCCACATGGGTGTGCGGCTTCAATTGGCTAACTCCGATCTGTTATCAGTATGTGATTGCACAAGAACCCCGGCCCGGAGAGAAGGTTGAAAGCTCACGCAAGTCTTCTTTCTAATTTCACATTGAAAATGATAATTTTATCCAAAGAGTGTCAATTGAATAGCGAAGACGGGAGTGACTTGGGGATCTATGCCCAATGGCAGTTTGGGAATACAATTCCGGATAGGCAGACCGCATTAGTAAAGTTGAATGTATTTCCAGTTCGAAACATTAAAGATCGTGGAGAATATTTCTCCAGGCCCAGAAACGCCACAGGCTTGATAGTACTGAGCTCTGAAAAGCTCGCTGTTATGGCTGCCTGGAGAAACAAGGAACACGAGGGGCCCTGGCAAGTTTACGGGGAACAGGAGCCTCAAACAACGGCGTACTATTTAGTTGGTGACACGGATGTTGTTTTCGTGGGGTGGGTTTGAGAGACATCGTTTTTGTTCTGTTGCTTGCTCGAATCAATCTGAAGACTTGCGTGATGCTAGAATTTTTAATTCTACAGCTTCACTAATTAGGAATGCATTCTTAGTCATTGTAATCAGTTGCTAATTCATAGTTAATCTATTGCTAATGATTCTAATTTCCATCCAACCTTGTAGGTATTCAGAGGTTATTGTAAAGTTGATTGACGGTACTTGATTGATAAGGTGACATTCTTCTTACCAGATGAATACCTGAAAAGGGTTCTATGTCGATAGATGATTTGCGATTCTTGCTGTTGAATGCCACCATACGCTTTTCCGCGTTTCCGATCCGATCTAGAACCAAACGTTAATGAGCAGAAGAATTTGGCTTTTTGATCGTGAAGATGATCAATAATCGTCCACTACCACACCTCCACAGTAACAGACAATGGCTAGAACGCCGAAGAATACCCACATCGCCAAATCCCAATCCCTCACAATATCACAATCTCATTTTAATTCTACTGTTCATAGCATCTCTTCAAAGTCCAAGTCATCCTGGAACTCCTCGTCATCGGCAACCTTAAATCCAAAATCAACGGTATCCTTCATCAACTTTTCCGCCTCGGGCTTCAGAAGCACCATGTCCTCCATCACAAGCCTCAATATTATCTCATTCGCCAAGACATATGTGGCAAACATGTCTGGTGTCCAATATTTTACAGTCTTGTTCGTGGACTTGGAAAGCAAATCATTGTACTTGTTCTGGATCATCGTGGAAATAAACAGTTGCCTTTGGAGTCCATAGAACCCGCCAATATATTTTGACCAATTTATGTCCCACCGCTCTTCCAGTGTCATGGTGGAGTGCTTCAGGAGCTTTCTCTGATCCAGAGCCAAGGTATAGTAGAACGAGAGTTCCTCCTCGCCAGCAAGGATCCTGGGGACAATTTCGATGTGTTTCTCGGCGCGTTCTTTCAAGTTTGCTTTGGAATTGGGTAGCGGGAACCTCGTACTGTTGTACTTTTCTCGCACCTTGTCTGAATTGAGCTGGTGAAAGTTTCCCTGTAGAATATCGGAGGGAAGCGAGCTGAAGGACTTTATTTTGTGGGATGGAGTAGTTGGAGTAGAATTGCTGGAGAGGATTTTATCCAATTTATCGAAGGCCAGCAGCGTGACAATATCAGATGACTTTCTAGGTGTAGTCACTATGGGGAGCTTGATAAGCTGGTCTGAATCGTCATTGTCTTTCTTGTAGATGAATGGTTTGGGTTTCTTGCGATGGGGTTTCCTGCTGCTTTCAAAGATTGCTAGCGGCAGCAGCCCCTCCGCTGCTCTCTTCTTTTTCGCCAGCGTATACACATTCACTTTCTTCATGAAGAGTTGTAGATGGTGCTCTGCACAGAGATATTTGAGATGTGACGGGAATGGAGTGGAGGGGTGATGAAAAATGGCGGAATTGGAGAAACAAATGGAGTTGAAGATGTTGGGAATGGGTAAATGGGAAGGTTGTATGGAGACGTTCCCTTACATTGGAATTGATCTAATTGTCTTTGGCTTCGAATGTTCAATGAAGCGACAAAGAGAAGGAAGTAGAGTTCAGAAGTGGATTATTTGTGGATTTGAGGAATATGGAAACCAAAAGAAGAGAAGAGCGAGTAATGAGATTCAATAATGCTGGTGTGTTGGTATGTTCTATTGTTTTGGTGGGGTGACTTAGAGTTACGAGCAGACTCAGAAATTATCCTACATTCTCCAATAATATTCTCAAATCTCGATTCGTAACAAAGAAGCTCACACAACTCCCCGAACAACTGGACCTGGAGGTGTTCAGAGAGAGAGATGGGTCAGGAAATTGAAGAAAGCAAGCGATAATGAATAATCAAGACGGATCGGAATCAATATGACAATGCAACCTTGCTGGATGTAGGACAATATCGACATAACGGGATGTCAAAAACAATGCATAATCACCCAATCGCACCAATACCAAGTAGACACCAGCAGAGAAAACCAATTATCCCCAATATCCAGTAAATCAATTCTGTGAGAGTGAGCAAGATGAACCAACTGAATGTCCACAGATAATAAATGGGATCCCAAGATTCATATGCGTTTAGAAGAATCACTACAATGTAAGTTGCCTCATGCACTGGGATTGCAACCAGAGATGGAAATCGCGGTTGTTGCCAGTCGGCCAAATGCCATCCTGCGGCTTCGGCAACTAGTCAAGTGGCAATTTTTGAAACATGTCCCGAATTCTTACGAAATTCCACTATGTTACCCATTTCCACTATACTGTCGGTCCTTTTACGGTGCCGAAACGATATGAACCCTGATTCTATGCATTCAGTACTCACTAACAATGATACAATAACATACTCACATAAAATATCAAACCAAAAAAACTCAAGCCAAGTACTCTGTATTCCATCAAAAATCACAAATGACAATATCTATAAAAACAATACCTTGCCCGCTCCCTGGCCCCAGTCGATGCCGTCACAGATGTGCCAACGCTCGAGCATCCATGTTCCTGCATTGTCCCGGCCAGGAACCCACGTGGGTTTTGTCCATCGATCTAGTTAAGTGCCACAAGACCAATGGCCGTTGTGCATCTACTTGGTTCCGGGAAATCGACACGATCCCGGTGAAAAATTGTCTCTGGTCGCTCTATTTATACTGCTCAACTTCGACTTTCCGTGGCGCCCGACTGCTGCGTATGCACCTGCTGCACAGTGCATCAGAAATTTACTCTCACCTTTAGTTGTACATTCCTTTGGGTTTCCTAGCACTGCCGAGGTGCTTATTTTGAAAGCCAGCGCTCTTTTTCTTTCAACCGGAACATTTGTCGAATCGTGGAATCTGGCAATTGCATTTGGGTCATTTTTCTTGCATAATTGACTCTACACCATCGCTCGATATCACATAGACTGATTGTCTAGCTGGCTCATCCACATTGTCATATTATCACATTTCCACGGTCCACATTCAACAAATCCATTCACATCGGCATTTCAAAATCTCCACTCATCCACCCTTCACTCTGCTCACTTCCTTGAATTCACATGGAATCGAACTGGACTTTTCTGCCTGCCCAAGTCGGCTCAGCAGAAACCACTCCTGGAGTATCCCAGGTCATGTCCCATGGTTCTACCCCCAGCCACATGTCTGGCGCCATCTCCAAAGTCCAAGACCCTGCTTCCGTCGAGCCGTTCCCAGATGACCAATTCTTGCTCCACCAGATCGAGGAATCTCACCTACAATCAGAATTCGACTTGGACGGAATAGACTTCATTGTGCCCGACGACTTGGGCGCCAACTCCAAGGCGTTTCCGCCATCTGCATTTCCCCAGAACACGCCGTCGTTGATGCCCAAGTCAAACCAGCTCCCGTTACAGCTGCCCATTCTCCCAAGCCAGAACGAGCGGTCCTACAACGAAGAACATCTTATCCACCGACAGAGAAGAGCACAGGGAACTACCATAGATCTGCCGCATCTGGGATTCCTTCAAAGACAACAACTGCAACAACTGCAGCAACTGCAACTGCATGTCCGGCCAGATGCCGTGTTTACACCCTTGGTGTCTCCAGCGGTGACTCCCAGAGACCTGGAAGTCAACTCCAATAATCAACCATACTCTGCCCTACAAACGTCATTCGAACCACTCACTTCTCCGGCTCTTGCTGCCCAACAGGCGTCGGTAAACTCGGACCGTCGCCGTTCAATGTCGTCCACCTTTGGTCCAGATGAGTACGCTCCAAGTCTGGCCAAGCGTAGAACTCCGCATCTGACGCCGAATCTTGTGGCGCATCCGGGCCAGAAAATGAAGCGGTCCCCCTCTTTGAGAAAGGTGCCTCAGCCATTTGAGGCATTGCCAGCTTCGTCTTACGAGGCCACCACAAGAAGCTCCGAGACAACGCCAATGTTGCCTCCTCAAGGTAAAAAGGTTGTCATCGATGAAGTTACGAGCAACGCCAACACTCCAAATATGGGGCCTGCTACCATGATGGGTTTTACAATGAACAGATTGGCCGAACTGCAGAGCAATCAGTCGTCTAGCCCGTCTCCGTCGCTCGCTCCAGTTTCTTCCAAGCTTCCACGGAAAATACGAAGAGACTCAAACTCGTCGACCAGGTCGGGCGGAAACGGTTTTAGAAGTGTAGAGACTTCGCTGTCTGAGACGTCTCCTGTCATTGACGCTCAAAGCGGTGAGTATGGTGGAAGAAGAGAGAAACCGGCCACCAAAAAGGCTTCTCACAAATTGGCCGAGCAAGGCAGACGAAACAGAATGAATCAGGCAGTCTATGAGCTCTCGAAATTAATTCCGAACGATTACCACGAGCAAGTGTCTATTCCTTCCAAGGCTACAACGGTTGAATTAGCTGCTACGTATATCCGGAGGCTTTTGGATGAGATTGATAAGCTTCAGAGAGAAGTTAAGAACTGATTAATAAATGAGGAGAAGAGGTTGAAGGTGCACAATGATACGAATCAATGAATAATTAATTTACGATAGGCAATAGCATAGCGCAGGTTACTAGACAAAATAAATGAGGAAGTAAATTCAGGGTGTAAACCTTCTAGGAGCCAAAAAAATAATTGGACGAGACAGGAATCGAACCAGTGACCTTCTGCTTGCAAGGCAGACGCGCTACCAACTACGCCACACGCCCTATTTTCTAGAATAGGAATGATACGATAGAATTGAAGGATTATTTGCATAATATGCAGGATTATTTATAAAACTCCTAAGTATTCCGATTTTTGTATTTGGACTTCAAGAAGCCCTTTTGTTTGCTTAAACTTTTTTTGCCCGCTTTTTCTGGTAAGTATTTGGGGAGAAGGAGACCAAATATCACGTCCTTCACTTTTGCTGAAGGTTCTTTCACTTCTTTTGGTTTCACTTCTCCCGTACTTATGTCTTTTGACGGCTATATTTAATATTGTTTCGTAAAGAAGAAGGTATTTATGGATGATAGTCCGCCAAATTAGTAGTTTCGCCGAGGGATGAAGCGATATGAATTGATTCCCTATTGCCCAAATAATCAGTGGATTGACTCTCGAGAGGAAAAAAAGCGAAAGGTAACTGAAAGGAAAGAGCTTAAGCAACCGTCGGGCCAATATTAGCATTCGGTGAGAAAAATTCGAATGCTAACTTGGTTATCAACAGCAATGACGACCTAGTCAGAAGGTAATGAATCTTATTCATAATCCAACACCCTGTGATTCTTCTGAAAAGGGATTTGAACTACGAGAACTGTAATTCAATTTCGTACAACACTACAACTATTTTCTTTCAACTAGTGATGACGATAGCACATTATCTTGGCCGTTGAAGCTATTCAGGTGACGAAGATGATCACACCAAAAGCCTCGGCAAAATACCTGCTAAAGTCAAATCAATTTCCACTGGCGGAAATCTTGACCGTACTCAGGTTTCCATACTCACCTCATCGAGTCTTGTAGTTAAATTGAACATCAGACTTTAACTTTACGCCCGCCGAAACAAACTGAAACCGCCCACTCCAACCCTCTTGGCCCTCAATTAAATTTGCAATCAGTCTGTATTTCTACATAATTTCCACCACCATCGATTGCCAAGAACTGGGCGACCTTGAAGAGAACAGAGAAATGGGATAAATGATATTGTCTGCAGTCAAGGTCTGACATCTATTGTGATTTCCACTTCTCGGGTCATCTAGTATCAGTACTTCTCATAAGTGTGGATCCCCGATTGCGAAATGTGGTTGCAACGTCCTTTACCAACTACCTCTTGCCCAGCTTTTATATGTAGGTCCATAGTAATTTCTCTTTGTGCAACTCCATATACTCCCCAAGAGCAACAGCTATAGCAGTAGGACATCTCTTGGCAGTGTTCGCCACATTAGAAATAGCACATGTAGTTCTTATGATGCTGTTGGCGTAATTTTCAGCCATAGTTGCAAGCTCTGTGATTCCATGGCGTACTTATAGAAGGTAGTTGGCATGCTGGTTCAACACCAATCAATGTCAAGATTCTGGAAAACTAGCCTGAAAGAGAAAGACCTCGCAGAGATCAAGGAAGACTCCTTTGAGTCCGATTCTTCCTCGGAGAAGCAATTCGACCATATCTTCCAGGACCCAGAAGCCCTCGCGTATTACAAGGCATTGTATGAGAAGACCAATTATGAGTGCAAGGACTACTTGGACCCAGAAATTACCTGGACACCACAGGAGGAAAAAAAGATTTTAAGAAAGAATGACTGGTACGTGACCTTCTGGGCATTCATTATGTTCACTGGTTTGAACATTGATAGATTTAATATCAAGAATGCTCTTGCGGACAACTTGTTAGACGATTTGGGACTCAACACCAATGACCTCAATCTTGCCAACACTGTCAATCTTATTTGCTTTTTGGGTGCTGAACTTCCCTCGCAGTTGATTTCCAAGAAGTTGGGTGCCGATGTTTGGATTCCTATCCAGATGTGTATCTGGTCCGTAGTGTCCATGTCCCAGTTCTGGCTCAACGGAAAGGCGTCGTTTGTTATTTGCAGAGGACTCATTGGATTGTTTGAAGGAGGATTTATCTGTGATGTCACCCTCTGGATGTCCTACTTTTACACTAAGAGTGAGCTTCCGTTGAGAATCTCGTTGTTCTACATCTCGAACTTCTCGTCGGTGATCTTGTCTGCGCTCTTGGCTGCCGGTCTCCTTGAGATCCTGACCCCTTCTGTTCCTGATGGGTGGCGTTGGCTTTTCTTGATCGAAGGTATCATGACATTGCTCATTAGTATTGCTTCCTTCTTCAACATGCCTGCCTCGGTGGTTGAAACTAGGACTTGGTATCGAAAGAATGGCTGGTACACTGAAAGGGAAGAAAAAATTCTTGTAAACAAGGTCCTTCGTGATGACCCTTCCAAGGGTGATATGAACAATAGACAACCTGTCGGTTTTAGGGAGTTGGCTGTCGCTTTTTTCGACATCGACATGTTACCAGTGTACATCATTCGACTTCTTGGAGACATTGGAACGTCGCCTGTCCAGACCTACTTGTCGTTAACTCTTAGACAATTGGGATTCTCTGTTTTCGCAACCAACATGTTGTCCATTCCGTTCAGCATCATCGGTATCTTATCAATGGTTCTCGTTACCTGGCTCTCTGAAGTGTGGAATTCTCGAGCCTACATCATCATGATCACCCCGGTATGGGTAGTGGTGTGTCTTATTCCGTTAAGATACTGGCCAGATGCCCAGGAAAATGTGTGGGGAACATATGCTCTCTTAACGGTAATTCTCGGACATGCGCCTATCTGGCCCTTATCGATTTCGTGGTGTATGGCCAATTCCAACTCGGTGAGAAGTAGAGCAGTTTCGTCAGCGGTGGTGAACATGTTCTCTCAAACGGCCGGAATCATTTCGTCCAATATCTACAGAAATGATGATAAGCCCTTGTACCATCGTGGTAATGTGGATTTGATCGGCATTGGTTTTGGAGCAATTGGTGCATGTATTGCTGCGAGATACTACTACAAGTTCCGAAACTGGCAGAACAAGAAGAAATGGGATGCGTTGACACCTGAGGAGCAGGATAAGTACCTTGCCACCACCACAGATGAGGGAAACAAGAGAATTGATTTCAAATTTATTTATTGAGTGAATAGCAATATTGATAGGGTGGAGTGTGGCATGGGCCTGGCGCAGGAAGTAACTGGCCGGATTAACTAGTGATCGGCCAAGTACTAGGAATCTAATTGTGGACCCTAAAGCGATAAAGGAAAAGGATTAGGAAAAGAGAATCTCGGGCTTGAATGAATCCTAGGACTTGAACTTCGTCGTACTTTCGGGTTTCGTCTTGCAACTCCGACAGATCATGACTTTTGATTTCTTGGATTGGGCTCAACACCCTCGAAAAGATTTTCTCACTATGCCAGGGGTTCCGAACTGTGGAATAAGAAAGCCTTGAAGTGTCAAAAAGGCGTCAACAGAGCCACACAGTTGTTCCCGTGTCATATGCCAGAATATGGCAACACTGCGCAGGTGTTAGACTATTTTTCTGGCACAGACAGTACAAAAGTTGTCGCTCATCCTGCATCACCTCAAGGGTTCCACAGTTTGCGAGCTGAGTTTGCACCCAGATACACGTGCAATCACTGGGATTTGAAACATTTGAAGCAATCTATTCAATCGGGATTTGGAAAAGCCATGGATAATGGTATTTAAGAATGGGGCATTGGCCATCTTGTCGTGGTTATCATCATAAAATGAGCTTGTCAAACAACAAGAAGGAATTTGTGGATATCAAGACGGACTACTTGGAGTCGGATACTGCCAGTGAGAAAAGCTTCGACCATGTTTTCCAAGACCCTGCCAAGCTTTCTTACTATAGGGAATTATACACCAAGACAAACTATGAGTGCAAGGACTACTTGGACCCAGATATTACTTGGACTCCCCTGGAGGAGAAAAAGATCTTGAGAAAGAATGACTGGTACGTGACCTTCTGGGCATTCATTATGTTCACTGGTTTGAATCTCGACAGATACAATGTGTCACAGGCTTTGTCGGACAACATGTTGAAAGATTTGGGACTTATCACCAACGACTACAATCTAGCCAACACTGTTAATCTTGTTTGCTTTTTGGGAGCTGAACTTCCCTCGCAATTGATCTCCAAGAAATTAGGTGCTGACGTCTGGATTCCTATCCAGATGTGTCTTTGGTCTCTCGCTTCCATCTCGCAGTTTTGGCTCAAGGGCAAAGCTTCTCTTGTGATTTGCAGAGGTCTTGTTGGATTGTTCGAAGGTGGCTTCATCTGTGATATGACCCTTTGGATGTCGTACTTCTATACCAGAAAGGAGATTCCTTTTAGAATCTCCTTGTTCTACATCTCCAACTACTCGACCGCCATTCTTTCTGCTCTTTTGGCTGCTGGTCTCTTGAAGATCCAGTCTGAGAGTCATCCAGAAGGATGGCGTTGGCTTTTCTTGATTGAAGGTATTATCACCTTCCTTATTGGCTTCATTTCCTTCTTCAAGATGCCTTCGTCTGTTGTCACTACTCGTTCTTGGTACAGAAGAAGTGGCTGGTACACTGAGAGGGAAGAAAAAATTCTTGTTAACAAGGTCCTTCGTGACGATCCTTCCAAGGGTGATATGAACAACAGACAGCCTGTCGGGTTCAAGGAGTTGTTTAGGGCCTTCTTTGATATCGACATGTTGCCAGTTTATATTATCAGATTCCTTGGAGATATTGGTTCTGCTCCTGCTACTACCTATTTGTCTTTGACTCTAAGACACTTGGGTTTCTCCACTTTCAAGACGAACATGTTGTCTATTCCATATAACGTTCTTGGTATCATTACCATGCTCATCACCACTTATTTTTCTGAGATTGTGAATGCCCGTGCTTATTTGATCATGATTACGCCCATTTGGATTGTCACTTGTCTCTTCCCATTGAGATTCTGGCCTCATTCTCAGAAAAATGTTTGGGGAACTTACGCCATTTTGACTGTGATGCTTGGTCATGCACCAACTTGGCCACTATCTATTTCTTGGTGTATGGCAAACTCGAATTCTGTTAGAAGCAGAGCTGTTTCTTCTGCTGTCGTGAACATGTTCTCTCAATCCGCTGGTATTGTTGCCTCTAACATCTACAGAACCGACGACGCTCCCTTATACCACAGAGGAAACATTGCTTTAATTGCAATTGCATTTGCAGCCATTGCTGCTTGTATTCTTTCGACATTTTACTACAAATGGAGGAACGCACAGAATAGAGCAAAGTGGAACGCAATGACTGTGGAAGAACAAGAGAATTACTTGAGAGATACAGAACACGAGGGTAATAAGAAAATCAACTTCACCTTTGTATACTAGTCTATAGAGAGATCATACACGAATTATTAGGGAATCTTTGTTGCGAGAAAGAAGCATTGATCAGTTCTTCATATCTTTGTATTTTTTTATTTAACTATGTTTCTCTTCTGATTTGGCTCCTATGGCCCCATGTTTGGCGATTCCAAGAGGATTCGAGGAGGCACTAGGCGAGTTAGATTCTCCGGGGCGGAGGAACGGCCAAGTAGTTCTTCAGATACTCTCTTAGTTAACAAAAGAAAGCTTGGAAACAGGCCAGGTACAATTTGGAGAAGAATGGAGCTCCTGATTTTGAATATTTCCCTTTTCTTCGGAAATTGGATTTTTGGTGGTGTTTTGAATTTTTCATGGAATTTGACCAAGGCTAGAAAAATCAATATTCATGCGAACATAGTTGGAAATTACGGGCGATAGAAATGTGATTATTGGACTTTTTGATGAAAATTGGATCCTTGGCATGCTGAGGATGTGATATTTTTTTTTTTACGAATCAAGCAATTTACTGGACAAGGAAAAGGGAAAGGAAATGGAAAAGACGTTTTACGAGCGAAGAAAAGTCACCAAAATCGCTTTCATTCTACGACTAAAATCGGAAATTAGTGGCCCAACACTCAGAAAGTGTACCATAAAAATTTACTAACAATTAAAGTATAAAGAGATGTTAAATTTAGTTCAAAAGAGATGAAGCAAAAAATAGCTTTGGACTAGATGAACCCTGATATTCTTTTATCAACAAGATGGTTTCGTGGTCTAGTTGGTCATGGCATCTGCTTAACACGCAGAACGTCCCCAGTTCGATCCTGGGCGAAATCAAATTGTTCCTTTACTTTTTCTTTTTTATGGAGAAAATTGCTTCTTTCTACTTTACCATGGTGACAATTTCACCAGCAACCTCTCTTTCCGATTTATACAAGTTTATTGAAGATATATACATCACTTTTTGTCCTTGGGTAAACCCTTGGGATCATTTCTAGATCTCAAGGACTTCACATAATTAGTTGCCTTACTCAAGTCCTCCTTAGCCTCCAGAGCTCCAAGCTTCCATTGGTAGAACATACCGTGCTTCGCTCTCAATTCCTTCTTCTTTTTCTTCACCTCTCTGTTCATTATTCCAATTTGCTCATCGTACGGAATACCAGCCTCAGCCTCTGCAATAGTCTCCTTACCGAAAAGGAAATCAAATACTCGTCCGTCAGACCAGAAGAAACCCCTTCTATCCACGATCCAAGACTTCTTTTTGCCCATCTCCTTCAATACAAAAAAAAAGAGTGACTTATCGGAGGTTCCATAGAAACCTTTGCCCGTCCAGACACGGGCCTGGTGTTTTCTTGCCAAATCGTGCAATGGAACAGTAATAACTGGGGTTGGACGGCCAGGGATAAGCGAGTATGACGTGAAACGGACGTGTTCCACAGGACCAGGAAGATACCACATTCGTCTAATAAGGCGAGTAGGGAAAGTTGCTACGTGGTACGACATGAACAAAGCCAATGCACCTAGTGAAGAGTAGCCCAACAACTCCTTTGCGAACTCCCTTTTTCTTAAGGGTTCTGCCAACTCCTCCTTGTTTTCATCGTAGTCCTTATTTGCCTGGAACCACGCAAACTCAAGCAAAACACATCCATAAACAGCAAAGACAACAGCACAGCAGAAACATGCAAGAAAATAAAGTCGATGGGGTTCCGACTCGTAGATAAGCTCTGGTTTGGACTTGCTTTTCAAGATTTGAACAACCTGTCTAAAGCTCATCTTGGGTCCCACCCGTGGCACACCGGGTCGAGGTAAGAGGGTAGGGACATTTTCTTTCGTGAGAGGAAACTTTGGTATGCGATCTTTCAATTCGTTTGTCTGGACAGCCTCACCAGGAATGTGCTGCTTCAAGTGCTTCCATTCGCCTTGGCTTGGTAAGTTTTTCTTTGGATCAAAGCTTTGGGGCAAATTGGAGTTGAGACGGACAAAACGAAAGATAATCGGTGACCTAAGCGGGATGGGCCTGAGGCCTAGTCGGGTAAGTAACATCGAGATGAGTTTGAACGATACGAGGTTTCCAATACAATGTGAAGTGCGGTAGACTAGATGCCTGCATTTCGAACATTGGAATGGACACAGAAGGGTGGCAGAAAATGGAAATTAAAGAATATGGAATATGTTGATTAATGAACTAGGAATACGTTTCAAGATACATTAATTGCTACATTGGATTATGGTTACATATTCTTCATTATTTCATTGTTGAGAAGTGGGTGGTTGCAACATTGGGTAAGCTGTCCGGCAAATACCCAGTGAAATGTTCACACATTCCATGAAATTATACTTAATTCAGTCACAATGGATGTGTGAAATGTGCAACTTGATCTTCTGTTTTCCATTATCGACCATATTCTGCACAGTCAAAACATGGACAGGAATGTCAGGCAATTACTGGACTGTTGTGTGACATTCGACTTCAACAATTATTATCGGACCCCCTCTGTGAGATCTTGGTTGCATTGAGATCGCCTCTCTCTAGAGATATTTTCCCAATGACGGGCCATATGCGATGCTTATTCACACTAACCATATCTATCACCTCGTACTTCCCTTAACCTTCGATTACCTTCCCTTAATTTTCGATTCTGCTCGCTTCAACTGCACCGGTCTCTGGCCCACATACTTTCCGTTCATCTCTTTGAAGGCCTTCAAGTAGTCCTCGGAACTAGCAAACGCAACAAAGCCGTACCCTTTGTTCTTCTTAGTCTTAGGATCAACAGGGACATTCACCTTGCTGAGACTATCATAGCGAGAAAATTCACTTTGGAGCATCTCATCCGTGGCCTCTGGGCCCAAGTTGCCTACAAATAGCCGAAAATGCTTGGGGTTCCAATTCTCTGTCTGTTGGATGTGCCTTCCTGTTGACTTGGAACTATGGAGGTAAACTTCAGGTCTTTTGCCGCCTGCTAGACGCCTGTCCGACAGTTTGGACGTGTAAATTTTCTTTTTCTTGACAATATCAGGTTTCGTAGACATAAGTAGAATGGATAAGATAGCTTAAACGATTTGACTGTGATCGATCGATTGAAATAGCCCGAAAAAGCAAGGAATAGAATGAGGTCAATGGACAAAAAAAATAATCCCCAAGATTCGAAGCTTGAAGGCAGAATTGATCCTGAGTTTACACGAACTTCGTTAGGCAGAGAAGAGATGCACTTCTCTTTTCGCAGTCTACACTCCAGTTGCCAAATTCTATTACAACAAGTAGCAATAAGAGACATGTTCATAAAAATCAAACTAAAAATTAGAAAAGCTACCCACATCAGAATTTATAGTTAAGTCTCTGGAATCATTCCGAAATTCCCACTATTTCTCCTTCGTCCACTGCCCAGTCTCACGCAGTGCAGTAGCTCGAAAATTCATACTCATCACCAAAACTTCGATCACCTACACAACATACAATTCCACTAATGTTCATCCTCTCGGAACTCTCTGACTTGATCCGTGTACCGCCACATTCTTTCAATATCCCAATCCACAAAGTCTTGAAAGACGAGCTCCACCAGAAATACTCCAACAAGGTCATCTCCAACTTGGGGTTAGCTGTATCAGTGTGGGATCTCCTGGATATCAAGGATGGTCTTCTTCGGCCGGGAGATGGAGGCGCATACGTCGAAGTCAAATTCCGAATAGTGGTGTGGAAGCCCTTTATTGGCGAAATTTTGACTGGTTGGGTCACCGATTGTGCACCTGAAGGTATCAAGGTCCGTATGGAGTTTTTCGACGATATTTTTATTCCTAAGGACTATCTTTTCGAAAGCTGCGTGTTCAAGCCCGTGGAAAAGGCCTGGGTTTGGCAACCCGATCTGGAAACTGAGTTATACATTGATTTGAACGAGAAGATTCGTTTCCGGGTTGAAGAGGAGGCGTTTGTCAACATTAAGCCCAAGTCCAGCTCGGAAGCCTTGGGTCTAGAAGAGACCCAGAACAAAGCACCACCCTATGCTTTGATTGCATCGTGCCAAACGGATGGTATGGGATGTGTGTCATGGTGGGACTAGCTACCTTCATAAAATGCTTGATAGATGATGTATTAGACCTCCTAATTATATTGCATGTATTCCGACGTGGAAGAAAACTTCAAGTTGCCCTTGATCACCTTCTCGACAGCCTGCAAGAAGTCCTTTTCTGTAGCAACCTTTCTTCTGGCACGAATGGCGAACATACCAGCCTCCGTACAAACAGAACGCAACTCGGCACCTGTAGCGTTAGGGCACAACCGAGAAATCAACTCCCACCGGATTCCCTTCTCACAACTCATGGTCTTCGCGTGGATGCGGAAGATGTTGGCACGGCCGTCCAAGTCGGGAAGCGAGAACTCGACTTTTCTGTCGATACGACCAGGACGCAACAATGCAGGGTCTAAAGTATTGGGTCTGTTGGTGGCAAACATCACCTTGATGTTGCCTCGAGGGTCAAAACCGTCTAATTGTGTGATAAGCTCCAACATTGTTCTCTGGACCTCGTTGTCTCCACCAGCACCATCATCGAATCTGGCTCCTCCAATAGCATCCACCTCATCGAAGAAAATGATACATGCTTTCTTGGTACGAGCCATTTCAAACAACTCACGCACCATTCTAGCACCCTCTCCGACGTATTTCTGCACCAATTCCGAACCAATGACTCTGATGAAAGTGGCATCTGTACGGTTGGCCACGGCACGGGCACAAAGCGTCTTTCCGGTACCGGGCGGACCATATAAAAGAATACCCTTTGGAGGATCAATTCCCAATTTGACGAATCTTTCTGGCGACAATAGTGGGAGCTCCACAACTTCCCTCAACTTCTCAATTTGCTCCTTGCATCCACCGACATCTCCGTATGTGACGTCCGGCTTCTCCTCCACAGTCATCATGGTCACCGAAGGGTCGATTCTTGGGGGAAGCGGCAATTGAATCTCGTACTTCTGTCTATCCACACCAACTCTCATGCCTTCTTCAATATCTGTGGGGGAGACTCTTTCGCCCAATCCGACAACAAAC
This sequence comes from Sungouiella middelhoveniana, assembly GCA_030557965.1. Classification (NCBI taxonomy): domain Eukaryota; kingdom Fungi; phylum Ascomycota; class Pichiomycetes; order Serinales; family Metschnikowiaceae; genus Sungouiella; species Sungouiella middelhoveniana. Next base: position 748,538 of record JANIJQ010000003.1, on the reverse strand, counting down.
TTGGCAATCTGCTTGATATTGATCACGTACTTCAGCTTGTTGTCTGCATTGGCCACCAATCCCGTCTGTGGTGTAGGGTTAACCGCCTCAATAATCTTGGTACATCTAGCCACTTGTAACGGCTGTTCCTGGGACATTCTTTGCTTGTCGCCCATCACATCCCACAAGTGAGGTGCCGACAACCCGGTATCGGACTCCTTGATTCCGATATTCTCCTTGATACGCTCCTCAATGTCCTTGAGGTCTTTCTCGATTTGCTTTAGTTGGCTGCCGTATGGTGCTGCTCCGTATGTTTTTAGAACCTGGATGTCGCCCTCACTGAGAGGAACAACCTTGTTTTCGTTTTCGTCGTCCTCGGTGGGCGCGACATATTTGTCCCAATCTGCTTTTGGTGGCATGGTGTGGAGGATTATATGTAAGTGGAGATGTTGAGTTATCGCCACTGGCGTGCGCGTACCAGAAATTATGGTGGAGAGGTTTGTAGTTGGTTGAAGAGGTTGGGAGTTGGGAATACGTATTCTCGGTATGCTGATAGAAATAATGAGGTATGAGGCTTATGGTGTGTATTTTGTCGTTTCTTTGTGGGTGTTTCGGCTTGAGTCAAGAGTACATGAGTTCACCAGTGCGAAAGTAGATTGCCCATGGCTGCGAATAAGTAGTCTACCGAGTTTCCTTCCTAGCCAGCTGATGCTGTCTACATTATTTATCCCTCATGCTACCTATCCCGAACCATGTATTCTATGCAATAATTGCCTCGACTTCCTTGCCCAACGCAGTCACTTCTTCAGGCCCAGCTCCAAGACTGTTGAACCCCAAAAGTTTTGAATTCAAAAGTGTCAATTTGGCGACACACCCATTGAGCTTATCCAAATACTGCTCCGGCCGAAGTGGGCTGTTGATGAGGAACTTGAGGAGATTGATAATTAACTGTAAATTGCTGGTGAATTCTGCCAACACAGTGGTCAAGTCTGCTTTCGAATGTTCAAGGATCCTCAGAAGTGACTTGAGATTAAAGTCGACAACCTTAAAGAATTTATTGAACCAGAATAGCGAGTACAACGACGTCCCCACGACTCCTTTCTTGACAGACAGCTCATTTAAAAGCAAGCTGAAGGAGTTGGACAAGAACTGAAGAGTGAATTGGAAAGATTCCGTCGACGAAAGTTGGTCAAGCTCAATGAGCAAGTAGTAGTAGTCCAAGTTGACCAAGCCAATGAAGTTCTGAAGTAACGGCAGTTCTGCATACTCAGTGTGAATCAACAGCAGAGTTGCTACCCTCCATTTGTCCAAATTGCTCGAGTATTCTGTAAGCATCTCGGGCAGCTTTTCAAGTAACCCCAACTTGAGCGAGATCATCATGTCCTGCAAAAGGTGGATCTCCACCGATTGCTTCATTAGCGGAGCTAGCGACTCCCTTTCCCCATCGTGCAAAGTATCTTCAAAAGTAGCCTGTACCTTGATGATCTGCGTGGGCATGAACTGACTTGGCTTGTCAAGCAATAGCGAGAGCTCCTTATCCAAGTTGAAAATAGACCAGAAACAGCGCTTTCTCATGCATTGGTTATTCTTGCCTGTGAAGTCCGTAAGAAAGATGAGGAGTCTATTCAAAAATCCAACCACGTTCCAGACCAAGTTGCCGTTGCTGACGTTTATAGCCCAAATGCACAAAAGAATAAGTAAGTGGGCAGTGTGCAAGTCTTCTTCCGAACGAATATCGTAGCTGATGACATCCACGATCGACTCGATAAGCTTGTCACTGAAGAAGTCTTGGTAGTGCTGAGTGTTATTGCTTGAGTCGTAGAGAATGCATCCTACCGCCATCACCAAGTATACATCCATGTTGACGAAGGTGTCGTTGGTGAAAGTTAGGTCCTTGAACTTTTCCAAGAACAGAGTCAGGCTTAGAAACGGGTACTGCCACTCATAGTTTGCAAAGAAGGTATACACAAACGCCAGTGGAAGCGACACATCTTCGATCGCACGAACAACAAGAAATTGGTCTTGCAATTCCTGTCGGCTGCCAGCATCTGATGATCTGATCATTCCACTGTGCAAAGAACTGACTATCCCCCGAGTAGAACTTTCGTGGGCATTTCGAGGAGATTTCGGAGGCTTCTTCTCGTTCAAGACTTGCCTGGCCACGCTACTTTCAGTGGCCGGGAGGTCGATATGGTGAAACAGCTCCTCTGTTTCCTCTCGATGAACCAAAGATGCGATGGACACAGAAGACGACGGCTCTTGCGGATCGGACTCGGAATTTTCCAGCTTTTTCTTGCGCCGCTTTGTTTGGCGGTCTACATATTCACATTCTGCTCCTGTTTTCGTACAATACGAGCAGCGAGGATATGTTCTGGAGCATTTCTTCTTGAGTCGGTAGCATCTCACACAGTTCGAGCGATGGTGACTTTCGCTGGTCTCAAAAGAGGATTCCAGAAATAGCGGAAGATTCTCAGAGTCCCCCCTTTGTGGTTTCCGTACATCGGACTGATTGACGTTTAGTCTGAACTTAGATGCAATGGTGCCGTTGCCCATAAGCTTTCTGTAGTAGAAATCCATAGACATTCAACCAGGGAGGAGAAGTGGTGCGAAAACTATGGATGTGTTTGGTAATGTGAATCGAACTAGTGCGAGGTACTCACTTTGAAGGGTAACCAACTGCTTGAAATGAGTAGTATCGAAATGTGTCAAATCTATATCAGGCGGACAATGGCGGGCCCGAAGCTTCGGCACTGACCCAATGCGGTAAGTGTGACGTTGGGTGGTGTACGGATCTCTGGTGGAATAAGGTGGGGTGCTTTCTGAGGCGATGGGGAGGGAGTTGGGGAGGGTTATAGAAAATTTTTGCTACTGTTTTTCAATAAGAAATGACGAATTTTCTTTGGAATTTGTCGGTAGTGTGCTGACTGTGGCGTTGGTTATGAGTTCCTGTAGTGGATGGCCGTTATAGGTGATGAGTTACGGAAGTGTTGCCATCAACTAAGGTTTGAGAGATGTAGAGGTCTCATCAGGAGATTGAACATTGATGTAAAGATAAGTGGTAATCCCAGAAAGTTTCTCGTGGTCTCTCGTGGTCTCTATTAGTGGCTGATAATACTTCTCAGATTTCGCAATATCGCGCAGTTCGGCCCGATGAACAAGCACTCAGAGAGCTGACTTGAGGAGGGATTTTCAGGTTTCAATGGCTTCTGCTAGTGTTGAGAGCCTTTCCTTGTAGGCATGGCTGGATCTGACTTGAACAAGGCGTGCTAGTAGAAAATTTCCAATAGTTTGCAATAGTTTGGTGAAGGGCTTGGGCCAATAGTTAAAATTACCTCTCCTTAGAATCATGTAGTTCTCCTCCTATGCTTCTATGTAGATAACCATATTCATGGTCTCGAACCCCTCCTCCACCAATACCCACGTCATTGTACCTCTACACCTCAGCTCCTTCCTATTGTATGATACTATTTACAGAATTCTATGCTACAACCTCGGCGTTCTCAGCGTCAGCCTCTCTCATCCGAGCAAACTCAGCCAACGCCATGTCCTTCATCTCCTCCAACAACACACTCTGATACTTCGGGTTGAATACCGGCAACGACTCGTGCATCACCAAGTCGTTTCTCCAGTGCTCATCACCTCCTTTTCTCCACAAGGACTCCCAGAATGCTGTGGTGTTTTCCAACTCAAATTCGTCGATAACATGCGCCAAGTCTGCAATGGCCTCCTGTGCATGGGTAGGTCTGTACTGTCCAGAGTACCAGGTGTTTCCCTCTTCGTTTTTCTTTCTCATGGCCTTAGCTTCTGACTTCAAGTGAATATCTCTAGCCTCTCTCAACTGTAACAACCCATCATACGCAGCCACTGCATACTCATAGTTGGAAAAATTCACCACACACATGATTCTCCACAAGTCGGTTCTTCTGCTGGGCTTTCTGTTTTCCCAGTTAGGTCTGAGAAACTGCGAGTCGATTTGGTCCTGGTGGTACCCTGGAACTTGGGAGTATAGCACCTGTCCTGAGAAGAGGTTCTTAAACATGTAGATCTGTGGAGCCAAGTTGAGGTTTGCGAGCTCCTCTTGAGTCTTGTATCCCTGAGCAAGACGAGAACCCAACACCTTACGAGCCTTAATCTGCTCTATGAGGTGCTTCCTCATCTTTTTCTCCGCTCTCAAACGCATAATCGGCATGTTGGCTGGTGTTGGTTGGAAGGGTATGGACGATAAAAAAATTTGTATCAGAGTGGGAGGAGTATCTGCAGGACGTGGTAATGGGCATTAAGAGGGTATATCTTGTGGCATGAGAACATGATGTTGATTTTAAAAAGTTGCTGTAATTAAGATGACGTGGACTGAATTCGAACATTTTTTTATTCTCTGTTTTTTACTCGAGATTAGTTCTCTCGGTGTTTTTCCCACGGCTGCGATTATAAACTAAGTGCCTGTAGTACCCAACTCCATTCCCCAGTACATATTCATTGGCCCTTTTGGACCTGAAAAGAGTCCGTAGATTGTCCGACCTAAACGTATCCAACATCAATTCTCCACTTCCCCAACTTTATGCCATTGACTGCATCACAACAGAATTAACCATACAAACAGCCTATCTCAGGGTCAAAAACATAAAAAACACACCACCACAAATCTCCTCTACCTCTTCACGATTTCAATTTTTTCTGTACGATGTTTTCTAACCATTTCTTTTCTTCCACAACGTGTTCTTTATATCGCCATATCGGGCCCAATCTCCAGACTCCACTGTCCTGCAGTACAGTTGTTTGACTTGACCTCCACTAGTTCAAACCAGCAATGCCAGCTCCAACCACACTCTTCAAGCTGATATCGCTCGGCTCTATTCTACTTCTTTTATGTGGATGGTCGTACCGATTCTTTTTTAACCACGAAATCATTCGAAACTACACAAACAGACGCTATGTACCCAAGTCCCAAATCAACGACTTGATAGGCAAGGAAGCCAACGAAAAGTACGGATGCACGCTTCTTCATGTCAATGTGGATGACGAATTGGATGAGGAAAAGCTTCCTACTCTGACGACGAAGCTTTACGCGGAGCTCCATAGGAAGCACATCAATTGGGTGGTGGGAGCGATCTTTTCTGTTGCAACTGCCCTCTCAATCGAATTGGTGGGGGTATTTATGGCCCAATTGGTGGGTCTTTTCGAACCCGACATCCAGTTCTTGCGTGTTGGAATCTGTACATTGGTGGTGCTCGTGTCTATGGTCCAGCCCTTGCTAGTTGTGAGCTTATATGTGAATCAGGATCTACTTCCTACAATTTCCGACCGCTCGCCCACATCGCTTATACGAACAATATCCACTATTGTATTGTGCGGTTTCTGGTTCTATTTCTTGCATAAAATAGGGGAATTGGCCAATTCATTGGGCGCCATCTCAGAGAAATCCTTTATTGAGAGGAAAACGAATGAAGTTGTTCTTACAGGGATTACCATTACGGCCATATTGTCTGGAGTCGGTTGTGCTCTGACGCCAGTCCGAAGATTCTGGACCGAGCGTGGCTCTCAACAGAGAAAAGCGGCTGCGAATACTAAAGCCAAAGAAACTCAGTTGAATGACTTGATCCAATCTTACAACACGACTAAAATGCTCATTGTCAAAAGACAAAGCGAGCTCGACGCTCTTTTGTTGGCTAGTGGTGGAACCGTCTATAATGATTCCGGTCCGGACCCCGTAAGACTGTTTAAGGGAAGCGGCAAGCAACTTCTTAACAAAGTGCAGTCGTTTGCCACTTTGTCGAGTTTCGGAGGTGATCCCGAAGAGGAAGAACTCAAGAGAGAAATTGAGTCTCTCAAGGAGCTCAAATCCCTGATTTACAGCGACTTGACCCGTGACCTCCAGCGGTTCCTCTACTCGAAGAGGGCTACACCTATGTCAAACAAAGCATTGGAAAAGTTGCTCACAGCTTTTCAAGTTGTGTTTGCATTGTATTGTATCTACCGTATCTTCAACGTGATTTTCCTCCGGCTCCCCTACCAGTACTTCTGGAGCCCGGAAAACACCGACAACGCCAACTCCATCGGCGATACGGATGCCTCCAGCGAGGCTCTCAACAAGAATACCAAGGATGCGTTAGCCATCACCATTGCCAAGATCATCCAGTCTGTTTTTGGGTACCTCCCGATGTCAGAAGTCCAACTTATCAACCAGGTGAGTTTCATACTTTCTGGCTCACTCTTTGTGTGTTCATTCCAAAACGTTCTCATTACATTCAAGTCCCTAGGACGATTTCTCCCTACTACCACCACTACCGTTTCGTCAAGTGTGAAGGGGTGGCTTAAAAACTTGGTTGTGAGTGAGTTTCTAGCCATTTACATTATTGCAACCGCACTTCTTATCCGGACCAACTTGCCAGAAGAAACTGCAAAACTGATGCTGCGTATCCTCTCGCTCTCCACGTCTTTGTCGTCAAGTGTTAATGGGATGCAAATCGAAGTGGAATTCATTGATAGGTGGTTCGACAAGGTGTTTGGCCTCACATGTGTGGTCACCATAATCGTTACTCTTCTGAAATCTTTCATTGAGTCTGATAATGTTTACGATGACGGATACGATGAAGAGATGTTCATAGAAGATGCCAACTTCAAGATGCTGTAAGCATTCAGACACGGGCTCCTTGTGAAATCCATACCGGTTCCTTTTGTCCCTGCAAGCATTGTGGGTTATCAATGTTAGTTGTTTCCCTAAGAAGTGATTTTTTTTCTGCCCTATGTTATTGAGGGCCATGGTGGGATTTCACTCCATTTCTGCTGGCCACTTTGTTTACGCCAAAGCTCTGCAAATGACTTGATTCCATGCATTTCGCCAAAAAGGTACGATTATGTCTTCGTCAATTGCATACGGCTACCGCCATCTTCCCACAAGTGCATGAACCTTACTCGTCGATGCGGTTCAGAGAAAGTTCGTGGTCCCCAGCATAAGTCCAGAGAGGTAACAATTCCAGCTTTCAATTTGCTTCTGGGCTATAGTGGGCTCGAATTGGAAGTAAATTGCTCGAGATTTTCCATTGAAGTCATTCACATGGTGCCACCAAGCTGGTACCACCCACATCTATTGAGGTAATTTTGTGCTCCAGACTTATCCTCTGGCAGTATGTGCAGAGTTTATGTGATGCCGATTGAGAATTCCTTGATTGATGGATAATGCATTTGGCTTAAATGGGTTTGACTGCTGAAGAATTCTGAACGAAATGTTTGCTCGCGTGAATTGAGGTTTTCATTTAACGCACGGTATCATTGCATGTCGATTACATTGTGGCTACTTGTGTTTCATCTTCGTGAACTATACAGAAATTATCTACAACCGTCAGAAAGGTGAATGTGGAACGAATGAGGTTGGCGTACCAGAAAGTGAGCCAATGAGGTTCAACTTTTTGATCAGACTAGGCTTAATTACCAGTCGCCTTTCAGTGCAATTCGGTATAAATTGGATTGTCTGACTTCAGGCCTGAACATTGTAGGTGAAGCCAATTTCGGTCGTTATTAATCACATAAACGATTTCTGTTGGTTTGCACACCTACTGTGCTTGATTACAAAAATACAGTGAGAGGCATTGTCTCACATCCCTTTCTAGTGGGATCTAGATAGTCGGATCCTGAGAGCAAGCAAAACGTTCAATTTTAAAGGTACTTTTCTGGGCTGAAGAAGGTTTAAAGAAAAGAACATTGCACATCGATGTGAGTTCGATAGTCCCAAAACGACGATGTCCTGTGGTCTTTGTGTGCAGTACAACTCCATGAAGAAACCCCCAGACAGAATGGAAAATAATGCCTATTCGAAAAAAAAAAAGAATCGATATGCTTTGCAATAATATGACAAACACATCCACATGACTAATCCCCCACACTCCCTCCCTGGTTCATTTTATCTAGAAGTTTCTGAGTCACTTGGTCATGTGACCTCCCAACTAGTGGAAAAAAAACCTCGAAGTGTCAGTTCTCACAATATATTATCACCCTGTTGCAATCTTTGAGAAAAAGCGTCACAAGCGTAGTTCAGAAAGCAAACATGTCTACGAAATCACCATTCCCCTTCTCCAGAGAGAATTTGGAGCAGGTGTTAAAGAGAAGATTCTTCTTTGCCCCAGCATTTGAAATTTACGGTGGAGTTTCTGGTTTGTACGACTACGGTCCTCCAGGATGTGCTTTCCAGGCCAACATCGTCGATACGTGGAGAAAGCACTTTATTTTGGAAGAGGACATGTTGGAGGTCGACTGTACCATGTTGACTCCCCACGAGGTGTTGAAAACCTCTGGTCATGTTGACAAATTCGCTGACTGGATGTGTAGAGACTTGAAGACCGGAGAAATTTTTAGAGCAGACCACTTGGTTGAGGAGGTCTTGGAGGCCAGATTGAAGGGTGACAAGGCCGCTAGAGGAGAGGCTTTCAGCCAGGAGGAAGACGAGGACAAGAAGAAGAGAAAGAAGAAGGTGAAGGAGATTAAGAATGTCAAGTTGGACGACGAGGTGGTGTTGGAGTACGAGACTGTTTTGAACCAGATTGACGGTTTCTCCGGTCCTGAGTTAGGTGACTTAATTGTCAAGTACAACATCACCAACCCAACTACCGGTGGCCCATTGGAGACTCCGGTGGAGTTCAACTTGATGTTCGAGACCGCCATTGGTCCATCCGGACAGTTGAAGGGATACTTGAGACCAGAGACTGCCCAGGGTCAATTCTTGAACTTCTCCAAGTTGTTGGAATGCAACAACGAGAAGATGCCTTTTGCCTCGGCCTCCATTGGTAAGTCTTTCAGAAACGAGATCTCGCCAAGAGCCGGATTGTTGAGAGTGCGTGAGTTCTTGATGGCTGAAATTGAGCACTTTGTTGACCCTGAAAACAAGAACCACCCAAGATTCGACGAGGTCAAGAACACCAAGTTGAGCTTCTTGTCTAAGGGTGTACAGGAGGCTGGTTCTAACGCTTTGACTGAGATGACTATCGGCGAGGCTGTAGAGTCCGGAATGGTTGACAACCAGACCTTGGGTTACTTCATCGCCAGAATCTACTTCTTCTTGATGAAGATCGGTGTGGACCCATCCAGATTGAGATTCAGACAGCATTTGTCGAATGAAATGGCCCACTACGCCTCTGACTGTTGGGATGCTGAGTTGCACACTTCCTACGGTTGGATCGAGTGTGTCGGTTGCGCAGACAGATCCGCATACGACTTGAGTGTCCATGCCAAGAGAACCAACGAGAAGTTGATCGTTAGAGAGGCATTGCCAGAGCCAATTACCGTTGAGAAGTTCGAGGTTGACATCGACAAGAAGAAGTTCGGTCCTAAGTTCAGAAAGGATGCCGGTGCTGTCCAGAATTTCTTGACTCAGAGAACCGAGTGTGAGTTGGAGGACTTGGCTGAGGAGTTGAAGTCCAATGGAAAGATTGTTGCCAAGGTCGACGGTCTTGAGAACCCAATTGAGATTGATGCTGAGCTTGTCAAGATCGCCAAGGTCAAGAGAACCGAACATATCCGTGAATTTGTTCCTAATGTTATTGAGCCTTCCTTCGGTATCGGCCGTATCATCTACTCCATCTTTGAGCACCAGTTCTGGGCCAGACCAGAGGACAAGGATAGAAGTGTCTTGTCTTTGCCACCATTGGTTGCTCCAACCAAGGTGTTGGTGGTTCCTTTGTCTTCTCACGCCGACTTGTTGCCACTTGTCAAGAAGATCACCTCTGTTTTGAGAAAGGAGCAGATTCCTTATAAGGTGGATGACTCTTCCGCTTCCATTGGTAAGAGATACGCTAGAAACGATGAGGTTGGTACTCCATTCGGTATCACCATCGACTTTGACACTGTCAAGGACAATTCTGTCACATTGAGAGAAAGAGACTCTACCAAGCAGGTGAGAGGTTCTCTTGAGGACATTATCAATGCTGTCAAGGACATTACCTACAACGGTGTGTCTTGGGCTGAGGGTACTGCCAAGCTTACTCCTTTTGAGACTCAGACCGAGGAGGCTTAATTTATAAATGTAGAATCCTAAAGGCGTAATGAAATTCGTGATGTAACTTGGTAATGCGGGAACTTGGGGCTCTTTGGTGTGTAACAAGATTGTAAATTCGTATCTATTTTTAACAATATGAATGCATTTGGGGCACCTTTTGTTTGACCACTTTTTGGAACATTCGAACTTGCTTTTAATTACATCAAGCTCTTGAAGGACGCGCATTGCTATCATTCTGCAGCAATTAAAGATGCTTTCGATTTGCAGACAGTGCATGAGAAGGAGGCTTTTATTTAATGAGTCTGGGGAATTTTCAACAGGACTTTATGATGCTATCGATGGCATCTTGGAAGATCTGGAACAATAACTGAACAACACTAAAAAAGATTCAACTGACAGTAATCTGCTGATGGTGCTATCCGATGAATGTTATCTGCCTTACTCGAGTTCCCTTTTGTCCTCACACATAGTTGACTCTGCTGGTCCAACTTAACATTCAGTTGTCGTTAAGAATTCCAGACTCTAATCTTCAATTTTCCAAGTTTTTGATTCCAACTCGTTTTAGCGTTTTCTTATCTGCATATGCACTGGCCAAATTAAGCGATGCGGGGTTCCTTATCTAACCTATTTGACAGCTCTACAGATAACAATGTCTACAGTACATCTTTCTAAAGTATCTCATACAGAGACGGAAAAGTTCAGAATCTTACATGATGACGCATTAAAGATATTGGGCCCTGACGCCCTTCTCCCCATAAACATGGAATTGCAAGCTATATCCAGCACTTCTCAGGTAACAATGATCGGAGCGGGATTCGCCGGCTTAAATTCCTCATTGGTATGTAAGAACGAGTGGAAAATAGATGACTTTGTAGTTTTTGACAAACACTACAATTGGGGAGGGACTTGGTGGGCTAATACGTACCCTGGGTGTGCGTCCGACGTCCCAGCGTGTTGGTACTCCCTTTTCAGCGAATTGAGCGACAATTGGAGTGACTTGCGTGCGCCTCAATACGAAATAGAGGAATATATATTAGAAGTAGTGAAAAAGCATGATTTGGATAAGCATGCTAGATTTGGCACAGCTGTTTACAGGATGGAATGGAACGATGATGAAGGCTTATGGATTATCTTGGCTTCTGATGTAAAGTCCGGACAACGATATGAGCACAAGACAAAGATTATCTTATCTTGCCAGGGAGGTTTGGTTAATCCAATTCACCTCAGTACTCCAGGTCTAAACAAATTTCAAGGAGAATACATGCATTCTGCACTTTGGAACCACGATGTGGATTTTAAGGACAAGAATGTGTTGGTGGTAGGAAACGGATGTTCAGCTATTCAAGTGATTCCAGCTTTGATGGACGATTTGGAGGTAAATTCAGTCACTCAGGTATTCCGGTCGAAGCACTCGATTCTTCCACCTCTTCCAAAATTTGCTTTCACAGTGTACAAGGCATTCTCAGGCACTCGTGTAGGATTAGTCTTTGTCAGGTGGATTATAGCCTCGGTTGCTGAATCCAAGTATCCATTGTACCAAGGAGACAGCTATGTTTCCCGCATTTTGCGGTGGTGCGTCAATCGAGAGTCCACGAACTACATGAAGTTGGCCCCAGAGAAATATCATGACTTGTTGATACCAGACTTTAAGATTGGTTGCAAACGACTTATCTACGACTACAAGTATATTCCTTCGATGAGCAATCCGAAGTTTAATATGAAAGGCTCTCTTATTAAGGAAATCCGCGAAAAGGACGTTGTTCTAGAAGATGATTCTGTTGTTGATGCCGATATCATTGTTGCTTGCACTGGATATGATCTTCATGCTTCCTACAATAAATCCTATACCACCATTGGCAGAAACGGCACTAACATCCAGGAAATGTGGCACAAGGAAGGGGTCACTGCTTATAAGACGTCAATGGTGAGAGACTGTCCCAACTTCTTCTTTATTGCTGGCCCCAACTCCTTCACTAGTCATTTTTCAACTGTTTCTGTGATTGCTAATAGCTCTGCTTTTGTGTCTCGTGCAGCTGGGCCAGTTCTTCTGGGTACCGCTAAATCTGTGGCGGTGAAACCTAGGGCATACTATGAATGGTTCCGGACAATTCAGGAACGTTCCAAGCAATCTGTATGTGGTTCTCCGTTTGGAGGATGTATGTCGTGGTACTGGGGCATGGGAAAATACAACTCTGTTACTTATCCATACTCGTATGTGTACTTCTGGATCACCTCAAGATTTTTCCTGAGAGAAGATCTAGTTTACGAGCCATTGTCTGAGATGAAGAAGAATATCTAATTCTTAGGCAAACATTTGTTGCAGTTCTAACTAGCGGTACATGCTCTTGTCCAAGGTTGAAGCTATCCTTAAATGTCATTCACCCCTAACCTTTTTTTCGGATGAATATTTGTTTCCTGGTGACTTAGGACTACTTTTACAGGTGCAGCTGACCGATACCAGTTATTGGTTACTATCCATAGCAATTGCCAACCAGTCTGCGGGCTACTGCTTCGGGAGCTCCCCAGACTCTGTTTTACGGGAATGACTGCGCTTATAGTATCGATCCCATTTTTCGAACTCTTACACATTACTAGTCTCATGACATACATTTTAATCCCAGTATTTAGAGTTTAGAGTTTATTTATCTAACTTTTCAGTTTCCTAGAATTTCTTCCAAGAATGCATTGGAGTTGGGCTCTCTTCCTAACAACTCTTCCAAGATATCAAGAATCTCCTTGGACCCGCCATTCTTCAAAATCACATCTCTGTATCTGAGTCCGTTCTGAACATTCATAGGGTCAGACTTGAAGTGTGTGTAGTATATATCTGTTGCAAAGACCTGCGAATACAAGTAGCCATAATAACCCGATTCGTAGCCTCCAGCAATGTGGCCAAACGTTGCGTAGCCCTTGTTACTCACCCCACCATTCGAAATCAAGGAAATTTCTTCCGGCAATTCATTCCACACCTTTGTCAAGTCAAGGGCATCAATATCCTTTTGGTTGTCAATGGTGTGTAGGTACATGTCAAAGAGGGCAAAGTGCAACTGTCTCAAGTTGAACAAACCGGTATTCACATGTTTTGACTTGATCAACTGGTTGATAAGAGAGTCGGGAATTGGCTCACCGGTTTCATAATGCGAAGACAATTGCTTCAATTCATCCTTGGACCACGTCCAGAACTCCAACATTTGAGATGGACACTCCACAAAATCTCTAGGAACACTCGTTCCATGGAATCTGGCGAGCTTGGTTTGTGACAACAAGCTGTGAACACCGTGGCCAAGTTCGTGGAAAAAGGTAGTCACTTCATTATGCTTCAACAAGGAGGGTCTGCTCTTGCTGGGTTTTGTGAAATTACACACCAAAGATGAGTAAGTAGGACAACGGGTCCCGTCAGCCCTTTGGAAGCCCGGTCTCAAGCCAAAATGAGCGGCATGTCCATATTTTCCTTCCCGGGGGTGGAGATCGAACAAGATCCATCCTTTGAATTCCAACTTTGGCTCGCCATAATCAATATTCTGGAAAACGGCAAACTTACGAACATCGTCGTGCCACACAGTCGTTGGGTCTGAGTTATCTACCTTGACAAACTTGACATCGAACAAAGTCTCGTAGAATCCAAGCATCTTCTCGATTGTCTGGTCGAGTGGGAAGTACTCAGAGATCTTCTGATGGTCCACCTGGTACTCCTTTTCCAAGAGTAAGTTATCGTAGAAACTGGCGTCCCAAGCGTAGTAGGTGTCCTGTTCTGGCAACCCTCTAGCCTTCAAGTCTTCATTTTTGAATTTCAACAATCTTGCCAACTCTTCCTTTCCCAAAGGTATTAACTTGGTCTTTAGGTCCTCCAAGAAGTCCAACACATTCTTCTGATTCTTGGCCATTCTCTCTTCCAAAACATACTCAGAGTATGTGGGATATCCCAACAATTTTGCAATGTTGTATCTGATATGGATGATCTTGTCCAATATTTCTGCATTTTGAGGGACCTTGTTCAGGTTGGCAATGAGTGCCCTCTTCCTTGTTTCCTGGTTCTTGGCGTACTTTAACACTGGAAGAATGTCTGGATACTTGAAAGTGACCTTGAACTTTTCAATTCCATCTTCATCGACATTTTCAAATTGCTCCATTACTGGCTCGGGAACACCCTCTAACTCTTTAGCTGTGAAAGTAAGGAAATCGTTCTCTTCATTCAAGTTCTTGGAGAATGTGGTGGATAAGTTGCTTAATTCAATTTTGAGTTTCTTCACTTCTTCTCTCTTATCCTTCTCCAAGGCCAATCCATTTCGCTTATAGAACTTAACCGTTTTTTCCAAAAACTTCAATGACTCCGGGTCAGTTTCATTGGAATCCTTGATTTTCTCCCACAATTTGTTGTATACATTGAACACCTCCACTCTAGAGTTCTGCTCGATTGAGTTTTCATCCATTATTTGTTCAGCCTCGGTGGAAGCATCTCTCACTTTCTTGTCTGTGGACACATACTGATAGAATGTGATCAGACTCTCTAGGAAATAGTTCTCATTCTCACGATTTGCGGTAGGAATAAGTACGTTTTCAATTGTAGGGACTTCAATGGCAGCAATCTGGTCGTTGAATTTGATTTCGTCGGCGATATACTGCCGGGCCGTCAGCAAAATCTCTTCTGGCGTGAGAATCCACTTTGGAGCGTCTTGCCGCTCGGCCAATTTCACATAATCTGTTTCGGACATGAAGATTCTCCACACTACGCCTATTATAAGAACTCCTAATGCTAATTTCCAGGTTTGGCCCAAGTTCATAAACTAGGATTCGATGGAAATGTGGGGTTCTTGCAACATTCTGCAGTCTGGTCAACACCAACATTGTAGTGGTGTGCATATACTTGAATTAAGAAGACAAAGAAGAGGGCTCAATGGCTTCAACGTACGCAAAATAGAGGTAAAAAATGGATTGAGAACATTCTCTTTTTTATTTTTTATGAGGTTTCTGGCTCCTTTTGCGATTTTTGAATGAACTTCGTACTTAGGAGAGACGATAGTTAGGAAAAATTAAAAAAGCTCTAGAAATCTCGCTTTTTTGGGTATCCAAGCAAAAAATTAAATATTCACGTCTTCTATAAATTACTAGTAACCAAAATAAACTATGTACATAACATATTGGATAGGCTTCAAATTTTTATATGTCTAGTAAACCTTAAGGCTTTTAGTTTTCAACATTCGGGCGTGTGGTCTAGTGGTATGATTCTCGCTTTGGGCGACGGTTTGGAACACCAAACTGACATACAAACATGCGAGAGGCCCTGGGTTCAATTCCCAGCTCGCCCCTTTGTTCTTTTTTTGAACTCTTCATGAAAATTGCCTACCTACTTCAATTTTAGTTCTTACGGATAAATTTTCTTCTTGTTATTTCTATCATTTCGTTATAGATTTACATCACGAACACTTCAAGCAAACGACCAAAGTCTATCCCGTCTCCATTGTTGAGATCAACCACTCTCAAGCCATCTAAGTTGAATATTCCCCTTGCGATTCCAATAAGCTGAATCTCGGTCTCGAAAACCTGATTCGGATCCATTGGTCCAAGGCGAACATCGTTCTTGAGCAAGACCACTCCACCTCTACCCAACTTCAACAGATTGTACTGAGTGTAAAGTTGCAGCTTGTTGTAAATGTGTAGAGTGGAGTCTAAGGACTCATCTGTAAATATCATGTTCGAAGTTGAGATATTTCCCAGTGCCACACTTGACGAATCATTCTGTAAATATATGGGGTTACGTTTCCGGGGATTCTTGACAATGAGTGAAAGACTGAGCGTACGACCGGACTGGTTAATCGCCTGTATCTTCCAAGTAACAATCTTGCCGAGCTCTATGCTCAGATCACCCTTGAAAGTGAGCAAGAGCCCAGCGAATGTAGATGTGGCGTTTGATGTCAAATTCACGGTAACTGACGAAGAAATCGTTGGAAGAGTTACCGCACTCTTGATGTTCTTCTTTGTTTGAAATTGACCACCTCTCGTTAAGGAGAGAAGTGGAGAAGAACTGGAGCTTGGAACCGGTCTGACATGCGGAGACGGTGGATAGGCGAGTAGTGAGGGAGCAAGAGAGTGGGATGGCGATGCAATTGAGGAGATGAGTGATGGTTTCGACTTGGTTACTCCAATAACATTATTGACCATTAACGCCTTCCTAGGTACGCTGCCATTATGCTTAACTAAGGACGTGAGGGAATTGAATTGCGATTGCACCTGGAAATTAGAATTGTTGTGGCTTTTCAATGCGGTGCTCGCAGGTGGTGCCAAGAAACCAAATTCAAGCATAGGCGACCACAGAGTTGAGATTTCATTACTAACATTGACGTACTCTTCATTTAGTGAATCGTACTTCTGGATTTGAAATCTCATGCTGACTTGAAGGGGCCGCGAGGTGTTTGGTGGAGCTCCTGTGGCATTTTTCATCTGACTATCTAAGTAGTCGTTGTTGATGAGCTTGTAGGTAATGTTGACCACTTCATCTACGTGGAATCGACGAGGAAATGATAGATGACCAAGCTCCGAAATTGTTCCTGATCTGAACTGAAGCTCGAGGCTCATGATATGAATGAAGCATATGTCTTTATCATCGGCAACGAAGTGGAATAACTCGTTAGATGCCTCAATACTCAAAGTGCTCAAAAGAAAATCGTTGCGTCCCCCTGGCTTAGTGGACCTCAACTTGACAATAAGAGGGATGGATAAAGTAATGCTGAGAGATGTTGAATCATCTGAATTAACCTTTTGAGGTTCAACGCGAACCATTTCAACGACTGCTTCGGTCTCGGCCGTTGGTTGAGGCTGAGGGTCAGGAACCACCATTCTCGGAGAAAACAGAAAGTCATTGGTGGCTTTTTGGGAAAGGTAGAAGTTGAGTCCCCCAAACAAGTTCTCTTCTTGAGCGGGCAGCGGCGATTTCAGGTCTCCACGCCCAAAATCGTCCACATTCTCATGGTCAGACACTTGCAAATGAGGATTGGCAAGAGACGCATGAAAGGTGATACAACCGGTCATATCGTGCTTTGGGTATCCAGCAGGAACTTCAAACTTCCATATACTCGTTGTGGTTCGTAGTCCGTCCACCTCCATATCACATTTAATGGGATTCTGAACTACCGAACTAAACATCTCCAATGTCAGGTCATCACCGTTATCTGTAGAGATATCCAAAATTCTCGAGTCTCCTTTGGCCAGCAGGTACTCCTCCGAGCTTGATTTGACCTCCAAATACGCGGTTTCTGGAGGATCAATCGCATCGGTTGTGTGGAAAGTGTGGATGATGAAGCCCACCACTAGCTCCTCATAGAACAAGAGGGTTCTGGCAGGCCAGGTGGAAAGTTTCTCACAGAGACTCGAGCAGTCGGACTGTTCAAACCTCTGTATGAGCTCTGAGCAGTTTCCGGGGACAAAGATCTTGAATCCCATGGCATGGAATCGAGAAAGCTAATGATTCTTTGATATTGACCGGCTGGCATGCAGTGCTGATTATAGAGGTCAATTTGGGTCTAAATCATAGGCAAAATAGGAGGGGGAAGGATCAGAGAATAATCACGGTGCTTCTGCTAACTGAAATGGGCTTTATTTTTTTTTTTTTTTTTAGTGCTGGCAAGGGTTCATTCTACATTAATCGTAAGTTATAAAGTCAACGTTGCCATTTCGCAGCCGTCGGGAACTTTACCCTCTGGCACCACCAGAAATGCATGAAAACGGGTGAAAAACATCAGATTATGTGTAATGGGATTGGGGTACTTAGAATTTTCAGTTTGAGTTTCCTGTGATACGTTTTCGATTTTTAAGGAAGTATTTACGAAGTTCACAGGTTGGAGTTGAGACATTTAAACCAGAAAAAGTGAGAAAACGTCCAGGAAACTTGAAAGGAATACAAGTATCATGCAAACAAAAGTGTATCATAAAACCAATGAAACTTAAGATGATTTAATTCACCGAGTTAAAATCAGCATATACAGACCTACAAGAATAATAAATGCAATGATTTCTATTGGTTATACCATGTCCTTTGATTTCACAGGATGCATAGCCAACATCACCATCCTAACGAATTTATAAATTACACCACATAGGCATCCCAAGGTAACGCAAATGAGAATACACGCATAGATGACGCTGATGTATCTGAAGGCCGCCAATCCATGGTACATATCATATAGTTCACTATTGCACAACGACATGGTGCCCAAAGGGAAGGTCATGGACCAGAAGCCACGGTTGAAGCGAAGGAAACCGGAAAACTCCCTTTGTATGAAGTTTCCTTGCGCTCCGTTATAAATATGTTGAGCATTTGGCTTTTTTGCAAATGGGTACATTTTCGACAACACCGAAGCAAATGCCAAAAACGTAATGAAGTAGCCAAATCCCATGAGAGTAGCAGCAAACATCGTCGACGTCGCCAAAAGTGCCGTGGCGAGAATCACCGGTAAGTTCGACAAGTCCTGGCTGCTCGAGTTGGCAGCCTCATGCAAAAAGGAAGTGTACGACAGGTCTGCAACGTTGCTGCTATTTTCTAAGATCAATTCCACGCAGTTACGACCAAAGAGCAAGATAGAATATCCGCCTTGGCCCAAGAACCCAATTGGCAAGAACATGGTAAACACCTGACCGGATGAAGGGATCTTATGGACGAACATTCTCCAGAAATTGATAGTGACAACAATAAATGCAAGAGTCACTGCTATAGCCCACATGATGAATGACACCACTAAGGTGATGATTTTAAAGTTGAGGTGAGGCAAGTCAGGACAAATGATTCCACCAGAAGCTGCGGACACAGTGAGCGTCACCACTGGCAACAAAAACGCCAAGCTGATGTTGGCAGTCTTCATGGAGTTTTCTGATTTCCTATGTTTCCCCACTATGGAGAAGAAAAACGTCAAAAACGAAGTGTATACCGATGCGAACACTGACACCCACCAGAGCACCCAAACAGCGTATATCCAAGATTTCTCCGTAAGGGCATGAAGCATGTTCACCAAAGTTATGTACCCCATAACAAAGCAGCCCATGGCCGGAGCATGGGCTGGATCTCTATGGATACGATTCCATAGGCTTCGATCTTGATAAAGCGCAAGCAACATGATCAACGTTAATGATATAAAGAGTGACAAGCCTATCACTCCCGAAATTATGCCGCATACTTTGAGCCAGGTGGCTGGAAATGGGAAATTATACAAGATATTTGCCGAAACACCTGTACCCATTACAGAAGCAAAGAAGGCGGGAGTGAAATTCACAACCAATTTTTTGTTCAACATGCAAAAAAGACGACCTTGCCAGGTTCTTTTGTCTTCACACAATGTGGGGGTTGTCGTCCTCTTTGAATTCAGGCTATCGGAATACAGCTTTGCTTCCAGTTGGATAGGCAGAATTTCATGGTCAGGGTGCTGGATGTCGACTGCCTGGGACATTTTGGGGAATAGATGCAAAAAAGAAAGAAAGTGGGCCGACGGGGAAACCAAATCACTGATATAAATAGACAAGACACGTAATCGGCTGAAGGGAGAAGATGTCAAAGTATGATTGGCAACCAACTATGACTAACATACTTACTGAGCCTCATGCATGACGCCACAATGCCGTGAACGGCACCGTCGGACCTTCCTATTAAAGTAACCACCGCTTCCGTACGGCCGCATTACCATAACTGGCAGGAAAAAAGCGGGCCTCCCTTCCCGAAAATACTGCAGAAAAGCTGTGGTTGCCGGCCCTTACCCGACACTTCCTTCCTTAATAGGAAGGTAAGTCGGGGGTGAGCGGCCCCAAGCGGTGACGCAGCGGCCCTCGCATGACACTCCGACACAAACCCATCTGGTCACAGTACTCATTCCGCTAGTATTTATACCCCCCACCACCTTCAGATTTTCGCTCTCCCCTCTACCTTTTCTCCCATAGCTTTCTCTATATCATTTAGCTTTTTGTCGCCAGCTACCCTTTTAGTCCATACAGGAAGCGAAATATTTACCATGCTTATCACCTCAAACTTCCACACAGATGCCCCAGACTTAATGTGCTTGTCAAAGTCGCCAGTGATGGCAACATTCGGGTGTTTGGAACAGGAAACTGACGATGTCCTCGTCTTGGATAACTCTTTCGGTAAGCTTATCGACCAGTTGCGGGAAGTTTTAGGAACAACTAAAGGATTGGCATCGGAAGACATCGATATTGACCACATCAAGAAGATCATGGACGATTACGTGTCGGACGAGGCGGAATGGGGAAAATTTGCCTTGAGTGATGCCACAAGGGGCTATACGAGAAACGGCATCGTCAACATCAATGGAAATGCTAATCTTCTTATCTTAGTATGGACTCCAGGAAAGGGAAGTGCCATACACGATCATGCCAACGCCCATTGCTGCATGAAAATCCTCAAGGGCAAGCTTCTGGAATCGTTGTATGACATACCAGAGTCTGAGGGCCAGGAGATGGTTCCACATTCGGTGACGGTATTGAACCGGAATGAGGTGGGATACATTTCCGATAAGATCGGCTTGCACAAGATCTCCAATGCATCGGAGAAAGACTTTGCGGTATCGTTGCACTTGTACACCCCTCCCTATGCATCGCTTTATGGCTGCTCCACATACGAGTCCCGTACCTCTGTTAAGCATCATGTTGCCATGAACAAGTACTATAGTTGGCAGGGCAAGTTGGTGAACTCCAAGAACGCATCCACCTGCTAGTCATTTGTCACCTTTTTATTATTTCCTAGTCATCTCTCCCGGCATATTCTTGTCGATTCCTTTCGACAGGGCATCACTAGGTTACGTTGTGTTCCGCAGCCTCTTTCATTTCCTTAGTGCGTTAGATAATTGAATACTGGTATTTCAGCTTCGCTTGTATCTGGTGGGCCGGCTGTGGTCGCCCAGATCCTCCACATCTCTGTAGTCTCTCTTTAGTAAATTTCCGTCAATAGAAGACGAGTAAAAAACGCCCAACTGGGAGCCATTGCCATTGGAATCTTGATCCCTTGTATCGCCAGTCCCCCCATGATCTCTGTTCATCTGTCGCCGGAGTGCATCCTCCTTCTCCTGTTCGATCTCTTCCAACTTCTTGCGGTCACGTTGCTTTCTCTCTCTTTCACGCACTTCCCACATCTCGAACTCGTGTGCGGGGTCCAAGTTGTCTGTGTCTTCTATGCCATCGAAATCCTGCTTTTCCGCCTTTTTAACTTCAATTTGCTGGTGATGTTCTGCTCTGGCTAATGCAACTTTGGATGAAGGAGCATTGTGCTCAGGTTTCTTAGTGGATTTCTTGAGAAAAACAGGTCTGGAAAGAAGTTCTGCATTGTCATCGGAGCTAGAAGATTCTGATTCGCTCGCAGACTCAGACCCGGAGTACTCGCTGGAACTCATTTATTTTTGATGAAAAACTGTGGCTTTCAAGTGAACCTGTATGGAGAGTTGGATGGCAGGTCGATAGTGGAGGAAAAGTTGATAAGAATGGGTTGAAAAAAGAACTTTGGAATAGGAAAAATTCCTCAATGCGACGATCCGAAGTTTGTTTGGATCTTGGATTTTTGGTGGTGCAAGGATGGGTCCAAAGTGAGGCATCGTTGGTCAGAAACTCAAGATGGTTGTTCATTCCTGATCAATATGCTGTGTGGTAATGTTAACTACAGAACCACATCAGCTGACAGTTGGGTTCCAGAAAAGTAAAACAATTGTTACCCAAAGCACCTATCATTCAAGAGCCAATCATTCAAACTTCACTCGTCCACTATTCACATGCATTCCAAAACATTCTTTGAATTCTCATCTCGTTTTGTGTGTGCGCTCTTCTTGACTCTAGTGTAGCAGAGGCATTTGATCGACAACTAAACACTCCAGAACTCCCGATTCATTAAAGCTCCCTAACATAAAGGCTACCTCCATACCTCAATATTGTACAATGTCATGTATTTCTTCCCAACCTACCTTGCTTCCTCCTCCACTCAGCCTATAAATAAGCTGGCTATCACCTATTATCACCTTCTACAAAACATCCAGACAGATGCAGAAAATCGGAAAAAATGAACCAAAACAAAGAGTCACAGCTAAGCACCAACATTCCCTTTCTAAAACCCCTTACTTACCCCCTTCTCCTAATTTTCAATGACCTCGTACCCTGATCACTCCAACCTCTGATAACGCCCTGCACACACGGCCATTATCCAAGGCCCCCAAAGATTCCTATACCTTCTTCCCCAAATTCTCCATTCTCCATTCTCCACCATGGCTTCGCAGCAGTTGGTCTATTTTGGCCCGCGCCCCCTCCAGCCGCTTAATGCGAAAATGCGCCACGGTTTCGACGAGGATTACAACTCGGAGAACTTTCTCAGCTCGCTAGCGAACACATTCTATATCTACTTCGACGACAAACGCCATAATGCCAACGGCAACCCGATCTCGGAAGCCATGAAAAAGCTGCCAGAACTCTTCAAGAACTACCAGCCCATCGTGGACTGGAAGGTTATGAAAGAACGTCAGAAAACCGTCAGTGCCGTGCTTGTTCTCTGTCTCAATCTCGGCACTGATCCTCCAGACATCATGAAAACGTATCCATGCGCCAAGCTCGAGGCGTGGTGCGACCTGTCGAACTTTTCCGACAATAAGAAGGCCATCGAGGCCATTGGAAAAAACCTCCAGAGCCAGTACGAGACGCTCTCACTAAGAACAAGATACAAGCAGTCTTTGGACCCGTGCGTGGAGGACGTCAAGCGGTTCTGTAACACTCTCAGGCGTAATTCCAAGGATGAGCGTATTTTGTTCCACTACAACGGCCACGGCGTGCCGCAGCCCACCACAAGTGGAGAAATCTGGGTGTTCAACAGAGGCTACACTCAGTATATTCCAATTTCACTCTACGATCTCCAGACCTGGTTGGGAGCGCCGGTGATTTTTGTTTATGACTGTAACAGTGCTGGAAACATTGTCCATAACTTCAAGAAGTTTGTACAGAAACGTATTGATGACGATAACGAAGGAAACCACGACTTGAGTGCTCCATCGCCAACCTCTGCATATCTTGACTCCATTCAATTGGCAGCATGCAAGAGCAACGAGATCTTGCCCATGAGTCCTAATCTTCCTGCTGACTTGTTCACATGCTGCTTGACATGTCCCATAGATATTTCTCTCAAATGGTTCATTATGCAGCTGCCGCTTAAAAAGAACTATTACCTGATGCTTCCAAGAGACTCACAGGGAAACGTCATAGTTCCTGGTAAGTTGACAGATAGAAGAACTCCTTTGGGTGAGTTGAACTGGATCTTCACTGCCATCACCGACACAATTGCATGGACTTCCTTGTCTAGACCTATTTTCAAGAGACTATTCCGCCAGGACTTGATGGTAGCTGCATTGTTCCGTAACTTTTTATTGGCGAAGAGAATCATGCCTCACTTCAATTGCAATCCGGTCAGTGATCCTCCGCTACCCGAGTCTGTTCGAACTCATCCAATGTGGGATTCTTGGGACCTTGCTATCGATCAAGTGTTTGCGCAGCTTATCAAGAACGGAAACCCAGATTCAAATTCAGGCGGATTGAGCGCTCCTGTTTCTTCATTATCGTCTAGCTCCAATGGCACTTCCAATGGTTCTTGGTCTTCTAACACTGCAAATGGCTCTGCTCCCTCGACGGCAAACAGCGGCGCAAGTGCCTCGCCCCAGACACTCGCAAACTACCAGCATTCAACATTTTTCGAGCAGCAGCTCACGGCATTTGACCTTTGGCTCAAGTATGATGGTCCTTCCAGCAAGGTTCCCCCAGAGCAATTACCGATTGTTTTGCAAGTCTTGCTCTCACAAGTACACAGACTCAGAGCGTTAATCTTGCTTTCTAAATTCTTGGACCTAGGTCCCTGGGCCGTCTACTTGTCTCTTTCCATTGGAATATTCCCCTACGTGTTGAAACTTCTACAATCTCCAGCACAGGAATTGAAACCTGTTCTCATCTTTATCTGGGCACGTATCATGGCTATTGACTACAAGAGCACGCAACAAGAATTGTGCAAGGACAAAGGCTACAATTACTTTTACCTTATTTTGAACTCCAGCCCTTCCAATCCAATTGGAGCGCCAGGCGCTCCAGGTGCTGCCAATGGATCAAATGGTTCGGCCGCTATAATCGTGAATGACGACCACAAGGCTATGAGTGCTTTTATTTTGACGTTGTTCATAAAGGATTTCAAGAATGGTCAGCGACTTTGCTTTTCAATAGAGCTCGTGAATAACTGTCTCAAATTCTTGTCCACCAGTGAAAACCCATTGTTGAGACAATGGTGCTGCTTGCTTTTATCGCAGCTTTGGTTAAGATACCCAGATGGTAAGTGGATTATTTACAAAGATGAATACTTGACGAAACTACTCGAGTTAGTCAACGATCCAATTCCTGAAGTGAGAACTTCAATTATCGTTGCACTTACCTCATTCTTGACTGAGTCGGCTGATGCTCCAGCAGATCTGCCAAAGAGACAAAACCCACAGACCCAACAACAGTACGCTTCCGCACTTTCTCAAAACGGTCTGTCTTCGAATGTCAGCACTGACTTGAGAAGAGAAGAGTTACGTCAGCAAGATTTGAGACTCGCTAACGTTATTTTGCGTTTGCTTGGAGATGGGTCGACAATTGTCAGGAAGGAAATTATCTTTTTTATTAGCCGATTTATCAAGATTTACATGAAATTTTTCTTGGTGGTGGCGTTCAACCAATTGGAGGAGGAGATTGTTTTGATCGACAATCCCGTCAATTTGCAAGAATTTAGGAAAAAATCTCCTGCTTACGGCTCTATCTTCAGTTCCATCTGGAAGGCTTTATTGATTCTTTCTGAAGATCCACATCTAGAGATCAAGCAGTTGGCTGAAATCCTCATAGACTCAGTGATGGTAAAGTTGAACGAAAGTGAGCTCGGTGGATTGGTAAAGGATTTGCAAGACTACTTATTGAGCAAGTCTACCATCAATATCACCGAAAACTTCATACTGGCCAAGCCAATTGTTAACAGAGCACCGATGTCCATGCAACACGATTCAATTAGAAGAGAAGCATCTAGTGGATCAGTAATCAACAGGAAGAATACCTTGACAATCAATGGCTCTTCTTTGAAAACTCGTGCTGTTTCTGGAGGAAATTTGAACAAGAACGAAGAGGATGATTCAGATGCATCCTCGATCACTTCTAGGTTGAAGGGCTTGGGTATAACTAAGTTGTTCAAATCCTTCCAGATTACCGATGACAACGAGATTAAGAACTTTACTAGAATTCTTAATTCTGGCCCAACTCCAAGTCAGTATGGTGCTGAGTACAAGCCAAAAACTCCAAGATTCATCCAACGTGAATTGACCAAAGAACCGGTATTGCCTGCGGATTCAGGGTTCTTCGAGTACAGTTGTGAATATTTCCAAGAGCCCCAGATGTCCAAAACTGAAATCGACGAACCGGGCTCGAGAGAGTATGTGAAAAGGCTCTGGAGGCAGAACAGAAATGAGCAGACTATCCAAGAAACACAGCCTCAAAAGAAAATGGCAATCAGAGGTGACTGGAATAGAAGCATGTCGGTTCTCAACAACAAGAGCCAGCCGAAGCTTATTAAGTTTATGCAATTTGAGAAGTTGCTAGTAAGCACAGACGAGAAGGATAGCGTTTCTATTTGGGACTGGGATAAGAGTCAGGTGGTGACGAAGTTTTCCAACGGTAATCCCTTCGGCACCAAGATCACCGATTTGAAATTCTTGAATGAGGATGATTTGCCATTGGTATTGACCGGATCATCTGACGGTGTTATCAAAATTTACAAGAATTTTCATTGTGAGGATGAGGAAGATAAGCCGGTTGAAATGATTGCTGCATGGAGAGCTTTGACAGATTTGCTCTTGACCTCGAAATCCTCTGGTTTGATCAGTGAATGGCAACAATCGAGGGGATCGTTACTTGTGAGCGGAGATGTGAAGATTATCAGAGTATGGGACGCTCCACGTGAACTCTGTGTTCTTGACATACCTGCTAGATCGTCGTCTTCTATCACCTCGTTGACTTCGGACCAAGTTGCCGGAAACATTTTCATTGCTGGTTTTGACGACGGAACATTGAGAGTCTACGACCGGAGACTTGATGCACGTGAGTCTATGGTTCAAGTATGGCAGAATGGCCGCGGGGGTGCAAAGAACATTGGCAAGGGATCCATAAGAAATGTTCACATGCAGAGAGGTGGTTTCAGAGAGTTAGTCAGTGGATCTTCCGACGGATACGTGAATTTATGGGATATTCGGAAATCCCAGCCCGTGTTAACATTCACCAGCTCGGAGAAGAACATTCGATGTATTGATGTTCACGAGCATGCACCTATTATCACAACTGCATCGAAGTCTGTCAATATTTGGACTACTGCGGGAGATTTGGTTTCCACATTGAGAAATCCTCACGACAACTACCTAACCAACAGAACATCGAACTACCTATCCAGCATTGCATTCCACCCTCATAGAATGATGCTCGCCACCAATTACAACCAGGATGGACACATCAACATCTATCAGTGCGGTGATATTATTTCTGAGTATTGAGGTGGACTGATGTAAATGCGAACTCGGACTTGAGTATGTGGAGGCAAGACCTATGCAGATTTATGGGACAAGAGAGAGGCAGATCGCAAAGCGGAAGGCAGACACTATCCAGCGTCAATCAAGATCATGAGCATTGCTATTTTCTTGAATTTTTGAAGATTATCACTTGCTGAAGAGAACTAGAACTATAAAAGTGTGTCATCTTAATTGTCATTTATCTGCAGGCCACCGGTGAACTGAAAAGCTCACTCGCCTCACAATTTACATCCACAAAATGTCCATGTCATCGGAGCTAGCTGCTGCGATCGAGGATGAGGAGCTCCACCTAAAGCGTCGTGACTCTTCTCTAAAACTGCGAGTCAGTGAAATTACCACTGTCCAGCGCATGTTATCTGCATGCCTGGGGTCCTTCATCACTTCATTTGTGGTTACTCCATTTGACGTTGTCCGGATTAGAATCCAACAACAAGAAGTGATGCCTAAGGATTATAAATGCTGCAATCTGGCCCCACAAGTTTCTCAGGTGTTGAAAACTGCTGGTGGCAGCATGGAAACACCTGCCCCGGGCGTCTTCTGGATCAATCAGCATTATTGCTCTACCGCGGAGCAATGTCCTCGCATAACATCGACATTCCAAGGAATGTTGTCCATTAGCCGGAATGAAGGTCTTGGCACCTTATGGCGTGGTCTCGGGTTGACCTTATTTATGGCTATACCAGCTAATATCATTTACTTCACAGGCTACGAGTATATCAGAGACCATTCCCCAATCCTGAACCACCCCCTAAATCCATTGTTCTGCGGTCTGTTTGCACGTACCATGGCTGCTACGGTGGTCTCTCCGGTCGAGCTTCTCAAAACAAGACTTCAGTCGATCCCATCAGAAACCGGCGGTAGAAAACAATCCAACATATTGTCTACATTGCTTAAGGATTCATATAAAGCCATCCGAACTCGTGGGGTGGGGTCAATGTTCACAGGTTTGAAGATTACGCTTTGGCGAGACGTGCCATTTCTGGGTATTTATTGGCTGTGCTATGAGCTCTTCAAGGACCGCATTGGTAACTCAATGGGGCTAGATTTTGGAGACACGGCACCAAAACAGGAGGATTGGAAAGTATTTACTACCAGTTTCTTGTCGGGATCGTTTGGAGGAATCATTGCTGCATTTTTCACCAACCCTTTTGATGTTGGTAAGACTCGTCTCCAGATTGCCACCGATGAGAAGCCACAGTCCAAGCATTCGATGTTCAGATTTCTCTATTCCATTTACGTTAAGGAGGGCGTCGGGGCGCTCTACGGAGGGTTTATTCCTAGGGTGATGAAGATTGCACCATCGTGTGCGATCATGATTTCCTCCTACGAGATTGGAAAGAAGATTTTCAGGGACAATTTGTAAAAGACATGGGTAATGCTAGTGTATATAGAATGGAAGCTTATCCCCAACCTTCTTGATTTCTTTCGTAACGACGAATGTCGTACGCTGCCCAATCATCCATATCTTTCATATCCTTTCTCTCCATGCTTTTCAAGTCATTTCTGATATCGTTTGCGAAGTCTCGCATATCATTTCTCATACCAGTTTTCACTTCATTTCTGATTCCAGATCTGATGTCGAGCGGTTTCTCAGATCGAATCTCAAGAGGTCTCTCCTCCTTGTCAAGCAGAGTTCTCCCCATTTCTCTGATTTCTCGAGCAGCTTCTCTCTCTATTTGGGAGATGGTTCCCAATCGAGTTACTCCACTACTGGGAGAGCTCATTCTTTCTAATCGGCGATAGTAGTTAGGGTCGGTATCTCTCAAGGTAGCAGCAAACCCATTACAGCTCCTGGTCATATTGACAATTGAGCCTTGGAGCCAAAGAAGATATTCAGTACAAGCCTCTCTTAAACTCGAGGACGCAATCCGCATTAACTGCTGTTCGATCAACTTGAGATTGTATTCATTCTCCTCTATCTGATCAAGAAAGAGAGAGGTTTGTGCAGCCTTGGGCCCGTGCTTCATGGCCGTGGCGTCAAACTTCTTCTGAAGGTGATTATGTTTTTCCAAGAGATCTTCCTGTCTCGCCTCTCGTGTGGCTATGGCACCCAAGTGGACCTTGAGGATGTTGAGTCGATCTGACTGGGCAGAATACACAACATTGACACAGTCAAGTAGCTCGGAAAACTCTCTAACTACCAAAGAATTTTCAGGATTGGGTAAGTCGGCTCCCCACAAATCAAATGCCTTGAGGAGCGCCTTGTTGGTCATGTCCACTTTCTTCTGGTGTTTGTGGACCTTTTCTATGAGCCTCTGGAGGTCAGAGGCTCGCCATTTCTTCAGGGTGCCCGACCGGGAGTAAAGCGGGGCAATTTTGCTTAGCATTTTCATCATTGCCGCTGTTGTTGGTCGAGTCAAGGTTGTGTAAGCCGATTGGAGAACGGTGGTTGCACGGGACTCTTTGTCGTTCATGGCTGCGAAACGAGGTCAAAGGTAAGGATAAATGGAGGTAGAATTACGGTAAGGATTGACAACAAGTAATCACGGGAAATCACAAAGACACAATTGGTAATTTCTGTGGTTACAAGAAATTAGAAAAAGAAAATGGTGGATGTGCGTTGGCAGACGAATATGCATTTGTACCTAGTGCGCCTCTCACTCTACTTTTTGGGCCCCTCTCACACTCTACTTCTTGGACACCTCCTCGTCTATGTTGAGTCCGGTCACCGTCGATATCTTGCGCCGTAACGTTTCTACACCAGCATGGACTTTCTCTTGGCCCGATTTGGCTGTTTGTTCCACCAGATTCACGAGATCTCCAGCTTTCTCCAAGGCCATGACTTGGCCGTTGGCAAGCTCAGGAACAGTGCGCTGCTCCACCTTCCATGCAAATCCCATGGTGTTGCCAAACGTCTCAGGCAAGAAGTACTTGAAAGACGCCAAGCCAAACGCAACGGGCAAAACTGTTCTGGCAATAATTCCTCTCTGTCTGGCCAAAATGGTTCCTGAAAGTCCGGCAATTACAATATAGATGGAGTTGGGCAAGAGATCCTCCCTCTTGTTGTGCAATGCACTCATTGTTCCCGTCACCTTCCTTTCGGCCTCGTATACTTTGGCTTTTCCATCGTTCAAGTATTCTTGTGTGGAAGTGTATGCTCCAAAGAGCAATTCACGCACGGAACGGAACGTACCTTCGAGTGCGGACGTCGATCTAACGGTGACTCCATTGACGACCAGACGAGGTCCCAAGATCTCCACGTCGGCATCTGTAGAAGGAATAGTAGTTCCGGGAAGAGGAACAACGTCTTTCTCGTCTTCGTAGAACGATCTTTTTGGCTCGCAGAGAAGTTTGGGCTGTGAGCTGAGAACTGCAACGGAGGCCACAACGGCAGCAAATGCACGAGACATGGTGTGTGCTTGGGCTATTTGTTGGAGGTAAGTAAGTCGGTTTAAGACCTCTCATTTGGTGAATTTCTGGTGTACGGGTGCGTAGCAGTAGAGGCAGTATGGAAATTGTAATGGGAAGATGGAGACTTAGAGGAGAGATGAGGGAGCAAAAAAGGGTGACATGGAGGATTTGAGTTGTTTAATTTCGTTTCTCCAAATATTTTCTTCTTGTGGTGTCAGTTCGGAGTAAACCAGTTGAATTCTCTACCGAGCCAAGTGGTCTCGACGTCATCTCCGGAAACTCCACCAAATGCACGAAATATCCATAAACCTCTATTGAAATGACTTCAAGCAGCTCCAAACGACTTACTTTCTCTGTTTTTTTTTTTTTGCTCAGGCTACAGTTCCCCCACACAAACCCACTACTTCTGATCGGATTCATCACGTGACTTCATATATACTCATCTCAGATTTCGATTTCCACCTCTAACTTTAGTGACCATGCTCAGACGGAATACGAGCATAAGTGCTCTCTCTCGCATGGCACATAGACTCAGTCTCCGATATAAGTCCACAAATTCGTTTGAACGAATCACGTTGACCCTGGGCCACAATGACCTCATCACCCAAGAAAACAAGTCATCTCCATCGAATCTTCCCTTTGAGAAGAGGAGACATAGTGAGAGTTTTGGCCAGTTGGTACGAAGTGAGTATTGGAAGAAGAAAGGCGATCTCAGTGACTCAGAATACCTGAAAACTATCGAACTCCACCCAGCAGACCAGATCGAGTTGCTGCCCTCTCCATTCAGAAACCCCGACGGCTCTTTCATCCAGGGCTCCACTTCTGAAGAAGCAAGGCTCCATCCGCTTACACTAGAGGCACGTGTCGACCACTCAACAACAAAACTTCCTGTGGAAATTGCTAAAACCATCAACAAGAACATTCTTCTGGTAGTCTCTCCAGACAAGCTAAGAGAGCGGTCAGCATTGGTGTACCAAAGCTTGGAGAAGGATCAGATCCAGAAAGCACCAGACCTGAGTTTGGAGTCTGATGCACATATTGCCTCATTGTTTCTTCAGAATTACTCCCATGCCAAGAGAGTGCTTTCTGAGCTCAAGAAAAGAGTGGGTGATTCATTTTATCCAGACAGTATTTTGGATGTGGGGTACGGTCCAGGAACAGGCATGATTGCTTTGAACGAGATTATGGGAGATGATTTTAGGCCCACCACCAAGGAAGTCTATGTGGTAGGAAGATCCAATAAGGAGATGAAGAAAAGAGCAAAGATTCTCTTGTCTAGACAAGTGTGTGAGATCCCTGATAATGCAGATACGGCCGAGGGGGCGGAAGTGACCGTGGAAGAAGGGTTTGAAGATGAGGAAGGGGAGGTCTCGGAGCGTTCTGAAGGTTACACAAACTTCGAAGAAATGGACTACATTGGACCGGTGGATGCATCCCAGATCAGAATCAGAACAAAATTGAGAGACGCATTACCATCCACAAAACAATATGAACTCATAATTGTCAACCAAGCATTGCTCACGCGTGAATACAGTTTCCCAAACGATGTGGATACAAATATTCATATGCTCTTGAGGCTTCTCAAGCCCAATGGCCACTTGGTTTTGATTGAGCGTGGAAATGCCCTTGGTTTTGAAATCATCGCAAGAGCAAGACAGATTATGTTGCGTCCGGAAGCATTTGAAAACGAAAAGGGAAGAATTCCAAGACCGTATGTCAAGGGATCCACCTACAAGCCACAGAAAATCAGAAGGGAAGACCAGCTCATTACGGAAGATCACATTAAATTTGAAGAGAAGCTTCTAGCGCAGATGGAGCGTGAAGATTTAGAGGAGGAGCTTGCTCGGTTGAGACAAGCAACTAACGAAACCGATGTTGGACTAGAGGAGGAGATCATTGCTAAGCATGGACAGGTATCGGCAGACGAGCTCAGATTTGAGTTTGAAGATAACGAAGATTTCGATATCGTACCTGTCGAGGAAGAAGCCGGACTCAACCACAAGACTCCAACAGACAAAGTGAATTACCACTTGAGTGTGGTAGCTCCATGTTCCCACCACGCGAGATGTCCACTTCAGCTTGGGGATCCTAATCTCTACAAAGTGTCCAACCACAAACACAGACTCAACTTTTGCTCGTTCAATCAAGTTGTGGAGAGACCGAAGTACACTATGGAACTAAAGAGGGGAAAAAGACTTGCCACTCGGTGGGATAAAGGAGCACATGATGGAATGGGAATCGACACTCTTTCTAAAAAGTCATTGAAGAACCTCGAAGGTTCGGGACGTCCAGGAGGAAACAATACGGAGTCTGGAAATTTTTCCTACCTCATAATGCACAGATCGCCGAATGATGGACCTTCTATTGCAAAAATCGAGAAGGACAGAGATCATCACCTTGATGCGTATCAGCAAGAACGCCTGTGGCCTCGTATTCTTGAATTCCCTTCAAAGATCAAGAACAATGTCAAGCTTAATGTCTGCGCACCATCTGGAAACATTGAGATCTGGCATGTGCCCAAGAGTTTGGGAAAGCAGACATATCATGATGCCCGTAAGGTTAGACAGGGAGATCTCTGGCCTTTGGAGAAGAAAAGTGTAATTGTCAAGAACAGATTGTCGCCTGCCAACTTTGACAAGTTGAACCGATTGGCCAGCACTCAGCGGAAGTTTGTGATGAAGGAGAAGAGAAAGAAGCAGTGGAAGAAGGTAGTTAGCCATGCTGAAAGCGATTTCGAGGAAAATCCAATCGAGTTGGCAGACCACTTGGCTCGCGATTTGGAAGGATCCAAAAAGTACAAAACTGAGGGTAAGAGGGCCAAGTTTGATGTTAATCCTCGTGATTACGACGGAAACTAATTGTATATAGTGGGAAGAATCAACGTTACATAGCACATAATTTGAGGTTGAGTGAAGAGGAGTAGGAGTAATATTCAAGGACGAAACTTCCTTTCCAAACATGTACATTCTTTCAAATACAATGGTATATTGCCTATAAAAACCAAACAATGACCGTGTATGCTCCGAGAAGTAAACTGCAGCCGTAGCAAATCTATAATACAAATGCATTCTAGGGACATGACGAGGGCATGGAAACGCAGAACTACCACACAAACGGCTTACTCAGCACTTTTTCGTCCGCTGGTATGAAACAGTTCTTAATCCCCATGGTCTTGCCTCTCGACTTCCTGTCATTAAATGCAGAGGACAGATCCCTAGTTTATTATGAGTAAACCGTTTACTTTCTTCTGAAAGAGCATCCCTCGGTCAACTTTGCCTTACCACCGGTAGGGGTGCACAACACGTTGGCACATCCATCGCAAGTGACGGCGGTCTGAGCGTGGGAGAACACAGTAGTGATGTTCAAACATCCTGGACACTTAACATCCATGAAAAACGATCTTGGCGCTTGCACCAAGGTCTTCAACTTGTACTTCTGAGCCTCGGAGGCTGGGTTAGGGTGCAACAAATCCTGAACTAAAACCATGGTGAATTGCTTTGATAAAGAAGAAGGAGGAGGACTTTTTTCAGGGAAAAATTTTTCTGTCCTGCTCACACGACGGAGGAGATCGGGCAGCGCACGACATTTTGAAAAGTAATAGAAGGGTATCGAAGGAGCAAGTGACGGGAAGCATTGGGGGAAAGGATATTTTGTGAGATTGATTTGCGTTGATTGGCGATGATGGAAGAGTAATGGTGAATTTTCTTTTCTCTGATTTTGTCTTTTTCTTCTATTGTCTTCTTCTATAGTAACCCAATGTTAACTGCAGTACTTATCCATGGTCTCCCGTGTCAATGGGAGAAGAGAGGATACCTAGTATTTAATACTGGATATTTTTGCTTTTGGGAGATGATTTTGCATTGCATTTATAAGTGGGTCAGAGGTTCCTGACTGACTTTATCTGTGGATGGTTTCTCAGTACAGGACTTGCCAGTTCCAGATCCTGCAAGAACATTCAGCAAGGAGGCAAAAAGAAACTGTCAAGAACCACTTCAAACACTATAGAAGATAGAGACATTGTGGAGGTTGCAGTCAAATGATTGGTAAATTAGGAATTACGAAAAACACCCGTCGCACCTTTGAATCCCCATCTCCCTTTTGATTTTCCCAAGCCCACAATTACCCTTCCTCTTTGGGACTGACCTGTGCACACTGATCGTAAGCTGCAAAAACGTACCAAATCATCTATATCTATGCCTCCTTGTCCAAAAAATCTCTACCACTTCCTAAAAATGAAAGACCCCTCTAACTGTTCCACGCAAACTTCTTTTGTTGCCAGAACTGCCATATCAGCCAAGCTGTCCCACGGGGCCTCCATATTCTCTCATGCAATGGGTGTCCAAATCTCCACAACCACCTCGTGGTGGAAATACGACTACTTGGCCATTCTGTTTGTTCTCATCCCATATTTTGTGACTATTTTGTTCTCGTGTAAGTCTCCCACTGACTGGCCCTCCACAATCTCTGATTTGCTTTTGGTTGTGGAAGTAGCATGGACAGTCAAGTTTCTCATGGCGTGGCCCTCCGCTTGGACGGACCAACTTATCCAGTGCAAGCGGAATTTGATCAACTATATAAACTCCATCGATTTGGACATTAACGGTCCTGCGCTGGCGGAATCCACGCTTAACTATGAAGTCGCAATAAGCAATCTCAAGGCTGCGCACCATCTTCAAAGCTTGCAGAAGTATGGGTTCTTGGCGGAGATAGTCGGGGTATTGGTTTCCACAATTCTATTCAAATGGATCAGATCTCACTTAACTGAGAATAATGGTCTCGTGGGAGTTTCTGACGTGAGCATCTCCATGTTTCTACTCTGGGGAATGTTCAAGACGTGCGTCCACTATACAGCACTGGTCCAAAGCGAATCTGCGTTTGATTCTGAAGCGACCACAGTCGGAGGGAATGTGACGGAAGTGAACTTGGGTTTCGTTTCCAGAATAATTTCCGAGAAAAAACTTGCCCCACGAGACGTCATGGAGCCGAAAACTGCGACAAACTC
Organism: Sungouiella middelhoveniana; assembly: GCA_030557965.1. NCBI lineage: Eukaryota > Fungi > Ascomycota > Pichiomycetes > Serinales > Metschnikowiaceae > Sungouiella > Sungouiella middelhoveniana. The sequence continues at coordinate 713,617 of JANIJQ010000003.1, read as the reverse complement.
CAATCCCGTTTCAAAATTGGTCAGTGAAGAGCTCCCCCACGTTCCCCACATCTTGAAAGAAGTATCAGTCTCAATCATGCCATTTCCACTTTCGCTTCCTAAGAAGCCTACAGTGTGCTACCCAAGGGTCTCCAAAGTGCTGGCACTTCCCGTTATTCACGAAATGGCCGAACATGACCATTCAATCCAGAGCCCGACGTCAAGACCGTCAACTAGGAGCCCCCCTCAGGAATCTATAATTGACGGTTACTATTCAAAACCTTCCAGTGGTCGAAAACTGCCGCTGATTCGTGATCCTCTGCTGTATTCTCGCGTTTCTCTGCTAAGTTCCATCGGGGCCAGTTCGCCTGATGAAATCCATGACTTTTCGCAAGAGAGTTACTGTATTCCCGGGTTTTTCAAACATTCCATGGCCAAAATCTACGAGTTCATGAACGACCCCGAAAATACCAAGAGTATCAAACTCTTTGAGTCGCTCCACCAGCGAACGCACGAATCGCGAGTCAAAATGTTCGATTCAGTGTGGAATCTATGGGAATATGCTACCACCTTCGATTTGCATGCTGGATTTTCAAGCTTGATATTCAAGCTCGTGATTCATCTCATTGTTGTCACTCTTAAAGTTTTCTACGGAATTTTCTTCTTGATTCCTTACAATTTGGCCAAACTAGGCCTAGCCATCGCTTTGTTCGTGCCTCGCATATTGGTGCGCATATTTGTCTTGATGCCCATTTTCTTGGTGGTGAAGTTCGTGAGCAAAAAAATGAAGTTGGAAAATGGTGCAGTGGAATTCAAAGGGGATCGTGCTCAAAATGAACTCCCCGTCTCCCCAGACCGCTTGACTACGTCCATTTGCAAGTTCCTAATAGCCAATTTGTCTAGAGATCGAAACCGCTATGCAGGCTAATGGAAGTGGCTATCTGACATCTCATTACATAAGCACCAGTAATGGCTGACTCAAGCTAATTTTACGTACATCGTTTCCACTACCAGGTCCCGGTTCTGTTTTTGTTCACGAACGTGGATAACTGCCCTTTTATCGGAATCAAGCTCTCAAGGAGTACTTCGCACATTTCCGAATAAGAGAAAGACTAGAGGTCTTTCACCTTCGAGATAGCTAACAAACGAAGGCCAAAGCAGACCCGCCCCCCGTACCGCAAGTATGTGTATCGATCCAACTACACGGAGGGGCGGAGTGACGACGAAGGTTCCGATGTAGAGAACCAAACAACTGACAGATTTGGAAACTGGCAAGATTTCAACTCCAAGACAAACTCGAATATTCGTTCAGTTTATGTGCTAACTAACCAGCGGCAAACGAAAGGAAACATATGGCCCCGGTCGCAGTTTGAGAAGGTGGATGTGCTCGAGTGGTGCTTATATCATGGAAGCGAGGCTTACAGAGCCAAGTTGCTTGAGTTACAGGAGGAGGAGCGGAAGCAGAGAGAATCCGCTGGACTCCTAGTTCTTCCTGTTGAGCTCATCATCTACATTCTAGAGATCCTAGATTTCCAGGGCAATCTCCGACCAAAGTTTCTTCGTGTTAGCAAGCTTTTCTACATGATCACACTTCCCATCATCTACAGATACCCCATCTTGAAAGGAAACAACTTTTTCCAGTTTGTCGACACCATTTCGTCGGATAAAAAGATTGGAGAGTTTATTCGCATACTTGATCTCTCCAATGTCAACCAATCAGGCAAGAATGCCTTTGTTGCCAAACTATTAAAGAGATCCAGACCTTTTCTCGAATCCTTCACTGCTCCGCAAACAAGTTTCGGTCTTGGGCCCTTGATGGCGCTCCGCGGGTGCCAATACTTGAAAGTTTTGGACTTACGGCTCGTTTCCGAGACCTTGAATCTCGAAGAGCTCTTCCACTCGATTCGTCTTTTGAATAATCTTACGCACCTTTCATTCCCACGATCATCTTTGGAAATCAGCAACTACGAAAGTATCAAGTGGCCGCCAAAACTCGAATTTTTGCGTGTTTCTGGTGGAATCTCCGACGACTTTCTCGTGGAGTCGGCGTTCCCAAAAACCATCTCTCATATGGAATTTGCCCACTGTCCCAAGGTTCGTCATGTCGGCTTTCAGCACTTTCTTTTCAATGTTGGGTTCAACTTGAAATCGCTCCGGATTCAATTCCCCATGCCATGTCTCCAGTCTAATTCGCTTGACATGGTGTTCACCTACTGCCCCAACTTGCTTGTTCTCGAGGTGTCGGTAGATTACATGCTGTCGGAGTTTTTCGACGAAGAGTCGCTTCCCTTGCTTCCATATGCCAGGCCGCTCCGAACATTGTACATAGATAGCAGTGGAATGCTTGGCACTACCGATAAGTTGGATCCATTGGATTTGGCGGTTGCGTTAGGGGACGAGAGGCTTCCCCACTTAAAGAATGTGAGATGCACTGCAAAATTGGGGTGGGATCCCAAGAGTGAAGGTGTGTCATATATTGCAAATGAGTTGGACGAGCGAAATGGAGGACTCTACATCGGTTATTGATTATTCGTGTGGTTGGTTGCATTTTTGGCACCAGTTGTTGGGCTACTTGAACACGATGTACTAGGTGACAGCAGAGGCGGACAAATACCCAGAACTCGCATTAGCTAGTCCGATCTGATCTTTGAATTATTTATTCTTCAATCAATTATTTATCTTTTTTTTTCTGAACCAAATTGCCCTACCTTCTGTCCGTAGCTACTTATACCCTGCACAATATTCAGTTACAATTGACACCTCGTTTCTAGAATCTATATTAGTCCATGGCTTCACAAGAAAAACCTTCGGGGCTCTCGCCAGGATACAAGGCCGGAGTTTTGAGGGCATATTTCTCCACGGCTGTGTCTCCTACATTGCTAGCAGAGTCAAAATTGACAAAACCGGACCAGATATTCCTCTTTGTACTTTGGGCTCTGGCATTACTTACCCGTTTCTATAAACTTCCAGAACCTCCCAAGGTGGTTTTCGATGAGGTTCACTTTGGTGGCTACGTGAAGAATTACTTTGACGGCGAATTCTTCGTGGATGTGCATCCTCCATTGGGGAAGCTCATTTATTACGGGATCGCGGTATTGTTCAGGTGGAATGGAGAATTCGACTTCAAGAATATCGGCGATGTGTATGATGTTTCTGTTCCATTCATTGCCATGAGGTCATTTTCGGCATTGTGTGGGGTGCTTACCGTTATTTTGACCTATTTAACACTCAGAGGCTCAGCTTGTCGTCCGACCACTGCATTCTTTGGAGCATTGCTCCTAATTGTAGAGAACTCAATGGCTACCCAATCGAGATTCATTTTCCTTGATGCCCCATTGGTATATTTCACTGCGTTGTCGACCTACTTCTTCAATAAGTTCCTGTTGGCCAAACCATTCTCTTTGCATTGGTATAGATGCTTATTGGCAACAGGTATTGCTTTGGGGTTGGCTGTTTCCACCAAGCTTACTGGTCTTTTTTCCTTTGCTTGGATTGGTGCTTGGTCTTTGTACCAGGTTTGGTGCTACGTGGGTGATTTGGAAGTCACTTACTTGCAATTGTTTGCTCATGTCGTTGCAAGAACGGTGGCTCTCATTCTTGTTCCCTTGACAGTGTATTGTGGTGTGTTTGCTGCCCATTTCCTGCTTCTACCTAAGAACGGAACAGGCTCCGGTGCCGTCTCTCCCCAATTCCAGGCAAGTTTCGAAGACTCAGATAGACTCAGAAATACCGCCGTGGACGTCACTTATGGAAGCACCATCACTCTTAAACACCACAGATTAGACATGTACTTGCACTCACATCCCTACAATTACAAGACGGGAACTAATCAGCAGCAGGTTACCATGTATGGGTTTGCTGGTGATAGCAATAGCAAGTGGGTGATTGAGACTATTGGAACCAACTATGACGGGAAGTTCGACCATAAAGTACGCCCCATCAAGGACGGAGACTCGGTAAAGCTCTACCATAAGCATACAAAGAAGTATTTGCGTGCCAGCGATGTACGCCCACCTAACTCGGAACACGACTACTCCAACGAGGTCTCGTGCAATGGTAACCGAACGGACACTGCTGAGATCAACTACGAGTGGAGGGTCAAAATCATAGGTAGGAAGCCTCATGCAGAAAATCAACTTCCTCTTCGGAAGTTGAGGGCTACTGAATCCGTGTTTCAGCTCGTGCATAGGGGTACAAACTGTGTGTTGATGGGCCACGGCATTCATCTTCCAAACTGGGCCTTCCACCAGAACCAGGTACTTTGCGTCAACGACCCTACAATTGCAAACACCTTGTGGTACATTGAGGAGAACAATCACATTCTCCTCGATAAGGATAACGTCACGTATCCCCGAGTGAATCTTCCCAAGCTTCTGTTCTTCAAAAAACTTGTGGAGTACCACCATGCTATGTGGAGAACCAATGATGGATTCGTAAAAGAGCATCCTTACGTGTCGATGCCGCTTTCCTGGCCCTTTGTTATTAGAGGCATCAACTATTTCAGCAATGGCCATGGCAACGAAAAGTTGACTGATGAGAACGGCAGCCACATCTACTTCCTTGGCAATGTTGCTGTCTATTTTACAGGAATACTCATGATTGCGCTCTTTGCTGCCAAATTTGCAATCTACTTGTTATGCCACTTGAACCCTTTCAAGCTCCCCAACGACCAGTTCACCACTACCAAGTTCTATTCATTCACATTGCAGTATGCATCTGGATGGTTCTTCAACTTCTTTCCATACTTGCAAATGACAAGACTGTTATTTGCACACCACTACTTGCCCAGTGTGCTCTTCATGGTCTTAACGACCGCTCAATTTATGGAGTATCAGGCATCTGTGCGTCCCGTCACAGCTCACGTGGTAATGGTCATCGTCGGAGCCGCAGCAATCTTCTGCTTCGTCCAGTTCTTCCCCTTAGTTTATGGTCTGCATTGGACAGTCAGTCAATGTCAGCATTCCAAGTGGTTTCCAACTTGGGACTTCGATTGCATGGCATATAGCCACTGAAACGTACATAAAATGGACGAATATGACAATCACTGATGACTTTCCTTACGGTTAGGTTCGCGTACGGTAGATGCCTCCAGAGACATCCAATATGAGGTCCTCGCACCACTTGAGAAGCTCGTCTTTCTCCTTGATTTTCGCACATCTATCCTTTTCTGTCTGCTCTAACTCGTTGATCAAATCATTAATGATCTTAAGCTGTGTCTCGGGTAGAGTTCCAATGCCAGGTAATGAGTCGATGATCATACTGATTTGCCTAGATTTTAAGATGATGTCGGTGGAAAGTTCGTTTATCACCACATCAAATGGCGCCTGCGAACTCGGGCCACTGGTTGCGGAGTTAGCTTCGCTATTCTCCTGATCTTTTTTTCCTGGTAACGGAGCGTTGGCTGCTAGATTGATGACGGAAGTTGGATCTGGGTCCAATGGGGCAAGTTCACTTTGAGTGTTGACATAGTTGATGGTGGCGTTAAACTGCGCTACCAATTGATCCAAGCAGACTTGAAGCTGTGTGAGTCTGTCGGCCATAATGGGTGAACTTGTTCTAAATGAAAATGTAACTTAGCTAGGTACGTTGGTGAGTAGCATGTGTCTGCAGGATCTAGTAATAGATTCCTGTGGCATCTGGCTATTAGCAGCAGTTGACTCCAGGAACTCGAATGTTTAGTTATACATCGGAGAGCCTGGGGTTATTCCTTTGATATGCGTTTGATTTGGGCGGATTAGTTTTGGCGTAACGTGCGCATCTTGTTTATGGTGGCATCTGAAAGCGACTCTTCTGAATAATTTATCATTGTACAGAAAATTTTAAATGAGAGTAACTTTAATTGACAGTCAATAGGTTGAAGTTATTGTAGCCTTATGATTATGGAAGGTTCTTGAGATCCTGATTTTTGCGTGGACGATTTGTATTTCTTGCAATTCTCTATTGTGCGAATATTGTATGAAAATGGAAAGATACTGCTCATGATCAAGTGGAAGAACTAAATGAGGTAATCTTCAAAAAGAAAAATAGCTCAATCAAATCCTCTCCTCTTAATAACCCAATCAATCTTCTCCTCTTGCTATCAACATGTCGGCATTATCTGATTTCCCCTACAATAACATAGCCGGACTAAAGCCCTTCGACTACTCGCTGGATACTCTGACATTTTCAATTTAGGAATGATTCCAGTACTCCCAATATTCTGAAGCATAACAGAAATGTGATTGCTTCTGGTTTCTTCACTAGGTATCCTTGTATGGCCACAACCAATCACTTCGCAGCCAGTAGTTGAATCGTGGCCCCAAAAAAAAACAGCAACTCACAACAAAATATTTCAGATTGAGCTATAGGAATCAGACTTCGGTGTACTGCTGCTAAAGACTTTGTCCCCACTAATATGGACCTATTGCCTTAGAAGCACCACTTTCAGTAAACAATACTGCTGAGCATGTTCTCGGAATGATGGAAATAGCCGGATATATCCTTCGAGTTCACTACAAATCCCTTTCAAGTCAAATCATCTTGATATTCTAAAACAAGTCGTAACAGCAACGTCACATACAAAAGTCAAAATCACAATCCATACAAAGTCAAAATCACAACCAATTCACCAGGCTTAGAAAACCCATCCACCACACTATATAAACCCAGACCTTCTCATACCTAAGCTCACGGGCATGGAAAATATATCCCAAACGGACGAACACCTAAGCCCAAAATACAGGAAGTATACGTCCAGACTTGTGTCAAGCACATAGCCGTTCAGACATATTCGAAACTCCATCGAACACTCTGTGACAGCACCTACATGTTATCCTACAAGTACTTAAATTATTTAAATTAATAAAATAGAATTTCATTCCAAGAAGAATCAACAAAATTACAAACCCCAAAGAATAAATCTCAGGGAATTCCATATCCCTTGCCCCCCCACCTCATTTCTTCCAGATCAGGCATTGCCTCACATGGAGGGACATTCTGCACACAGCATCAGGTTTTCTCCAGGTTTCGATAACGCCATTGTCATCTTTAACGATCACTTTTCTTTCCGCGGCTGAATTTTCGTTGTTGGCCGCCTAGCCTTGCTTTTCACGTTTATGTCGTGCTTGTATTTCTAATCTTCCCGCATTATAGTCATGTCCGAAGTCCCCGTCTGGCAACCAGATAGTGAAGCAAGAGTATGTGTCATATGTGATACACTGTTCACTCTATTCAATCGCCGCCACCACTGTAGAAAGTGTGGGAGAGTGGTCTGTGCATCTTGCTCGGCGCAGCACGTCAAATACTTCCCCAACTCTCGTGTTCTATTGCCAGATAGCTCGCTGTTCAGAGCACTCCCCCACGATCATTACAGAACATGTGACGATTGCGTGGAAGAAGTCCGGATGATCCGGAGAGCCCTCTTTGAGATTCCTAGTGGCGAGGGGATGCTGAGTGCAACCCAAGGTGGCCGTTCCGTGGATTTGCAGGATACTTCTGAGTGTGAGCGCCACAGTGGTTCTTCCACCACCAAATACGCCACCCGTGTAGGCACCACGGCCATGGACCTGGCGTCCACGCTCGATTGTCCGCTGGGAGACACTGCTAGTGATGATAATTTGTGTCCCGTGTGTGGTGTCGACTTGTTGAAGCTGTATGTCTCGGAAGTGAAGCAAAAGAAGCGGGAGTCGAGCCACTCCGACTATGAGGCGTTTAAGGAGAGCCATATCAGCGATTGTTTGGTGGCATACGACTTTGCCACTGACCATAGCCGTCTTGGCTCGCCTCCCGACGCTTCCACCACCAGAAACAGAATGTTGGTTTATAACATTCCTCCGTTTCCTAAACCAAGCTACGAAATCATCAACGTTCAGGAGAGCACCTCAGTAGATACTCTTCAACAACAGGATGCAGTGTGCGGGCTGGTGACGTCGACTTCTAGCGTTCAACGTGAGAAGGACGACTCAGATTCCGAGTGCGTGATTTGCTTGGAAGAATTAAATCCAGGTGACAAGGTGGGACGTCTCGAGTGTCTCTGCGTCTTCCATTACAAATGCATCAAAGATTGGTTTAATAAGAAGGGTTACGGAGAGTGTCCGGTGCATTTTTTGCATCATTAGTTGGGTGTGGGTGCTGTTCGTTTTGGATGGTTATATTTGGGTAACTTCAGTTCTTCTTCTACGTAATAATTATACTTTTTCGAATACTTTTCAAATAATTTATTGATTATCCCATTTATGCTGTTCCCTCATGCAATACTAGCAACTAACACTAACGTTCCTCACGGTCAGCATCGTCTCTAGACTTCTTTTTGCCGCCCTTCTTTTCATGGAAATCCTTGATCTGTCTAATAGCCTCGGCAGTGGCTCTATCCACATGGACATGTAAGGCATCTAACACGTCCTTTGGTGGGGCTGGATCCTTTGGAAGTTTCTTCTGCAAGACGGCCTCGATTCTCAAGTACATCTCCAAGTCATACTGTGTCACCAACGAGATGGACTTTCCAGATCTTCCAGCACGTGCCGTACGACCGACTCGGTGAATATATGCCTTGGAATCAGTAGGAATATCGTAGTTAATAACAACATCCACCGATGGAATGTCAAGTCCACGAGCTGCCACATCGGTGGCAACCAAAATATTAGCTTTTCCAGACTTGAACTTGTTCAACGAACCCAATCTCAGTGACTGGGTCAATTGACCATGAAGTGGGACAGCAGCAAATCCCAATACTCTTGCAAGCAATGCCGTCCTCTGGGAATGGGCACAGGTTCTGGTGAAAATGATGATGGACTTGCCCATAAATTCATTAAGGAGATGAATCAAGTAGGTGTTCTTATATCCGTCGCTCACCAACATCATCGACTGCACTAAATTGTCTGCTGTCTGGTACTTTGAAGAAACAGCAATACGAACTGGGTTCCGCAACGATGCTCTCTGCAATTTCTCGATCTTGTTGGTCATGGTGGCAGAAAAGAGGTAGGTGTTTCTTTCTCTGGGAATCACTCGGAAGATCTTGTCGAGCTCCGGTCCGAAATCCAAATCCAACAACCGATCTGCCTCATCCATAACCAAATACTTCAAGTTTCTTAAGCTGAAGCCCTTGGTGTGCTCCAAGTGGTCGACGATTCTTCCCGGCGTGGCAACAATAATATGTGGTTTTCTCATCAAGTCTCTGGCCTGGTCCATCATGTCCATGCCTCCCACCACACAAGTGGTTCGAAGACCCATGGAGGTTCCTAAAGCATCGAACGTTTCTTTGATCTGATAGGCCAACTCTCTCGTTGGAGCCAAAACAAGCCCATAGTAAGGCGACTGGTCGGTCCAGAGATACTGCAAGATGGGGATAGCAAAAGCAGCGGTCTTTCCCGAACCAGTTACTGCGAGTCCAATGATATCTTTTCCTTCCAATGCATGAGGAATGGCCTCGGCCTGGATAGGCGTAGGCTTGGAGAATTTCATTTCCTGGATGGACTCCAAGAGCTCTGGAATCAACTTGAGTTCGCTGAACGACTCGAACTTCTTGGTGCCGTCGGTGACATTGACTTCCTCAATGGCTGAGGAATCGGTCTCATCTTCAGGCTTCTTTTGGCCCAATTTTTGTCTCAAGGCATTCTTTTTAATTTTCTCTGCGAGAGCTAGAGCATCTGTTGCCCTGCTGTGAGGTCTCGAAGACTTACTATGGAGTTTCGATCGTTTTTCCGATTGTGTCTTCATAGCCATGGTGTACCTGTAACTAATCTTTTTTTTTTTAGAAGAGAACTTTGTGATTCCGGTGTGCACACAAACTACATTACCATGGATATTATCTCCACACAAAATAGAGATTTGACGGTGGTAACGGAATGAATCAACTAGATCTCAAATTGGAATCTTTACTGAGTACTACTTCAAGAGAATGATCTCCAAATCCGAGGAATTAAACACCCTACTCAACATATGGTGTACGGGTGTTTCACCAAGCTCTGATCGCACCCCAATGCGATGAGCACAATCTCACATTTTCCATATTCCCCTACTATCACAGAATGGCCAAAAGAAGAGTCAAAAAGAGAACGCATCAGCCACAGGATCCAGAGCAGCTTGCGAAGATCCCTAAATCCATGATTCTAGCCCTTGGGTCATCGGTCAAGAACAACTCATTGGCCCAATTGGTGAAGGATTTCCGTCTCGTCATGCAACCACACACTGCTATCAACTTGAGGGAGAGAAAGGCCAACAAATTGAAAGATTTCATTGTGATGACCGGCCCTCTTGGGGTGTCTGATCTTTTTGCATTCAAGCAGTCCGAGTCCTCGGGTAATATCTCTTTAAGAATAGGTAAGATGCCCAAGGGCCCAAGCTTACAGTTCAAGGTCAACTCGTACTCGTTGATGAAGGACGTTAAACGCATTTTGAAACACCCGAAATCGATGGGCAAGGACTCGGCGGTGTTCCGTCAGCCACCTTTGTTGGTCATGAATGGATTCTCCAACAAGATGAATGAGATGGAGAACCACGAGAAATTGATGATTACAGTGTTTCAGAACCTTTTCCCCCCTATCAAGCCACATGAGACTAAGGTCAGTACTATAAAAAGAGTATTATTGCTCAACAAGACGCCCGAAGGCGACATCGAGTTGAGACATTATGCCATTAACACCAAATTGGTGGAGGAAAGCAGAAACATCAAGAAGTTGATCAACTCTCACCACAATGTCAAGAAGAAATTGCCCGTCATGACCACCCACAAGGATATCTCCGACTTGGTCTTGGATCCATACTCTGTTGGAGGACTTACCTCAGACTCGGAGATGGAAGACGATGCCGTGGTGGAGATCAAAAACGAGCAGGCCAACATGGTCAAGAAACAAGAAATGTTACCCACGTCGACCACCAGAAAGAGGGCCATCAAGCTCAGCGAATTGGGCCCAAGAATCAATATGAGTTTGGTCAAGATCGAGGAGAACATGGTGGGATCTTCAAAAACTATCTACCATGCACATGTGCATAAGACTAAGGAGGAAGAAAAGGAGATGGATAAGCATCACGAGATGAAACAGCAGCAAAAGGCCCTCAGAAGAGCACAGCAGAAGGCCAACGTGGAGGCCAAGAATGCTAAGAAGAAGGCTAAGAAGGATAGAAAGGCAGCAGCCAAGAGCGGTGAGGCTAGTAAAGATGACGCGGAGAGTGGAGAGGAACCTGAATCCGACAGTGGAGACGAGCCTGAGCTCAATCCAAGCGACTACGAGAATGATAGCGATCTCTTCAGCGATGCCAACTAGATTATGGTGAACGATTATTATAGCATTACGCCTCTATTTCCTTGATGAGAGCAGATATCCTCTGCTGTAGATTAGCCAAGCGAACAGAGTCGGCGAGGGCGTTTTTAAAATGGTCTTGTGCTGATCGCAATTGGTAGGGCACCAATCCACCGAACTGGTTGATGGGATTTCTGTAGGGTAACAACTTCGGAGGAAGAGCGGATGGCTTCGATTCATTTTTGCTAAACTTTGTTTCTTTCGATGTGTACAGTTTTGTTTCTTTCGATCTGTCTTTGCGGTTTCGAAGCTGGCCCGAAGAAGTGCTGATGGAGATCGACTGAGATTCTGCCTGTGACTCTGCGACCTTTTCATCGAAATTGTTGTCAACCTCATCTGTGCTTCTGTTTTCTTCGCTTTCTTCCTTCATGTCCTTTTCTTCTTTGTTTTTCTTCTCCCTTTCTTCTTTCTCTCTCTTCATTTGTTCCTTTCGTTCCTTTTCTTTCTTAGTCTGTTCTGCAAAACGATCTACGAGACTCCATTCACCATCGTGTTCCACTATAGTACAAGCAAGATATGGCCGCAAGTCAAACGAGTCTACGCCATATTTCCTCGTTCCATTGTAGTTTGCTCTGCTCAAGTCCTGGAACCCATTGACATAATCGATTCGCATGTGGTCGTTGGCCAACTTCTCATATTCATCAAGAAGTTCAAGAAGATGGCTGACTTTGGCATCTTCCTCCGGAAGATCCTGTGTCGAGTCACCAGGAGGCAAGATGTATGGGGAAATGGAAACTTTAGCGAGTTCCTCGGTGACGATTTCCACAGACATGGTGATTAATAGAACTTAGATCTGAGCAAGTGCGCAGTACAGGTGATGGAAGAAAATGGCCGATCAGCCATTTGGTTGTGACTTCTATGAAAAATAATATTGATACGAGAAGAATTTACAAAGTGTGAACTTATGGTTTGCTATTAAATTATGCTGATGTTTTTGCACGAAAGCACAGAACCAATGAGACAATATTGGGTGTAGAATAAGTAAGCAGCAGGAAGAAAGGGCCAACAGCTAAATAGAAAATGAGGAGTCGCCAATTCAATAAAACCCTCCGCAGTTCACTCACATGTCATTACGAAATAGATTCCACTTCTCAGATCTTGTAGAGCCTCCTCAACCGGTTGAATTCAGTACGAGGAAGAACTTCCCCGAACGAAACCTTGTCAGTGGGAGTCAGAGAAATGAGCCTAGATTCCGCCTCGGACCTCTCCCTCTTCTTCATCTGGTCGCCATAGTGCCAGAGACTCCAGATCATCTCCTCTTCTCCCAATTCCCTATCATTCTTCAGCTTTCCCAAGTAAACCACCTCCGACAAGTCGTGTAAAATGTTGGCGGTGAGCCCCCACACATCGTAGATCTTTTCATTGGTTGTAGAGTCTCTGCGGGAGCCCAACTTGCCCCAGCTCGTCAAGTCCTTCTTCCTTCTCTTGGTATGCGAGCAATCGCTACCTACTGGAGGTGTTTGAGCTCTTTTATCCACCTCATCCACAGACTCGCCGTCCTCTGAGAGTTCCGATGCTGAAATATCGTCAAATCCATGGAGCCAGCTCACTTCCTTGTCGTTTGACTGGAGAAAAGTGTACGATCTCAAATGCCATGGAATGCCACCCCATTTAATCAAATAGTGGGTTCTCTCGAGTGCCTCGCGTGGAAGCTCATCTGACGCTGGAAACAAAAAGTCCCGAAGCGGGCACGAAAAGATACTGGAGCTCTCGCCGGGATTCACGCGAAGCTTCAAGTTGTGCAAAAGATCAGGTTCCGACAACTTCAGATCGAACCTCATGAATCCAATGCATGGTCTAACGGCAGAAAACGTCCGAGACAAGTAGCAGGGCAACTCAGCGACGTGGTCGATGGTAAAACCGTAGTTTTTCATGAGGAGTTTGTTGTCTTCACTGAGGCCGATCTCCTCGCTCATTTCACGGCGTGCAACTTGCCACGGCAGCTCATGAGCAGTATCAGCCTTTCCTCCAGGCAACGAGATGTGGCCGGGGAAATTGCGGAGTCTGGACGAGCGTTTGGTCAACACCACCCGTAGTTCGCCAAACTGGCCCATGAAGAGAAGAATGAACACCGAGGCTCGCCGCGCCACGGGCAAACGGCCCCAGATGGAAGTTGGCAGCGACTGGAAGTGCCTGGGCACGAAGCGCCTGATGTTTTCTAGGTAGTTTTCTTCCATTTCGGGAGAAAGAGTGGTGGAAGAAGAGTTGTTGGGGCCGGGCAGGATCACGTGAAACCTGGAGAAGCCGGAGTTGTGGAGGAAATGAATGAGTCAGGGAATGTGACTAATGGGTGTAGAGTAGAAAGGGTTATGATGATGTGGGAATTTGGGTTAGATTTTGGGTCTGCATTGCGCCAATGTTGCCAGATCGGGTTCTTTGGCTGAAGTGTGGAGTGGCTGCGAAAGTGTCCAATGACTGGAGTTGAGATCTAAGAGTGTAGGCGGGGCCCCTATGCTTACAAGTCTGGGGACAATTGGGAAACACAAGGCTGGTATTATATTGTGATCCTGATGAGTTGAGGAGAATAGGGAAGCGATTGGGTTTTCTTCATATTTTTTTTTTCGGAACGTTCGGCTGTGGATCTCAGACTTAGCTTTACTGTACACTATCATAACTATACTAACACTCGTGTGAGTTGTGCGATGTCGTTGAACAAGAACAACTTACTCAACTTCTATTCTCTCAACCGCTACTCTCTCAACTTCTATCTTTCTACTCTCTCATACCGATGCAAATCAATTCTATAATATTTATGCTAGTGAACTAGTCTCTCTCCAAGAGAACTGGCCACTGGTTGATATCAGCATTGTTGTAGATGATATCGTAGGTTGCCTCAAACAATGGAAACTCGGCCTGCAAGTTGTAGTTCTCCAACAACTCATGAACCTCCTTGGCAGTGATAATGCCCTGCGACGATTGTCCGTTCAACAACGTCTTCTCGGCCTCCCAAGCGTCCACTTTGTTCTCAATCATATAGCGTGCAACCTTGACGTTTCTGCCTCCAGAGCAGGTGGTGATCAAGTCAGCGACACCAGCAGACTCTTCGGTGAAGGTGGTGGACTCAGGAGCACTTAACCCCTTGATTCCAAACTTCTCCCAGTACGATGCAAAGTGGATGGTCTCCTTGATACCGATTCTCATGATAGCAGCCTTGGCGTTGTCACCCCAACCGGCACCTTCAACAAATCCAGCAGCAATGGCAACGACGTTCTTCAACGCTCCGGCAATAGAGGCGCCAATCACGTCCTGGATGACTCTCACGTGGAAATACGTTCTGTGGAAGGCCTCTTTCAAGATGTACTCGTCAATGTCTTGTCCCTCGCCTCTGAAGTCAGAAGGAACGTTGTATGCGATAGAGGTCTCGGACCATCTGCCCTTGGCAACCTCGTTGGCGATGTTGGCGCCCGACAACACTCCACAGTAGATGCCCAAATGGTCAGTGATGGACTGCGAAAGCAACTTGCAGCCATTGGCATCCACCTCTAAGCCCTTCAAGCACGAGATGGCTCTGGCGGTAGGCGAGACCTTGCCAACCAATTGCTTGCAGATTCTAGGCAAGAACTGGTGAGGAATGTTGAAAATCAAGAGATCAGCACCCTTGACGGTTTCCACAATGTCGGGGTTAGCAACCAAGTTCTCTGGCAACTTGATACCAGGCAAGTACTTGACATTTTCGTGATCGGTGTTGATGATTTCCGTCAAGTTCTTGCCGTCAACCTGTTCTTCAAACACCCACATGTTGACGTTCTTCTGGAAGATTTCGGGCTTCTCAGCACAATTCTCAGCCACGAGCTTGGCGACAGCAGTGCCCCAGTTACCCGAGCCGATGATGGCGATCTTAAATGGAGTAGCGATATTGTAAGGAGTGGTAGTCATTTTGATTGATGAGGATATGAGAGGATGGGGATTGGCCGACTTTATATACGACTCACTAGTGTTCAAAAGCAACGGATAGTGCTTGGACCATATGCAGAACGATCCTGCACCAGTTTTTCCGATGAGAATGCAGATAGCCATAAGCGCTGTGTCATTACATCATCTTGTGGCAATAGTAAATTCTCTCATCTTTCCTTTTGCAAGGTGGTCCAATAGAATCGGGCGGCCATTCTCACAACCCCGGCTATTTCTTTTTGTAAACTAAATCTCTGCTCTGCACAAACTTTGTGACTGGCGAGATTTTCCGGACACAACAATAGGCCTCTCTAAGCCAAACCGATAAGGTAGCCTCGATCAACCCTATCAACAGGTCTTCTGCAGGGACCTCCAGAATATGCTCACTAAGATCCCCCTATTGGGCCGCTTGCACGCGCACACTTGCATCGATAAATCCAGCCCACTTGATGTCCAACGATGTACTAATCGAGACACCGACAACAAAACCCCTAACGCTTCAGGCAAATCCTCAACGATTCAGACACATTGTCGTCATGGAACATGAACCATCCGGATTATTTCGTCATTCCTGCACTATATCAACATTCTTGGTTCTGGTGACGTATATTCGGAAAAACTAGCCGTCTAGACTCCGAACGATGGAAACCGAAAAGAAATAGCACGAAGGATCCCAACTTAAATCGAGTATCCAAACCTTAATCGCGTTTGGATTCAAGATGGTCTCAAATCAAGCGACCACATCTGGCAGAATGCTAATCAGTGGAAGTCATCGTCATTTCGATAATCATCGTAGACTTCTTGCCATTCCTGGGGCATAATTCCCCTTTTCTTGGGTGGACCACGAGTCAACCACGTCTCGTCCTCTTCCCAATTCTGATTTTGCACCTGGCCTCCACTGATGATCTTAGCTGCTTGAAGTGGAGTCAAGTCCGAAGGCAACGACCCATCCTTTATGTGTGCCAATGGATCTGGTAGGTGACTGGTAATGTTTTGGGACTCGTTGGAGAATCGAGAAGGTTCCTGTGTCTGTAGTGGTGCTCCGCTGTAGCCTTCCAGATGAACTGGTTGGTGATAGTCAGGCTGGGCCTCTTTCTCATGTCTGAGGGGATCGCTCAAGAGATCGCGGATGTCTTCTCCCGAGGATTTCTCCACCAATTTATCTCCCTCTTTGGATATTTCAACTTGACGCGTAGAAATCAGAGACATGAGCTTGAGGAAGTCGGACTGGTGGAACTTCGATGATGTCTCCTCCGACGCCAAACTTTTCTCGGAAATCATCGACTGCTTTACCTGACGAGCCGCCTGCGCAAATCTTTCCTTCTCGAGTTCATCAGATTCCATCTCGTCGAGTTGTTCCACTGGCAGCTCGGACTGCATCATTTCCTTCTCCAACCGATCGAAATGACTGTCGAACTTTGAGTCGTCCATGTCGGCCGACCCGCTAATTTGCATGTTTGTTTCGTGTTCTCGACCAAACTGTCTGAACTGCTGATCAAGCCCTAACGTAGGCCCATGACTGTGAAATTGATTCTGAAACTGGTTCTGGTGGAGACCCTGCAGCATATGGTGAGACTGCTGAGCCACATGCTCCTGCTGGAGTTTATGTTGCATGAACTGATTGTGCCAGTCTGATTTGGCGGCCCTTGACTCTGGCTTTTGTACATTATTGCCGAGAGTTAGACCATTAAAGTCTTGCACCCAGGCCTGGTGCCCCATAGCACCCATTTGTGGGAGCGGCAGACCGTTCACCTGCTGATGAATTTGTGGTCTATGGGCAGCAAACTGAGGCTCAAAGGAAACGCCACCGGTGTTAAACCTCTGGAAGTCCTGATTTAGGTTGCTATCGATTCCGCCGTGACTACGAAAGCCGTTTTGCTGTGGGTGACTTTGACGACCAGAAAAGTCATTTTGAAGCGAGGAGTCTCTCTGGGTATGCTTGGAAAGCTGTGATAAGGCGTTAGAAGGTCCACAGCTAGCGTCCATGGTTGGATGATTGTGATTAGTCAGTAAATGGGGAAATAGCCAAATAAAATGTGGCAGCTGGGTATTCAGAATGTATTGTAGTGTTTCCACAAATGATAGGAAAAGATTTGCGAAAGAAATATGAGAGTAATATGAGAGGAATATGAGAGAAACGGAAACAGAAGGTGGATTCCTTGAGTTCATATGGAAAAAATTGGCCCTAATCTTCCTCGGCCCGGGTTGCCTGCAGGTCAGATACTTTTGGTGGGAAAGAGGTCTCCACCTAGTGAAGTTTGGGATGGGATCAATTATAGAGATAGTCCCATTCTGAAAAAGGAGATACTTCGCGGAAAAGCTAGTCACACTCTTTAGATAAACGAAATCATGTAAAATTTAAAAATTGAAGATGACATCCTGATCACGGTCACTATTTCCAGATTAGTCTCCAATTTCCGATCCATCGCGATTTCGCATCCACCTCTATTTCAGATCAAAGTCGCTAGAAACATAATGTGGTCCACTAGCTGGATCGGTCGATAATTTGCATTGTTTTTTTTTTGCAATACTCACCTCCCATCCCAAACCACTACGCTTTCCTATTTCCACCCTTCTTCAGTCGTACTCTCAAATAGATCGTGATACGCCTCGCCTAGAAACTCGTGGACATTGGATGTCTGCATGGCTCGTTTGTATTTCTCGAACGCTTTGAAACTGGCCAATCTTACCAAAGAGCAAGCGGCAAAAACCGCCAAGATCGACAGCTCGTCTTCACTTAACTTCTCCTTGGGTACTCCCCAAAATCCAGCATTATAGTGGTGTGCCCAAAGTAGCAACGTAGCTATTGATCCAGTCAATGTGTCGCCCTGGCCTCCGACTCTTCTAACAGACCCCGTCATGTTGTTGACGAGAAAACTTTCGTTGCGAGCAATCACTTCATTCTCGCCTTTTCTCACCACAATTACGCCCCCCAACGTCTTCGAGACACGCTTGGCGGTCTCAATGGTGTCAGAATCATCAATGGACAACGCGCTGCAGATTCTACCGAATTCCACCACGTTGGGCGTTATTACTGCCTTGCTATAGCCCAGGATGATCTGAGGCCTGACTGAGAGCAAATATAGCGAGTCTGCATCGAGAATCACTGGCTTGTTGGCCACCTTGATCTCTTCTAATATGCGTATGAGCGTCTTGAGCATCAACGGGTCGCGGCCAAATCCAGGGCCGACTATGAACATGTCGATTCTCTCCACCAACTTCATCACCTTTGGCAAGATATGTTTCTCGATGACGGCGTCCAAATCCTCCATCTCCAAGGCCTCTTCAAGAGGCTTAGCCTGCAACTTCTCCCACAATTCCCGAGGCGCAAATCTCTCCACCTCGGGGTTCATACTATCATACAAGTATGGGTGTACCATTAAATCTGGAGAGTAACCCTTGATTATGGGAGCAGCTAGTTTTTCACATACAATATGGCTCAAGTCGGCACCTACCAAAGCTGCCGAATGACTCGAGAAGAATGGCGCCCCCGTGTAATCTTCACAGCCTCCGAAAACGGCCACTTTGCCTGCTTGGCCCTTATAGTATGAGGGCTTCAAAGGCTGAATTAAAGTGCGGGCCAACACGAGAAGCTCCTTTTGTGATTTTCCTCTGAGCATGGCGATGGAGGTGACAATGTGTAATCAAAAGGTTTCAATCGTTCAAATGTGGTTTGTTCTAGACTTGCTGGAAACAACTGGTTATGTGTGGAGCAATATAGTGCGCTCACTATGAAGTCTGAATAATTGGAACTGAGTAGATATATGCATGAGGGAAGGAAGAAGAGGTGAAGATGTTAATGGGAAGTAATTCGATTTCCAAGAATGAGTTGGTAATGTTTTGATGTTGTTGGTTTATTTCCGTATTTTCAGATTCCGTTTGTTCCTTGGATACGTAGTGTAAACCTAAGGTCTGTAGTTACCGACCTTTCCGACTACGAGAGGAAGCTCAATATTATTGCTAGTAACTTTAAAATGTAGAAATCTACCGTTCGCATCAATGAGAAATTCTGTCCATTTATTTCTTTACGTCATGTGGATCCCTCTTATGCTATCTGCTTGTATTATTATTACCAGTTCACTCCGGAAACACTTCTAAATCAGTCATTTGCGACTTAATGCTAGTCTATCCCACACCTATTGGAGAATACACCCGTACATCTCAAGTTATGGCCCTGTGTGGATTACGATCTGCAGACAGTCCCACGGTTTGTTGACAGCAATGTCGGAAAGTTGCGGCAATCTGGGACGATTTCATTGGCAATATATTCAGCATAGGCCAATTTGAAAGGTAACTCCACAACCGCCGAGGCAACCACAAGCACCTGTGTATGGCAAACTTCCTCGAGTTCCTCAAAACCACAACCCAATAGAAACGAGTCCTTACTATCTGCAGTATAACCATTTTCCATATATAATCTCGGCGTTCCAGCCATTCCACACTATCCAATTGCAATATTCCCCAAAAATGTCCATTGTTAGACACTCCTCAAAGTTTATTCTTCCAGTATTAGGTGCTGCCACCGCTGCAGGATTGGCGTTCCACTTCTCTGGTCCAAGAATCTACAACGAGCCAGGTAAGACCTTCAAAGGCGACAACGAATGGGTCGACTTGAAGTTGAAGGACTCTTGGAGCATCTCAGGAAACTCCAAGCACTATGTTTTCGAGTTGGCTAACCCAGATGACGTGTCTGGTTTGGTCACTGCATCTTGTGTTTTGGCCAAGTACGTTACCCCAAAGGGAAGCAACGTGATTAGACCATACACCCCAGTTTCCGACGTAGACCAGAAGGGAACCATCGAGTTTGTCATCAAGACCTACCCAGAAGGTAAATTCTCCAAGCACGCTTACAACTTGAAGCCTAACGATACCGTTTCGTTCAAGGGACCAATCGTGAAGTGGAAGTGGGAGCCAAACCAGTTCAAGCATATTTCCTTGATTGGAGGAGGCTCTGGTATTACTCCATTGTACCAATTGATCCATGAGATCAGCAAGAACCCAGAGGACAAGACCCAGGTGGACTTGTTCTACGGCTCGTTGACCAAAGACGATATTTTGATGAAGGACGAGTTGGACAAGATTGTTGCTGAGCACAAGGACCAGATCAAGGTGCACTACTTCCTTGACCAGGCTCCAGAGAACTGGGAGGGTCAAACTGGTTTCATCACCAAGGAGTATTTGAAGGAGCACTTGCCAGCTCCATCCAAGGACGCCAAGATCTATGTGTGTGGACCTCCAGGCATGTACAAGGCCATTTCTGGTAACAAGGTTTCTCCAACTGACCAGGGTGAAGTCACCGGTCACTTGGCGGACTTGGGATACACCAAAGAGAATGTCTTCAAGTTCTAGATAGAGTAGCGGAAAGAATCCTAAGCGGTGAGTTCAAAAGCTTCAAGCCGAGTTTTGACTAGAAATAGACTGTAGTGATATTTGCAATGGTTCCCATATTGTTAAGCACCTTTGAATATTCTCAGATGTATACATTATTCTCCATGCTCTCCATTTTTCCAGTCAGATTGATCCCCAGACCCAGTCTGTATGATGCGCATCGAACATTTCAAGAACTACTGTAATGTCCGTGAAAATAGCAGTTGAAGGCTGTTGTCATGGAGAATTAAACACAATATACAAGTCTCTTCAACCGGACACAGAACTTCTCATCATCTGTGGAGATTTTCAGGCACTTCGAAATAATGCTGACCTCCACACTATCAATGTGCCTCAGAAGTACTTGCGCTTGGGAGACTTTCACGAATACTATCTGGGCCAGAAAAAGGCTCCAGTGATGACAATCTTCATTGGGGGAAACCATGAGTGCCTGCTGTACTTGCGAGAACTTCAATACGGTGGCTGGGTGGCCCCTAACATCTACTACTTGGGATCTGCTGGAGTTGTCTGGTACCGGGGCCTTCGAATCAGCGGATTCAGTGGGATCTGGAATTCAAGATCCTTTTCTTTGTGTCTAGGCCAAAACGCTCCGAAATACCCTCTACCGTATCTGCAATCCACCATCCGATCGATTTACCATGTGACGCCGAAGGAGTATTTGAAGATTCTTCTTAGTGGACCAAGTGATATAACAATAAGCCACGACTGGCCGCAGTGGGTATGGAAATGGGGAGATACCAAGCAACTTCTTCGCCACAAGCCATATTTCAGAGAAGATGTGAATAGTGGGCGTTTGGGGTCACCTTTGGCCCGAGAAGCTTTGGCACTCTTAAGGCCACGATATTGGTTCTCGCTGCATCTACACACGAGATTTACAGCGAGAGTTCAACATGGAAGTCCCCGGAAGAGAGTCAGGACTGAGGCACCAAAGAATTCAGATGAGCTACTTTTGGATATGGACGAAGAAGTGGTTAATAAAGAAAAAACTTCCGAGTCTTCAGATAACAAGAAAATCAAACCGGAGGGCTCTGAGATCATCGAAATTGATTTGGACATGGATAATGTCGATATGGATGATGACAGCAAACACAACGGGGAGACGTTGGAGTCGAGAAAAAGAAAACTAGCGCACTCTCAAGAGACGCATTTCCTCGCATTGGACAAATGTTTACCAAGAAAGAGGTTTTTAGAATTCATGACCATTGAGGTGGTCCTGGATCATTTGTCGAAGAACCCAGAGAACTCAGAGAAACTCTTCTACGATTCTAGATTTCTAGCGATTCAGAAAGTTGTGGAAGATTTTGTTGCGACAAATCCACAGATCTTGGAAGATATTGGTCCATCCAATCTTTTACGCGTGTCCGAAATAAGTAGTCTCTTATCGGAGCTTGAAGAGAGTGTTGCGTTTGCAGAGAAGAAGTTGCTTTCCATTGATCTAGAAGTTCCGGCCAACTTTGAGGTTATCGCTCCCATTGAGAACGACAACGATTTGCATTATTGGCCCAGCAATCAGACGAAGGAGATGTGCGAGAAATTTAAGCTTTCAGCACCCGATCTTGAAGGAACTTGAGAATATTCTACTAACATTGATCAGTGTGAATGAGAAAATGACTGTGGGCCCGTTTTGCTGCGAAATACTGATAAGACTCTCAGCAAGAATCTCAACATCCACCCAGGGTTTTCATCAACCCTTCAGACACCACAAAGTTTACACTACCTTATATTGACAACAACAAACATGTCACTAGTTTTAATGGATATGTAGTTCGCGATTCGACAAGAAATCCTTCTTTCATTATTAAGATCCGGAACATACAGTCTGGATATTTAGATACACAACGACCACATCGTCATGTCAGTATTCAACTTCATTGCGCATTTTCTCAAGGAAAATGGCTATGATGAAACCCTCAAGACCTTAGAAAAAGAACATGGAAGTCAAATATCCACTGATTTGCCACATGACGAGGCATTGACGGATATCATCACCGATCGAATGAAGTACCTCACTACGCAGCCTTCGTCAGATTCCCAACACGATAGTTGGCTCGATAAGGATCTAGCACAGATCAAAGCTTCTCAATTCAAAGAGTGGTCGGCACCTTATCCGAGCAAATTTGAAGAATTGGCCACCCTCAATGACTTGGTGATCAGCTCAGATGTCTTCCGCACTAACGATAAAGCCTACTTTATTGGGGGAACTTCGGGGAAGAGCTTGGTTGTTTTAGATCTAGAAACTGGAAAGACCGTTCTCGATATCCAAGATGTCATTGGAAAAGTTGTTATTCGACGTATCGTTGTTTCTTCTCAGTATGTTCTTTTGTGTGGAATGAATGGCAAAGTGTATGTGGGATCATTTTCTGACGGAATGGACAGCTTTGATCTTGTTTTCGAAGAGCAAATCCATGCGAGATTGATCACAGATGTTAAGGTAGTCCTGTGGAATAATGAGGATCATTTAGTGACGATGGGGTGGGATTTTCTTGTGAAAGTTTGGAAAATCACATCGATGGGCCTTGAGCAGCTTGGAGAACCTTATAAATTGGCCAATCAAGGAACATGCTTCGACGCATGCGTATACAGGGAAATTTTATACGTGACTGTGGGCAAGAACGAAATCACACTCATGGATGTGCTTCGAATGGATGGATCTCAACAACTTCAATTGGACTGTCGCATAGCACTCAATGATGCTGAGTTCTCAGCCTCTGGATTTACACCCATGTGTATTCGAATTCTCAACCAGGGTGGCTATCCTTTGGTCGCAGTTGGCACCTCTCATGAGCCATTCATGAGAGTTGTTATTGTGACACTAAAGGATGTAGGGTCCGAAGTGGCAGACATCAAGAGAAATCAGATTATTGCCAACATCAACACAATGTCACCTCAAGACAAGTATAGTCAAGCCAATATTGAATGGAGATACGATGGCAGTGGGCTCTGGATTATGGGAGAGGATGGAACCATCCGTGGGCTCGATATATTAAAACAGAGTGTTGCCTTGGAGCTCAAAGAACACGAAGGTCGGATCAAGTCATCCACTACTTTTGAGGACGTGATTGTGACATGTGGAACCGACAAACTGATTCTCAAGTGGATACACGAGTGATAGAGAAATCTTATAGAAAGCGATATAGCAATTTGAGACAATGAAATGAGAAGAAACATTTGGTGGTGAAAGGACTGGATGAGAACCACAACTAAGCTAACACGATCAGGTTGCAACTGGTGGCTAATTGAGATTGGCAAAGTTAATGGTGGTATGGACCACCAACAGTAATCCGGCATTGTACCATAGAAAATCTTGGAATGCAATCATAGAAAATCTTGGGATGCAATGGTACATTAAATAATTTTGTCACACCAATTGTTTCTATCCAGAAAGTGTTGATCTTGTCAATCAAACACCAGCGTTGGAAGACATGCGCAGTCTCAAAACCACAACCCCAAGTCTCTGACTTCCATACAACACAACCGTCGTAAATATCCCTTCATTCCCCTCTGGTAGTCACGGAAAATGCTGCGAAATCAGTGCTATCGGTGAACACATCTGCCGGTGTGTGTGCAGGTGTGGGGTTTTCTTCCGCGCAAGCGATGGTATGCGGAGTCACAGTTATCCTCGGGCCGCCAATTTTCGGTTTGTAGAAATTGGTGGAGGTTTTGAAGTGTTATAAAACCCATTCCAATCCCTAGAATCGGACATTATTGAATACTTTCGATCTTCATTCTTTGTGTTGTTGCCAACGGTTGCCCCACGTCTGCAATTTGCTAATCTCGCTTCAATTCTCAGCCTAGTTATCAGTAGGCTCAGCAGTTGAATCCATCTATCAAAGGAATTAAAGAACCACTTTTATCATGCCCACGCTTTCACCCCTTGAAAAGGCAGCCAGTGGAGCCATGGCCTCGGCCATCGCTAACACCTTGGTGTATCCGTTGGACTTGAGTAAAACCATCATTCAAACCCAGGTCAAAAAGCACAAGCCCAACACCGAATCGGGCGAAGAAACAGATTACAACTCCACTGCGGAAGACTCGGTGTTCATTCAGAGAGATAAGGCAGATGGTTTGAAGTACAAGAGCACGTTGGACGTGTTGCAGAAGATCTATGCCAAGAAGGGGGTCTTGGGCTGGTACCACGGCTTGCTCCTGTCGGTTTTGGGAACTGCTGCTCAGAACTTCTCATACTTTTACTGGTACACTGTCGTCAGACGGGTGTATGCACAATTGGCCAAAAAGACTGCTTCCCACAAACACCTGACACCGGTGGAATTGTTCTTGGGTGCATTGGCTGCGGCCATTTCCCAGCTTTTTACCATGCCAATTGGAGTCATCACGACCCAGCAACAAACAGACAAACACCATCGGTCGTTGTATACCTTAGCCAAGGAGATCTATGTCCAGGACGGTATTACTGGATTCTGGAGGGGATTGAGCGTTTCCATGGTGTTGTGTATCAATCCATCCATCACATATGGTTCCTACGAGCGGTTGAAGCAGATCCTCTACAACGGCAAGGAGTTTTTGGGGCCATTGGAGAGTTTCAGCATCGGCATGTTGGCTAAGTCCATGGCCACATTGACTACTCAACCGTTGATTGTCTCGAAGGCCATGCTTCAGAAGAAACTGCAGAAGAAACCTGACGGTAAAACTGATTCCAAGATGGTTTTGGACCCAGAACACGACGACGAAGAGGACGTCAAGTTTGATCTGTTCGTCCAGGCGTTGGCTCACTTGTGGAAGACTGAGAAGCTCAACGGTTTGTACAAGGGGATTGCTCCTCAATTGTTGAAAGGAGTTATTGTCCAGGGAATGTTGTTCATGTTCAAAGACCAGATCGACATGTTGTTTTTGCTTCTTTTGAAGATGATCAAGGCAAGAGGTAAGGCCCAGTTAACGAAGGGCTAGTTATAGATTGTTCTACGGTTAATGCTGAAAGGCTCATTAGTCAAGAAGAATAACAAGAAAAAGTAGTTGATGAGAAACCATGGAGCGTGGTGCCGTGGAGGATTATTTATTTATATGTTGACAATATAAGCTGCAAATAGGCTGCAATTTACTTCACAACAATAAATACAAACAATACGCGCAAACCTCCACCATATCCACCCACCATATCCACCTAAACTTGATTCCCAGAGTAGTGCCCAATATGAACAGGGCTTGCGCCCTAAGCACGTGATCATAGATTGCGCTGCCCACTCATTTTCCCGCGCCCTCAGACGATCTCGGTATGTAACCTGCAGAACAAGTTTTTTGGTCACGTGCTAGGCAGTCCTCGCTGGCGAGAAAAAATCTATAGAAAAAACTCAAACTTTTTCAATCTCATCTTCCTGATACTGATCAATCATGGGTAACGGTAAACCAAGAGGTCTTAACTCGGCCAGAAAATTGAGAGTCCACAGAAGAAACAACAGATGGGCTGACCAATCTTACAAGGCCAGATTGTTGGGTACTGCTTTCAAGTCCTCTCCATTCGGAGGTTCTTCCCACGCCAAGGGTATTGTGTTGGAGAAGATTGGTATTGAGTCCAAGCAGCCAAACTCCGCTATTAGAAAGTGTGTCAGAGTTCAATTGATCAAGAACGGTAAGAAGGTCACTGCTTTCGTGCCAAATGACGGTTGTTTGAACTTTGTCGACGAGAACGACGAGGTCTTGTTGGCTGGTTTCGGTAGAAGAGGTAAGGCTAAGGGTGATATTCCAGGTGTCAGATTCAAGGTTGTCAAGGTCTCTGGTGTTTCCTTGTTGGCTTTGTGGAAGGAGAAGAAGGAGAAGCCAAGATCGTAAACGGTTTGTCTTCCAGAAAACTGTATAAACTCCCAATTCATAATAGTACGATTAATTCGTGTAGACTACGTAGGATAATATGGAGTCTTTGTTTGACATTGTATTTGGAGGTTTTGTGACATTTTACTTTTCCACACTTTCTAGTTGCCTTCATATTACAATGAGCTCTGGAGGTTACGAGAATCCGATGTTAGGCTCGCCTACCAATTTGTCTACTTCTTGAATCTATTCTTCTTTGGTTCTATCCCTCTTTGGGTCTATCCTTCTTTGGTTCTATCTTTCTTTAACATCTCACCTACTCATCCTGCTTAATTTTTCAATTCAATATTTTACATAGACAAGTTCTTACCCTCAATCGATGGGCCAGACTTCTTGACAACCTTCTTTCTGGAATTGGTCATCTTTCTGTTGATCCGGTTGAACATCTCTCCTGATCCCTTCTGCTGTCTCATCAACAAGCTTGGATCAACCTTAGGAGCAATCTTGTACGCGGTGGTTCTGGCACTAGGAATAGCGGCACGGTTTCTTCTTTCAGCCTGCTGTTCGTACAACGTCTTGACCTCCTTGGGCTTGCTCTTTCGCAGCGATAGTAACTTGTTGGTGAACTTCGACTTGTTGTAGTCGTGAAACCGGATGGTTCTGTCCTTGTACGAGTCAGATTTATTCAAGATAGGCCGGGTCCAGTCTCCAATCAACCGATCGACGATTTTCTTTAGGTTGGGCTCGGTTCTTTTGCTTCTCTGGTAGAATACTAATACCTTGCCGATTCCACTGGCCACCAAGTGGTCTGTTTTAATGGGCAATGTAGTTAATGACTGCATCAATTCTTTCTGAATCTGGTATGCTGGCATGGATGCGTCAGGCAAAGGCTCAAGCCATAAACGAACTGCTTCAAGGAGATTGTTATCCAAGATGGAGATGGCCAAATCGGCTTTAGACAACGTGTCCATGACCACCTTCAAAAGCTTCAATTTCTCGGTGGCAATGTGGCCCTGGGAATTCTTTTCCACATCCAAATTGGCGGCCTCAATCATCATGTTCTTCAACTGGTCGATCTTGTCATCCTGCATTCTCTCCAAATCATCTTCGTCCACCCTTCTCTTTCTGACGGTTTTCGCCTTGACTGCTGATGTCATTCTCTCCTCCAAGAGTCTTCTTTTCCTGGTTGCTGGATCTTCATTCGAGTAGTCGATCACTTCGTTCTCGGCATATTCATCCTGAGCGGGTTTTTCAGCCGTGTAGTTAGGCAACTCTGCCGCCTGCTTGGTCCTTTTCCGAATGTTCTTTTTTCGAGTGGAGTTGCCCTCTTGTGTTTTGTGACTTTGCATGCTGTAGATTTGATCATCGTCATAGTCTTGCTCCACTTGCCCGCTTGCGTCCTGATTGGAATCAAAATCGTCATCTCCGTCACTGTCGCCTGTTGCCTCCGTGGCTGCTGGATTTTCTGTAGCTTCTTCTTCCACTGGGTCGTCATTCGACTTCAAAAGTTCATTTTCTTCTTGGTCCTCGATGTTGCCTTCATCTACCTCTGGAGGGAGTTGCTGGTCGTCCTGCACCTGATGGTCTGCCTCCGATTCAAATTTCTGAACCTGCTCTTCCTGGAGCAAATCAGCTTCCAGAGACATTTGATGGGTATATTAGTTGAATGTTAGCGTTGATAGTCTTGATGGAGCTTGTGGGAAATGTCGCATGAGTGAGCGCGACATTTTTGTCTTCTACATGTGGTTGCCAAAATGAACAGAATACGTCCGTTCAGAGTAAAATGAAATTGTTCCTGATTCTATCCCCACCCAGAAGACCATCCAAGTCACTTTATAATACTCAATTTCCCAGAATATGCCCGTTTTGTCAACGGCCGTTTGTTCCTGGGGAAGCCTGATGTACGGGTGTTTTTCGCGAGCCACCAAATGTCAAGATTATTGCCAGCGACATGAACTTCTAGGTCCTAACATGTCCCAGTACATTGGCAAGACCATCTCATTGATCTCCAATAAACAGCTCCGCTATGTCGGGCTTTTGGATAACATTAACGCCGAGGACGCTACGGTGTCGCTCAAGTCGGTGCGGTCTTTTGGTACCGAAGGCAGAATGGCCCAAGAGGGCCAACCAAACATGGAGGTGATGCCCGGAACAGACATCTACGAGTATGTGGTGTTCCGTGGCTCTGATGTGAAGGATTTATCTGTTTTAGATATCCCAATTGAAGAGGTTAAGCCGCAGGTTCCTGCTTATTACCAGCCGCCAACTTCTACTCAGCAGCCTCCAACAAACGCCTCTCAAGCCCCCGCTACTACCACTTCAGGTTCTGATTCTCCTATTAATACCCCTGTGGCTCAGCCGGCACAGAAAGTTGCGGCTGCTGCTGAAACTGGAGCGCCTAAATCTGAAAACAAGAGTCAGCAGTCTACTTCTACAGAATATGAAAAACCAACCAAAACTGGAACTGCGCCTGACTCTCGGGCACAAGCTGCACCACAGCAAATAGAATCAACACAGGCGAGAACCTCTGTTGCAGCTCCTAAGCCAGGCAATGCGCCAAGAAGTTCCAGCACGAGCTACGACACAGCTTTTGACTTCGAAGAGGCAAACTCGCGATTCGAAAAGGAGAGACAGGAGCACCACCAGGATAAGCCCGTGTATGACAAGAAATCATCGTTTTTCGATGGAATTTCGACAGATCTGAGAGGCTCGATGAGATGGAACGAGGAGAAGTCGCTCAACATGGATACGTTTGGCCAAGCCTCGGTTGGAAGAGGAAGGGGAAACTTCAGAGGTAGAGGAAGAGGTAGAGGAAGGGGAAGAGGCAGAGGACGTGCTGAGGCCAAGCCTGAATGGGCGTAGAAATAGGAATCAATCAGAGATATGAGGAAAATTCGTGCAGTAGAGGCCAAGGCAGGAATGGAAAGGCCCAGGAGTTTAGAGATGTCGGAAATATGATTAAATTCATGACCAGCTAAACCGGGTAGGAGTACTTCTCTGACTCAAATCTTTGAGTTTCATCCTCTTTCATCCTCTCAACAATTGTCATCTTCTTCACTTTCCATAATGTCCATAGTCTCCAAAGGTCTACTTACTTTTGTATTTTCTAAATTTCCGTTTTCTTTATAGGTCTAGATTTTCTCTTTATTTTTCTTTGAAGATTTCATCTCTGTCTCTGTTTCAATTATCTCCTTGGTGCCGTACGCTCCTCCACACAATCATTTTGCAACCACAAATCTCACAATCTCCTATTGCCTACCACATGTATACGCTCATCGACTCGTTTGTCGTAGATGGAATCATCAACCAAAGAATCAAGTTGGATGTCCCGCTCAACTACTCCAACTTTCTGAAAGGCAAAATCACCGTTGTTGCTAATATCGTCCAGAAATATGACCTGGCCATTCATGTCCACTCCAAGGTGGATTTTCCAGCTGCCTTAAAGCCAATTGCATACTTGCAAGGTGGTCCGGGCTTTCCATGTGCTCTTTCCTTTTCCAATCCTGGTTTTGACAAGGTCTTGTTGGAAAAAGGTTATCAGGTGGTGTTGTATGATCAGAGAGGAACTGGGCTCAGTACTCCGATTGAGGTTTCGACATTGGAGACCGCTGTTCAAAAGAAAGAAGGTGAGCTGGATGATTCCCATGGTGACCGTCAGCTCGACTACATTTTAAACTTCAGAGCTGACAGTATAGTGGAGGATATGGAGGAGATCAGAAGGACGCTTTTTGGCAAGAAGAAGTGGCTGCTTCTTGGCCAGTCGTTCGGAGGATTCTGCTCTTTCACATACATGTCGCGGTATCCTGGCTCGTTAGAAGCCGTCTTGGTCACTGGTGGAGTCCCTCCCATCGGACACACCGCAGATGATGTCTATGAACAAACATACAAGCGAACTACGGAGAGGAACATTCACTACTACCGTAAGTATCCTCAGGACGTCAAAAGGGTCAAGCAGATCTTGGCCTATTTGAGCCAGAATAATGTCTCGTTGCCCAACGGAGGAAAACTTTCTGTCGAGAGATTCCAGCAGTTGGGAATAAAGTTTGGAGGGTCCGGAGGAACAGACAGCTTGCACTCGCTCGTAACGGATTTCTGGTGGGCATTAGAGACCTCGGGATCACCAACGTACGCTGTGTTGAATCAAATCCAGAGCGAATCCTCATTTGACACAAATGTCATATATGCATTGTTCCAGGAAGCTATCTACTGCGATGGAGGCAGCTCTGCGGTGCAGAAATCCGGTTGGGCCGCAGATAGAGCTAGGTTTGCTGAAGGCAACGAGAAGTATATCTATTCTGCCTCCTTGCACTCGTCGCTGTCGCCAGTGTATTTCACTGGTGAAATGGTATACAAGTCCATGTATGATGATTATGTGGAATTAACCAAGGTGAAGAAGTTGGCATTTGCGTTACAGGAGAACACAAAGTGGAGCAAATTGTACGATTCTGATGTGTTGCAAGGGTTGACCTGGGAGAAGTTGCCGATAGTGAGCACCACTTATTACTACGACCAGTATGTGGACTTCCAGCTTACTATGGATGTGAAGGAGAAGATTTTCAATGGAAACGGCAACATGAGACAATACATCACCAGTGAGTACTTCCACAACGGTTTGCGGGCAGATCCCGAGGGTGTTTTGGGATCTATGTTCAAGTTGCTTGAAGGAGAGTACGATTAGATACTACAGCATACATTGTCAGTTAAATTAGAATATATGTCCAAACCATTAGAATCCGAGAGTAAGCTCATAAAAATATCCGTTTCCTTTAGAAATACGTGTTGGGAGCAAACCCAAGACGTCGGTGAGGTGGCTCGCCGGTTGCTCCCACAAACCAATTTCGTCCGTCGTTGTTGTAGGTCAAACTCACAGACTGCAAGTCAAACACAACCTCAATCTTATCTCCAGCAGCAAACGATAAGTCACCTGGATTGGCGCCTTTGAAGTCCTTTTTGGCCTCAAGCATCTTCTTTTCCAGGGTGTTGCTCGATTCTGTTGCATGTTCCAAAGCCTTATGGAAGAAATTGTTTAACTCATGCAATTTGTACGAGATGGTGTTCTTGCTATCGAAAACACTCCGTTGTTTGTAGTACGAATCAAGATTAACCCACAGGGACGTATCAACGGGTGCTTCTTTGATTTCATTCTTAGCAGAATTGTAGAGTTTGATGATCTGCCTTTCAGTCCTATCTGGAGACGTATCATCTGCCAATAAAATGCTGGATACCTCAGATGTTGTACCTGACTCGCTTTCTGTATCACTTATGGAGCTCAAAGAAAGCTCAGAATCCGCAGAATCCGTCAGAGAGTAGGACTCTGCTGAAAATCCCAGTCCAATTATTGGTGTCACCGGACTTCCTGGAGAATTCACCGGAAGTGGAATGGGACGACTATCATTTCTTGGGGGTAATGCCGGAGGCATACGAGTCTCTGTACCTGCCGGATGCACCTCGTTGTAGTTGAGTATCTTATGAGGGTGATAGGTTTCTGAGATGTTCATATTCAGGTCCGAATACTTCGTGAAGGAGCGCAAAGGATCCGCCATCGTTTGATTAGTGAAGACTCCGTTTTGGATATCGCTTGCCTTGACTTTATGCAGCTTTTCCGTTACTTTCAGAGTCATCAGCGTCCATGCCTTGGCAATTTTCAGTGTCTTGTCACTGTCGTCGACCTCTTTGTCCACTAGCTGTGGGTCTTTGTCGTAGATGGTTTTGATAAACGATTCGATCTGTAGTCTCGTGGGGGTATTCGCCGTTTCCCACTCGTCGATGATCTGTTGATACGTTTTGCAGTCGCTTTGTGTATCTTTGGAAGGTACACTTTCCCTTGATGCTGCTCCTTCGTCAGATTTTGCACTCTCCTTGGACCCCTGCCTATCCTTTACAGTGCTCACATACCCATGGAACACTGCGTAGTACCTCAAAGTTCTCTCGATCTCCTCGTAGATCTGATTCTGGTTGCAAATGATCCACTTGGTCAATTCCTCCACAAACTCCTCCACCAAAAGCAAACACTCTGGAATCACCTTTTTCAACCTTTCATTTACATTGTCAAATAACGCTTTAGCAGATGAGAGTTTCGTTTCCAACAGAGTGAGTTCTTTTTGTTCCAGATCGCTCAATGGAGTCTTTCTCTTTGCCAACCGGTCGGCTTTCCATTCCAACTTGTCACACTTTGCCTTCTGCTTGGATCGAGCCTTGATCACCTTCATCACATGCTTCAAATGTGTCCTGAGAGCCTCAGTTCTTATCTTTACCAGTTTAGCATTCGTGTGCGCCAAGTACAACACTCTTGCCTGCAATTGGTCCATTGTGGCCACGTAATTTGTGAGCTCGACCTGAATGCTGGGAATAAGCAACTGGCGCTCCTTGGGATGCACCAGAACCGATTCGGAGGTGAGTTGCAATCGATCAAACTCATCGTAATACACCTGGATATCTTTGAATGATAATGAGTCTTCACCAAGCAATTGCTGAAAGGTCCATGCTGAATTGATAGTGCTCTTGAAGAAGTAGGGCCAGAAATTTGCCGCCATTCGGTGGGTCTGTCTTTCGAGAAACTTCATCGCCGTCATAATCTGCTTTACATCATGACCAAATGCTCCGATAAGCTCATCGTCTATAGAGGTGTCCTTGTGACCAGTAAACTTGTGCTTCACGGTCGAACCCAAAGATGACCCTGCGTAGTGGATGTTTGTTCCTACATGAGCCAATCCCAGCTTGAGTTTTTCTTTCATGGCGTGGAGTCTGTAATGTGGAGCTTACTGGAAGCTGCGGAACCAAATTGATTAGAGCTCATGCAGGCCAGTGGTTTGCTCGGAGCGAAGTGAACAACGGTATTAGAGAGTATGCAAGAATGCCAATACATAAAAGCCAACAGAAAAAATCAAAAGACGAACATAAAATGAAGATAGGCGCAATAGTTGATTTAGTTAGTACAACTTCAGGCACAACTTCAAATACAACTTCAATCTTCAAATACAACTTCAAATACAACTTCAATCTTCAAATGCAACCTCAATTACAACCTCATTTACAACCTCGAACTACAATTTCAGCTTCAATTTCAACTTCAATTATAGGTTCAAATGCAAGTACGATGCACTAAAGTTACGTTCCTGTCCACCCTCAAATTTTCCTTTCTACGACTTAGACATCTGGCCCCGACCTCCCCACGATTTCTACACGCCAGCCAAGACTTTTGGGACGCCAAATTGCGCAACCCACTTCCTTCATCTAGTGGCACCTGACTAGACCTTTGTCTGGCCTGTACGGGCCACTGCAGCCGAAGCTTTCCAGAAGAAAAAATAAATGGCCAAAAAATCGCATACTATGCATGCGAAAGATTACTAACTGGCACCGCGGTCACTCCTGACAATCCAGTTTCTATTAATCTTCAACAACAATTATAGTAGTTCTCTCCTGTATCTCGGCCCATTGCCAAGCCTGATTTCCCTGTCCCAACCGTAACCTCCAAGTTGGCCCCACCCCTCACTGACTGCATCGCACTCGATGTACTCTTCTGGTGTGGATAGGGCCATTTATGACCGATAAGCCGTCAGCCGTTCTTAATATCCGGCAATATACACTTGGTACTTGTTTTCTGTTTGAAATCTGACTAATTGCATGACACCGATCCGTCCGGCACTGTTCACCACTAAAATCTACTTCTGCTGGGCATGATCTCGTCGATGAAGCCTCTCCATCCACATGATCCAATGATGGCTGCGGTGGAAAGGGTTGGCGCAGGTATTCTGGAAGTTTCTGTCTCTGAAACTGGCTCTGAAACTGCTGCTTCCGAAGCTTCCGCCACTGAAGGTGGTGTAGATACTAAGATCGGAGCCGAAAGTGCCAACATCCAAGCTGTGAATGGAGCTAGTGCTGTTCATGATGTTACTGCTGGTGGTGTTGGTGATGCTGGTACTGCTCAAGATGTTCTTCAAGATGCTAGTGCGTCAAAAGATGCTAGTGCGTCAAAAGATGCTGATGACCCACACCACCCCCATCCTTGTTCTCGCGAGATCTCGAAATTAGTTGGCGTCGACTACGTCTACCTATCCAGCAAGCCCATCTTCGACGGAGCCAACGGGATCATCTACAGAGGCACCGACACTAATAAGTCTACGGTGTTAGTCATCAAAACAGTAAGAATCCAGAAAGACCAGCTGCTTGACATCTACAGACGGTCGGTTGTGCGAGAGTTTGAGAACTTGAAAAGGTGTGCTGCTTCCAAGCAGGTGGTGACCATAGTGGATTTGGCAGCCAACAGCAACTCGCCGGAATTATCGCTCATTGTCAAGCACTACCCGAACGGCGACTTGCTTGACTGTTTGTGCGAGCTCCGCTCCAAGAAGATCGAGCTAAATGGAAACTTGAAGAATGCCATCTTCAAACAGATTGTTCGTGGCGTCGATTTCCTCCATCGCCACGACATCGCCCACCGTGACATCAAACCCGAGAACTTCCTCATTGACGAATCGGGCATTATCAAGCTCAACGACTTCGGCTATTCTCTAGATGTAACCAAGATGGACGACCAGCTCCCTCTCAACGACTTGTCGTGTGGAACTCCATCTTTTAAGGCTCCCGAGCTCTATCAGATCGAGCGGTCTGTTAGCGAGAACCCTCAGTACGATGCGAGGGGGGTGGACTTTAAGATGGTAGATGTCTGGGCCCTCGGCATCGTGGCTTTCCAGCTCTTTCTCATGTCCAAGCCATGGCAACATGCTAACGTGGTCACCGACTCCAAGAATGTGGTGGTGGAGAAGTACATCAAACACTATCCAGACAACGAAAAGCAGTTGATCAACTTGGTCAACAAGCTTAACGACCGCAACCATGGAGTTTCGTCCAATCCGGCGTTGTCTTTGTTCAAGAAGTTACATTACGATGCCAGAATCCTGGCTCTCGAGATGTTGCAACCGGTTCCCGAAAAGCGTTGTACCACAGGAAAACTTTTGTTATCCAATTGGCTCATTCAAGCATACGCTGACCCAAAGGATTTACTTAAGATGATGCTGAAATAGATTAGATTCCGAATTAGAGTTTGGTTTTTTTGGGTAGGAGCTTTTGGTCTGGATAAAATTAGCGGTGGAAAAATGGGTGAGATTCCTTTGGTACGAAGGTTGGGGTAAGTTATGTATGTGCTATAGTTTCATTTCAAGGAAGGGAGCTCCAAGAGTTCCTAGATTCTTTGCAATTCTGAGTAGAGGGACTTTATGTTTCGACTTTGATTCTAAGTGATTGGTCAAGCCGACGTCCAAGAAGCCAGTTATAATAGTAGTTGTCATACTTTTTTATGACATAATATTGCTTATATCCATCCGCAATGCGAGCCATCAATAACTGACAATCTTGCAGTGAACTACACTACACTATTCTGTATACAATAATGCACCAGCCGTAATCGTATTTACCAAAATATACCGACGGACATGACAATGATATATAACATAACCGCAATAAAAAAGATGAGTCGTAATAAAACAATTATTAGTCAGAGCAATGAAAGCAAATAATACACATGGAAACGAAACAAAGAGGAATGAAACAACATGAGAGTAATTGGGTTACCTCCAGTGAGAACTGGTGTAAATGACGACGTTCGTAGCTTCCAACTAACTGTGATAGTTCAGATACCCGTAGTTGCCAACACCGTTATTGGTGCTGCCGTTCGAGGGGGATCCTTGCTGGTTAGTTGAAGTTCTTCTTGGATTTCCTGGGCCACGCACCCCCAATGGATTCTTGGAAAATGAAAGTCTGATACCACCTTTGCCATTGCTTCCATTGGGTCTTGGCAATGCTCTACCGTACAACTCTGCCAACGCAATAGTAGCGTGGGCAACATCCTCAAACTCAACAAAGCACATTGGACCGTGATTATGGCTCGAAGATCCGGAACTAGTGCTGGATGATTGGTTCTTTGTTCTAAAGGACAAACGACGGAATCCCTTCTGTGGTGCAAACAAAGAGCGCAACTCCGCTTCCGTTGCATCTGGAGGCAAGTTACCCACATATAACGTGTTACATGGAGGGTTCTGATCTGCAGGATTAGCCGGAGGAGGGACCCGTGCAAGCAAAGAGAGATCTGGAACATCCTTTGCTGGGAGTCTAGCCGAAGAAGTTGGAGTGGTAGCCGAGACCGGTTGCGATGTGGTCGACAGTGCAGTTGGCAAGTTGCCAGATGCAGAGCCTGAAGACAGAGGTCCATTGCGGTTGCCTGAGTTGGAGGGAATGGCTAAAGGTGCCAACGATCCATTGGACTGGGTTGGACCCTGTGAGAGAATCGCTGCCACCGTCTGAGGCTGCAGCTGGCTGGAAGGGCCAGCCTGACCCAGGGATGTGGAACCGCCATTGAAGAAGGCCGAAGAAGTTCTTCTTCTGTCAGCAGACAGCAGGGAGGATGGGGCACCTGATACCTGAGCTTGATTCTGCAGCTGCTGTTGGCTCGATGGTTGTTGCTGTGGAGCCTGGTTCTGGACACCGTTCTGTGAACCCCAATCGAAACTGTTATGAACGGATGCAACTCCCGGGGTCTGAGGGTTAGACGAGAAGGACATTCCAGCCAGTGGCTGCGAACCCCATGGATCGCGCACCAAGTTCTCATACTCGCGGGCATCAGTTTGTGATTCCATCATGAGCAACGACTTGCCGGTAAGATCGCTCAAGTCGATTGAGCCGGCACCCGCGGTGGAATTAGGGGTGGCAGCACCTGAGAATGGGTCGCTGAACAAGAAGCGCGAGCGGCTGGTGCCCACGGACTTTCTTTTCAGGAAGTTGTCAAAGCCTGGGGCGCCAGTCTGTTGTTGTTGCTGAGATTGCAGCTGTTGCTGCCCCGGTTGCTGCACAGGCTGAGACATCGGCTGTTGAGACAGCGAGGATATAGGATTCTGGGGGAGATGCAGGGACTGATGCTGAATTTGATGCTGGGGAGGAGAAATGCCGGCCGACGACAATCTCATGCTATCAAAGGCGGTGGCAGCGGAGGCTACCTGGCCGGAGGAGTCAAAGTCCACCATCACGGGGCCAAAAGGAGCGCCAAAGATGTGCTTTCCATCGAGCAATTTGCCCGTGGTGACACAGGTGGAAAACGTTTTGAACTGAGCGGTGATGGTGTCATCGTGCAAGTCGATGGCTACGATATCATCATTGACAAGTGCAAAGATGAGGGCCGCCTCCCTGGGAGTCAAGTCGGGCGGCAAATTCGTGAGCTTGAGCACGCTGGGTAGCAGTGGTTGCGAATGCAGAGTTTGCGGGTGGGAAATGGCAAATGACGTGGGAGAGAGCAAGCTGGGCGCCGGCGGGCCGGTGATGGCGGCCATGGGATTGATCAACGAGCCGCCGGCAAACAGGACATTGGCTTCCGAGGTCATTGGGGAAATGCTGATGCGAAGGTGATGGGGATGATGCAAACTGCCAACAGAAATCGGCAACGTTGGTCGATTGGTGAATTAGTCGAGAATTAAGTTCAGGAGCAGTGGATTCTGCCACGCTGGGTCAAAATGACGGTGGGCACTCTCTCGTGGAGGCAAACAGACGCTTGGGTTAGAGTTTTCTCTCTGGGTTCAACCGCCACAACTGTTCTAGTGCGGGGCGGGACGTAAAAAGAATTCGGCGTGGATTGGCGAGTGGTACTCGGGCGATGAAGGCACGTCTGTGAGAATTCGCTGAAAGGCGGGAGTTTTGTGTTTTGATTGTTCGCTTGTGATTGTTGGTGGAGTACACCGTAGAGGTTTTTTTTTTTTGGTGAGGGCACCCGCACTATCGTGTGGTTACCGAAACCCACGCCCTCGTTTCGCCATCGGTTGCATGACCGGACCAATCATAGCGTGCATGGCACCACCGGTACGTGCATGGAGTTACACCTCGGTTCTCGGGGAACGCGTAAATATCAGCACATGGAGCCAGCAACGGTCTAGTCCCCGTAACCCCTGATGCTGGCTTGGTGGCAAGGTAATTCTAGGGATTCTGGTTTCAATCGCCCAATGCCCCGGTGTCCAACCCGATGGTGGGTGTTGGTGTACAGGTTTTCCTGCCCCATCCTCCATCGATGATTTTTCTTCGACCTGTAGCGTATCTAGTAGCCGTTTATTGTGTACTGCAGGAAACGTGGTGGCTGGGGCCAAATGCAATGGATAATTCTAACTAGAAGTCGGAAATTGAAAAGCTGGTGACTTGGCGGTATTGGCGAGTCTGTATGGTCAAGATTGGCCATTTTTCTGTGTTTTGCTTGTAAAGGTAGTTCTTAGCCGCTCTTCAGGGGACCTTGTTTGATCGCATCTGTGAGATACGTGGAACTTTCAGCGTGGACTAAACCTTAAATGAGTAGGGGGCGCATAATAACATCATTTCGCTAGGGCCAACGAGATGAACGATATTATCTTTGATTGCGCGTTCTTTGCACATTTCATTGGTTGCTTACTTTGATCCTGTTGCTTTCTCAATTTGATTGTTCTTTGATTTTCTTTTATCGCAACTGTTGGAGCGCTCTGCCAATATCCACATTGAACACATGTCTTGCATAAGTCCGACTACGGTCGCCCTGCCCGATTATGTCAAAAATCCCCGTTCTGGAATCAACAAAGCAATCATTGCCACTGTTGTATTTTTGATTTCTCGGAATGCCGACGATATTCCGCACGCTCTGTAAAAAGTTTGCATGGTCTTCTTCCTCTAAGCTCACAAGTAGAATCTCGTACCACAGGCAGTCCTTCTGGAACCTGATTTTGGTTGCAAAATTCCCAGAGCAAGTTAGCCCACGCACGCAGCCCCGGACGTTCTCAATGAGCTCGCAGTGTGAAAACGGAATAATGTATCGAATATTTGGCTTCGGGGCGGTTCTTTCCTTTTTTTCTGCAACCACCAAATGGAACTGGTGACACAATACGTGCACCAATTCCAGATGGGTGCGGAACTTCTTCCACCCCATGGATTCCATAGTAACTGCCATGAAATCTCCTCTGTACATCAACGGGCCGAAGCTCTGGGCCATTTTTTGTACTTTCGCGTAATAATCCATGGTGAGATCCAATTGCATGATAGATTCGACCTTGACATTCTCATTCCCAATTCGCATGTCTATGTCAGTGAGCTTTACATGTATAGATTGGAGGCTGTGAAGTAATGTGATACTGGAGGGCTGGATCAGAATCATCGAAGTGAGAAATAGGGGATACTTAGAAATGCGTGCTATGGGCTTCTGGAGAAGCAGAAAGACCGACAAATCTTGTTTTCGTGGCGATGGTTGGCACTTCTCGAGGAATTTGACAATTTGCGAAAGAAAGGTCAGTTCAAAGGGTATCATCTTGACTTTCACGAGAAATACAACCAAACTGGCTGTTCCTGAGTACTCAGGGTAGCACAAGTCGGTCAATATCTGCTCAATTGCGGTTAGAGTTGTGCTTAGGCGGTTTTCTCTCATTGTAGCAAGTAGTTTCTCGTGTCCAACGATAAGATCTGTTAGATATGATTTCAATTTCACCAATGGCGTGCAAGTTGTCGAGAGATTGAGACATCTCATCAAGCTGGGCTCCACAAAGTATCTGGCTACGAGCTTCATGCTGGTGATGAAGTCATTCTCAGAATCCTTGAGTTCCTGGAAGATTTGGAGTATCTGCTTAGCTTTTATACTGTTCTCTTTGTCAATTGGAGAGAATGATAAGTTGGGGACTGGAGAAATGAGACCTATTGTGGAAACACTGCCTTGCTCGAGTAGAGGAGATGAAATAGGAAGTAAAATTGGCTGGTTGGCGAAACTCCCGGTTTCGGCCTTTGAGAATTTGATGGAGTCTCCAAGTACCATGAATTCTGGTTGGGATTGGTTTGCCCTAGGAAGACATTCTGGCTTTTCGGGTATTGTTCGTGGCACTTCTAGTTCCGATTTTGATGGTGGAGTATTGTGCTTATTCTCTTTCTTCTCCAGAATCTCTCCCTGTTTGTTGAACTTCTTTCGTTCTTGATCGGTTTCCTTCAAGCTCACCGTCTCACCAATAGGAACCTGTTCACCGCAAACCACTAACGATTTCAGCCTTCTCAATGCCAGCTTAAGTAGGCCAATACCTGTTTTCAGACGGCCAAGGCGAATATTGGACCGCATAGGAGTCAGATATGGAATGACCGAATTGTACGATCCGGGGATTTGAGAATTTGCTACGTTTTTGGCTTGGTTCCTTCTTTGCATCGCTGATGGGTTTGTGCGCTCATACCTCAGGACAGATAGTTGCGGCAGATGAAGCAATAGAAAGAACGAAATACCATAGCTCTCGCTGAATATGTAGTGTCAGGAGTTCTAGTTTATTGTTAAGGAGTAAAGAATTCTTTCTTTTCTTTTCTAAGATTTTCCTATCCCTGTGTTTCTCGAAAGTCTATCTAATACATTGTGATTGAGTAGTAGGCTCAATACCAAAGAACATAGTTACTCTTATGAATAATTAGAAATTTGAGCATTTACTAGCTTGAGGAGAGAATAAGGGTATCGACTACAGGCAGAGGAGATGGCGTTGGCCAGATCAATAGACCATGATGCTCGTGTCGGACAGATGGGTATCGGGAAGAGACAAGAGGGGATCGGCCAAGCTCGAACATCAGGAAAGCAACTCCATGGATTAGGCGAGAGGAATATTAGTCAACATAAGCACTGATTGGGGAACAGTCTGTTGGATTACCCCATTTGACTATGCTACTGAATAACATCGCAAGTTGATCAAAATAAGGTTATTACAAGCATTAAGGCATTATAATTCTAAACAGTTACTCAAGTAGACTATCAAGATCATCAATTTCCCAGAAAATGAAACTACGACACTAAAGTATCGCTGATTGGAAGCTAATCAATAACACTATTCTCGCAGAGTGTATACACCTTTGAATAACCATAGATACTATCTACCTCACCAATCGATCATGACAGATCTTCTAGATCCACAGAAGAGGGTCAACAGTATCTGCCTAAGCTTGCTTCTTCAGGAAATTGTCCCGACTTCCGTCCGGGTGTCCCAGAAACTCCGCGAGTCCCCCCAATCTGAATCGAAAGACCTCCAAACCAGAATCGACACCCCATTGTCGAGTTTGGCCCACGATCTTCCTGGAACAGTAGCCATTTTCAACTCAGACTTGCTTTCTGCTGATGATGTCACCCTCAGAATCGAGTCCCACGGCTATGCGTTGGGGCTACGCCTCACCGAGGTGTTGATGTATAAGACACCAGCAAACAACAAAATCGTGGACGTGCTCGACATCATGAAATTTTTGTGCCGAGACGTGTGGAAGTGTTTGCACGGGAAGCAGATGGATAATCTCCGAACAAATCATCGAGGAACGTTTGTGCTCATTGACAACGACTATAGACTCATATCTAACTTGAACAATGGGAAGGGCACTCCAGACTCCATCATCAAGGCGAGGTCGTATGTTTGGTTTCCATGTGGAATAATTAGGGGCATTCTACTGAGCTTTGGCATCGAAGCGTATACCACAGCAGAGATCTCGCAGTTTCCAGCGGTGACATTCAATATCCAGACTGCGATCAACAATTGAAGGGGAAGCATAGAAGCCGAGATTTGGACATAGGCCTATTTTATTGAATATGTTGCTTTGCATTCTTTAAACGAAATGATTGGAGCTTGAGACTGCTCATCCTGGGGAACGAAAGAGCACATGTAATGGAGGACGAATTGAGTAATGAGCCGAAAGACACCCTCTTATCGTGGCCCTGAATCTTACAAGTATTACCTGTCTGTTGCATTTGACCTTCTCTCCTTATTATTGTCACTATGGGGCACCACACGCCAAGAGTACAATGGACCAAGAATAATCAGCATACACTGAACAGTCTATATCCTTCGGAA
This sequence comes from Sungouiella middelhoveniana, assembly GCA_030557965.1. NCBI lineage: Eukaryota > Fungi > Ascomycota > Pichiomycetes > Serinales > Metschnikowiaceae > Sungouiella > Sungouiella middelhoveniana. The sequence goes on along the minus strand of JANIJQ010000003.1, from coordinate 671,478 downwards.
CCTCCTCCATAAATCATTAAATCTTGTCTATTCCGAATCAGTCTAATTGACAATCTTTTTTTTTTTTTTTACCTTTAAACACCTGGTATTCCACCTAGTACCTCCATCTCATCACCTTGTTACAGACAGTACCATCAACACTCATCTCCGACTATGTCCATATGATTCGACTCAGACTACTAAGGCGCCTTGCAACAGCTGCCAAACTCGACCCTTCCAAGCCTCTATTGTGCAGAAACAATCCCCACAATGCCCTCAACTTGGACCCAATCCAGGTCTCGAAAGACGTAGATCTCGACTACAAGAGGTACAGAATGACCAACTACGACACAAAGATCAGAGTCAACAACTTCTTGCAAGCAGTATTTTCCAATGACATGATGCGTTCTTTTCAGTTGTTAGCTAAATTCAGAGAGAAATGCTCCCTCAACAGACATTCTGACGCATACCTTAGAAATGTGGAGGTGTATGTATCTTGCTTGTCCACACTTCTAGCGTATGCCTCCAACAAGGATACGGCAGCCACTAGTTTTCGTAATAATCTGGTGCTATTGTCGGAAATTTTCAGGATTCCAGCCCATGTTTCCAATGAACGGCTGGCTGACGTCAGAAACATTCTCATGATGCTGGTGTCAGTGCTTCTAAAGACACTACAACTGGTACCTATTACACAGAAACGCACGTTAGCTATTCTAAGAGCTCAGATTAAAGAATTTGCAAACACCCATGGGTTTGATGGTAAAGAAATCCTTGAAAATATCAAGATAAAGAATCCTGAATTAATTGACCTGTACAACTACGTATGGAAGATGAACCATTCGCTTGAGGAAGTGGGTGATAACCCTTCGATCAACATTGAACTATACTTGAATCCAGACCGGTCCATGAGCTTTGTCGGGCTATGTAACTTCTTGGAGAAGGAAGTGTTCGACGCCTCGAGTTTTACTCACAGGACAGGAGCCAAGTACTATGAGTTATATGAGCAGCTTGAAAGCGAGGAGAGGGCCAGATTTATGGATGAATATCTATGTTTTAATAAGCAGAAGCAGATCTTGGTTGAAAAGTACTGCCAAGACTTGCAACCACCTCCCCTGAAGAGAAACCCTCAACACGATCAGCTGCATCAAGCGTTGGCACTTCCGTGGATAATGGAGATTCACAAGAGAATCTGTCTGGAGTTGGACCATTTGCTATCAGGAAATGCAGTTGACTCTGAACTCTCCAAGGCGTTTCTTCCACATAGTTTTTTGATTGAACAAGTTTCTAAGGAAGTGATCTCGTCTATCATGCTCACGACATTATTACGAAGACTTCTTCATGAAAACTCACTGGCTGGCGTCCTCCAGTTGACTAAAGAGATGTCGTCCCTGCTTAAGTTCCATATAAAGAGAAACCGGACATTAGCTTCGATATCCAATCGAGATAGCGGATTTTTAAGCGAGGAGGATTCGATTGCCTTGTTTGCAGCCCTCTTGAAATTGGCCATCATGAATTCAAAAGTAGGTTCTTTTGGTTTATTGGAAACTTACGCTGCGGAGCATGAGTATTTTTCCAAGCATCCGCTTCTGTTGTTCGCTTTCAAACATGAGCTGCCAAAGGATGATACTCCCAACTATAAAATGGCGGGCATCATAATGGCACATCCATTCTTATTTCGAAATTCTGCCCTCTTCGACGAATTACTACAGGGTGGTGCCTGCCTCTTTCCAATGGTTCACCCTCCAAAGTCGTGGACTTCACCCCAGTCTGGAGGCTTTTTGTCTGATATTGCCCCTTTAGTGAAATCTCTGGAGCCTGCAATCATCAATAAGTATTTGACTCAAGCCCATTTGACAGGGCAGTTGAATTCCACGTTTGATAGTTTAAATGCTTTGGGGGAGCTTCTGTGGGCTGTTAACAGTGACGTGGAAGAGCTTTTAGGTGAGGTCATGTCTATACCAGATGGTTTCATGAATATTCCACCTACGCCAGAAACAATTGCCAAAATGGCTAAACCTGAGTTACCAAAAAAGGATCAGTTTGTCAATTCTGAAGATTATTCTGCTGCTCAAAATGAATTTCAGCTCTCTCTCAAAAAACATAATGAGATTGTTCTGAATCTCCGAAGCCAACGTTCCTACTACGATATGAATGCTAGAATTGCGAACGCTCTTAGCAAAAATGGAGAAATGTTCTTCTACCCACACGCGCTTGATTTCCGAGGACGAGTGTATCCGGCAGTATCAGTCTTGTCTTACCAAGCGGAAGATCTCATTCGTTCATTGCTTGTATTTTGGATGGCCAAGCCACTTGGACGAAAAGGCTTCGACTGGCTCAAGTACCAGCTTGCCAACTTGTTCTCCAATCATTATTTGACCATGGAGGAGCTGCTTGATTTTGTTGAGAGAAATAGGGCAAACATTGAAAGGTCTGCCCAGAATTCTTTGGATGAGTTGTGGTGGACCAAAGGTGACGCTCCATGGCAGGTCCTAGCACATTGTAAGGAAATTTTCAGGATTTGGAATCATGAAGGACGAATCGAAGATTATTTGTGTCGAATCCCAATTCACATGGATGGAACATGCAATGGGCTCCAACATTATGCAGCCTTGGGAGCAAACGTTGAGGCTGCCAAGTCTGTTAACCTTCTTCCTAATACGAGAAAAAATGACATTTATCTCACCGTTCTTTCGTTGGTGGAAAAAGAGGTCAAGAAGGAGTGTGAATCGCAAAACTATTCAATCAGCTCGTTAGCACAAGAAGCACAGAGGTATCTTTCGAGGAAAGTTGTCAAGCGCACAGTAATGACTACTGTCTATGGAGTTACTCTCTTCGGTGCATATCGTCAAATTAAGGAGACATTGCCGTTGGTATCCATGGATGGCTCGCCCATTTCGAGTAGACGATTAACGGAAATCCTGCTGTATCTTGCTCGACATGTGCTCCAAGCTGTTGGAAACCTATTCCGAGAAGCAAGAGCGATTCAAAACTTTCTAAAAGAAAACACTTTTCGATGCATTTCAGCAGTCGACAAAAGCATCTTGAAGCATACGAAAAACATTGATTTCTTCCGCAATCTGTACAAGCCCATGATGTGGACCTCACTCTCTGGATTCCCAGTCATACAGAATTATAGAAGGAAGGATATAAAGGAGGTCAGAACAGTTCTCCAGAGCATAACAACTAGAAGGTCTACTTCAAAGTCGCCTATTGATTCCCGCAAACAAATCGCTGGAATTGCTCCAAATTTTATTCACTCCCTAGATGCTATCCATTTGCTCATGTCAAACTTAGCAGCAAAACACAACAGGATTGCGTTTGCTGCCGTCCATGACTCATTTTGGACACACCCATGCGATGTTGATGTGCTCAATCGATTAATTCGAGAGGAATTTGTTCGATTGCATTCTTCTGATATTCTACTCAATTTCTATGAAGACCTCAAACATGTCAATAGAGATGCTTACCAACTAGTTTGGGTTGAAAACAAGACTAATCCAGAATTTGTCGGAGAGATCAATAAGCTTCGTGGTCAAAGAAAAAATTTGAAAAAGAAAGATTGGCTCAATATGTGCTTAAACGAAGAGTTCAAAAGCGCAGATCAGGAGGAAAAGATTCGTTGCCTTGTTGAACGGTATGCCCCTCAGCTCATCTTAAAAACAAAACACAATGGAGATGGAGTAATCTACGATTCTAGCAACAGCATTAGGCTTTGCGAATCGTTAGTATCCTTCTTCACTCATACACCATTGCTTGTGAAGATTCAACTTTCCCCAGTCCCAGACGTCGGGGATCTAGACATTCGTGAAGTCCTCAACAGCCAGTACTTCTTCTCTTAGAATCGGTGAAATGATGCATTTCTGTAAATAGTTAAAGTTAGTGGTTTTCACGCTCGTCAATCATCCGTTGTAATTTTCCAAAGATCCTGTCTCTGTGTAATGCTAAGTCGTCATCTTCTTCGTCATTAAAGAAATTCTGTCTGTCAAATGTCTCGTCGTTCTGATAGTAGTCTTCTTCTAGAAAGTTCACCTTCTGCTCGCCATCATCATCAAAAAATTCGTCGTACAAGTCATCGTACTGACCCTCCCTTTGGAAGTCTCCCTTAAGATAGGCATGGCCTTCAGCAGCCTCTGCGGATTCAAGTATAACGGCACCAATCTCTTCATTATCATCTTCACTATCATATGTCTCGCTTAAGGCACCGGCATCCTCATCCTCAGGATAATCATTTTGGTAGAAAGACTCTGCGTTGGAATCTTCATCGTCCGAAAAGTTTGCCCCAACAGACTTCTTATCGTCGTCTGATTGCATGAGATCGTACTCATCATCGTCAAAAAACTTGATGTATCCGATCTGTGATTGAGGGAAATTGGCATTGGTTATTGGTTCTGTATTGGTTAACCTGTAGACATCAAAGACATACTCATTGGCCAACTCCTCTTCGGTCGTCTGCTCAGCCGAATCAATCTCTGTCTCTGGCTTTCTAGCTCTTCTCTTTCTTCTCTTTGATGCGTCCGTGTCCACATTGAGGAAAGTATCCACCATGTCGGCCAACTCGTGTGGAATTATAGCATCTTCTTCAGTCTGCTGTTTCGGAATGACAAATTGACGATCATTACCATTGACAGCAGACTCGGAAAGAACAGATGCCAATATATCTTGATCTGCTCCCTGACCGGCATTGTCTGTTCTGGCCAACTGGAAATACCAATTCTTGGGTGGTTCGGGTTTGGGAGTCGTAGCCTGAGATGAAACTGGAGACGAGGGCTTGGATCTCTTGGCAGCAGGCTGGCGGTCTGCTAAGATAAGTGCCTGAAGTGGATCCTGGCCACGTTTTCTCTTGATCCTTAGAATTTGTGGAGGCTCGGTCATTGAGAAAGTTGATGAAGAAGATCTCAGTTTCGTGGGGTCGGTGAGTAGTCGGTAAGTGCAGGCAATACTTGATGTGTTTTGCACCCAAACTGCTTCTTATTCCTTTCCCTTTTTTTTCTTTTCCCTTAACCCTTCACTTTTGGTGTTGATTGGCTTTTGCCTATTATTGTTTCTATTCTCACAATACAACCCCGCAAAACAATCCAATGATGTCAATCACTTCTGACCTTTTCTGTCGTGCTCACAAGCACATACAGAGGTTGTCTCACAAAGTTGTGGGCCACTCCCTTGACTCAAAATTCGATGTTGCTGTGGTTACAGGTGGCTCTTCGGGTCTTGGAAAGGAAATTGTTTGTCTTCTAGCTGCCCGTGGAGTCAGAGTGGCCGTGTTGGATATCAATATCCCCTCGCAGACACAAAGTCCTGAAGGCATAATCTACTACCAGTGCGACGTAAGCGAACCAAACGATGTCGCCATCACAAAAGAGAAAATCAACAATGATTTGGGTGTTGTTTCTGTGTTAATTAATAATGCAGGCATCGCCAACGGAAAATCGCTCTTGGAGTTGGACTATGCAGATATCAAGAGGACTATCGACGTCAACCTTCTTCTGAGCTTCTATACCACGAAAGTGTTCTTGCCTGATATGATGGAACTGGAGCGCGGATACATAGTAACAGTTGGTTCGGTATTGGGATACATGTCTCCTGCTAGGCTCAGTGCGTATGGCGCCTCGAAGGCTGGGTTGGTTGCATTGCATGAATCCATTACTTATGAGTTAGGTACTCCACTGATCAATCCCCACGGAATAAAAACGCTTCTCGTGTGTCCAGGCCAGATGAGAACTGAACTTTTCCGTGGAGTCCAGACACCTTGTTCATTATTGGCACCAGAATTGGACCCGAAGTATGTGGCTGCGAAATTGGTCAATGCTTTGGAATGGGGAAGAAGAGGAGAGATCAAATTGCCCTTCTATGGCAAGTTTCTTCCAGTGTTTAGAGCATTTCCGTGGCGTGTAACTGAGGCTGCTCGTTATCTTTCGGGCATTGATACAGCATGCGGAGCTTCAAGGAGTCGGGTCGAGAATCATCAGTAGAGAGTCATCTGAAGTGAATACTCCTAGAGTTGTCATAGTTAAGTGATGTATCAGCTTTCTCGCAACAATGCCATTATGTCGAGGTTATGCGTGGTCCAAACTGAGATGGCATTCTTAGAGGTTATTTTCAAGTCCATTTGAATCTTTATCTTCTTCCGTTTCTTGAACAGCTCCTTGATGTTCTCGAGCTGAGTGTAGAGCTGCTCCCGATACTGTAAATCAAAGAATTCCATTAGATTGTCGTTTGGAACACTCACCACTAGACTGTTTTCTGAGGATAGAAGTGTATCATTCGAGTCCAGAAGTATAAGCTCAAGTTGCTCAATGTGTGGATCGGAAAGACTTATCTTGCCATCCTTTAGTTCATAAACTTTGGTGCAGACGTACGACAAGTCTTGTGGAATAGTCCCCACCACAAACGCTGAGGTGGTATAGATACCGTTGTCGGGCACCAATGGTATCCTATTCAACTGAGCTAATGTGAGAGGGCCCTCGAGAACGCTCCTGCCTTTTGCTCTCAGAATTGACAAATTCTCAGACTGAGACAATACATGCGATTGTTGTGAATCTGAATCTGGAAGCTGGATATTCTCTAATTCTTGTTGGGACTCTCGCTGAAGACTTTGGAGCTGCGTCAAATATTGGGATTGTGTTTGGGACTGTCTTGGTGGCTGGGCTGGCTGAAAAGCTGGCTCCAATAAATCACGGAGCTGTTGCTGCAGATCTTGGTCGTCAAGAATCAGCTCTTCTTTGATATGTGTCTGAGACTGGCTGGAGTAACTTGTGGAATCGGAAGTCACGGCGAGCGGCCCCAAATACATTCTTGCCTGCTCAATCGCCTCCTGACTCAAGTTTCCAATAACTTTCGACGCTATTGACGCGTGTTTCTTCATGAGAGTTCCACATCTCTCTAGAAGCCTGTCCAAGAACTGGGTTACTCCGGGTGTTTCGGCAGAAAGAAGAAACGCCTGTTGTGCATTTCCCATCAAGTGTGTGGGTTTCTTCTGTAGTTTGATCTGTAAGTTGGCTAGACATAACTTCTCATGGAGAATGACCCAATTGTTCTGGCTCAAGGTGGCATTCAGACGAGCAAAGAACTCTTCGCCTATTGTGGCCTGGTACTTCTCTGCGAGACTATTGAACAGGTCTAGTCTCAACGTCACTTGGAGAATTTCTGTAGGCGACACATCAACGTCACTAAATGTAAGAGTACTGGGTCGATCACCTGCTATATCTTGTTTGGAAGTGTAGTCGGTGACCTGGAGATCGGCAAATTCCTTTTCGGTGTCTATTCTAAAGGCCAACACGTGGCAGTAGAGGTTTCCCAGAGCATAGGTTTTGAAAGAAGGGTCACATACACTGAAAACGGGCATGTGATGATGGGCTTGAACTTGATTCCATGTATATTGTATATAAGTGAGAGATGGTCTTTCGGAGATAGAAGTGCTTGGAGATGGCCGTGGAGAAGGAAATCGAAGAGAGTTGATCCTGCTCACAGGTAATTCAGAAACTGATTGAACAGCTTCTACGGAGAAAAATAATGAAGCAAAGAAAGTAGTTTTGACTCTAATAATGTTGGATATTGAGAGAATTCGCACCCATGTTCTTGGTTTTTTAGAAATTCGGTAAGCCGAGAACATAATATGAATGTCTTCGAATGAACGTAAAAAATTGAAAAAACGAATAGACAACTCATCACTGAAGTTTTGAGTATATTACTCAATGTAGGAGATACGAAAGTCTTGTCAGTCGCGTGAGAAGTCAATCCAGTGAGATCTCTATGTGTTTAATTCCTCAGTGATTCCCGCCCCACCATAGACTCAATAAATTCCAAAAAGGGCCCAACATTTGCGTTGTCAATTCAAGTCGAATCGTACTGATTCTACCAACACTACGAATTATTCGTACGCAAATGTTCTTTGCTATCTAAGACCGGTAGTCAGCGTTAATGGTAATGTAGTCGTGGGACAAGTCACAAGTCCAGAACAGCGCCCCCTGGCCACCACCAGTGCCCAAGTCAATCTCGATCTCTAAGTCTTCCTGAGCCAAGATTTCCAGTGCCCTCTCTTCGTCGACCAATTCCGGCTCACCATCCACGAGCAACAGGAGGGTTTCGGAGCCATCGCCAGGAACAAATGAGACATTGGTGCCAGCAGTGTTGACCGAGCCGGAAGACACGTTAGCGTAGCCAATGGCACACAAAATACGACCCCAGTTGGCGTCCTTACCGTACATGGCAGTCTTGACAAGAGACGAGTTGGCCACGGTCAGTGCGACCATCTTGGCATCTTTGTACAGCAACGCGTCCTTGACACGGATGGTGATAAACTTAGTGGCACCCTCACCATCACGAACCACCAACTGGGCCAATTGCTGAGCAAACTCGGTGATTTCGGCTCTTACTACCGAGAAAGCCTCTGCACAGTCACTAGTTCCATCGATGACAGGCCCTCCAGCAGCACCGTTGGCAATAGCAACAATGGTATCGTTGGTGGAGGTGTCGCCGTCAACGGAAATGGAGTTGAACGAACGATCAACAGCGTACTTGACGATTTGGTTCAACGCACTGGAGGTGACTGGAGCATCGGTAGCGAAAAAACCTAAGAGAGTAGCCATGTTGGGGCAGATCATACCCGCGCCTTTGGCCAACCCTGCCAAAGTATAGGTATGACCATTGAGAGTGAACTGCTTGCTGACCAACTTTGGAAATGTGTCGGTGGTGCAAATTGCCTCGGCACATTTCATCCAGTGGTCGTGAGATGACCCAAGGTGAGAGAGTGCAAGCTTGGGGATTCCCTGGAGAATGTTGTCGATGGGCAAGTTGTTGCCAATGACTCCGGTAGACATCACCAACGAAGAGTCCTCGGCATTCTCCAAGACTGCGTCAGTGACACGAACCATATCCTGGGCATCTTTCATTCCTTGGGTGCCAGTGACCGCATTGGCATTACCGGAGTTGATGATTAAGGAGTTGATGACGCCATCTTTCTCCTTGATGATCTTGGCGGAAATCTGCACGGGAGCTGCTTTGAATTTGTTCTGGGTGAAGCAGGCAGCAGCAACTGCGTCTTTTCCACTCACGTTGTGGAGCATCGCCAAGTCCAAGTTTCCATTCTTTTTGATTCCGCTGTGGATTCCTCCGACAACAAAGCCTTTAGGATAAACTCCCGACTTGGGAACAAAACGCTCAGCCTTGGAGAGCTGCAACAAGCGAAGAGAAACTTTCATTGGAGAGAAGAGTGGGTCCTGAAAAGTAGATAATAGAAATGGAGGACGATAGCGAACCGCGCTTACCTGATTGGGATGAGTCAACGTTGCCTGAGAAGGAAGGTGGGTAAATTACATGGGAAGGGAACAGAGGGCGATAAATACGAGAATACTGGAGTTTGGAATATCGAGTGTGTATTGGAGAAATCGGAAAGTTGAGGGGAAGTGAATAGATGAAGAGACAAAGAGACCATGTTGGTGTATTGTATTCATGCACATTGATGAGAACTTGGCTGAACGAATTGGATGGGAAACCGAGCCTTGAAGTGATTTGGTAAAAATTGTGCCAAATGAACTAAACAATATATTGATGAGTTTGATATTTCGTTGATGTTTCGATGATTTTTTGCGAATCTTGATTCATGTAACTTTCGGGAGAAGACTTCAGACTCTTCATAGCTGGTCCTTTTCACACCCGTACATTTCAAATAATACCTCTTGATAGAAGCGGCGGCCGGAGACTGGAAAAGAGTATAGGTATTATTTTACGATAGTTGTGAATTCAAAGATATTCGAAGTTCGATTATACATCCGTTTCTAACCCCTAATTCATCAACTCACATGAACGTATGGATATTCCCCGCCTTCACCAAATACACCAACTCCCCATCGAAACCCATTCTGTTCCTGAATAATATAAAAGCAGATCATGATCCACCTATGCACTTCCAAAGGCTTTACTTTCGCTTTCCTCCCTCTTTTTCTTCCCACTTCCCCTACTACAACTCCCCCCAACTTCCAGTCCTGTATTCGCACCACTTGAAGTACGAAAAATTCTACTTGACGACCAACTAAGACTTTCACCAATGAGTGCCTCCATGTTTAAGGGGTTGCCCACCTCGAAAATATTAAAGCAAATCGCCAGATTGAACAACATTTCTGGAACCCCCAAAACAGCATTCAAGTTGGGTCCACAGGTTAAGAAGATCGAGCTTATCATATTACAGAAGAACATCTATAAGAGCAGTTCAGGTTTGAAGAGGTTCTGGAGATATAACTTGCCGGTGTTGAAATTCCACAACGATAATATCGACTTTCTCTTGACCAGAGTTAGAGCTAAGACCAAGGAGGAAATTGCTCAGGTTCCTACCAAGATTGTCATACATAAAGACGATGGATCCAAAGGTGAGGTCGACTGTGCTATGCAGACACACAACGAGATATTGAAGAAGTTAGTGAAGGCTACAGATGCTGTTCCCGTTGACGCAGAAGATCTTAGCACTATTCCAACGCCAGAGGACCGCTTGGCATAGACCTGAGGGCATATTTCATGTACATATTATCAATGCTATAGAAGTTTTGGTTCAAAGTAGTTTCTATTGGGAAGTATGCATTAGTATTATTCACTTGGAACGTCAATACCTCACGATTACACAATGCGGTAACGACACCGCAAACAGCTGGCACACAATGACCCAGCCAGCTAGGACAGTAAGAAGGCAAGAACCGCGTCTTTTCCCTTGATATCCAAGAGCTTTCTGATCTGCCGGAGTTCGTGGACTTCATCATTGGACAACTCGCTAGAAGGCATCCTTCCACGCTTGACTCCACTGGGTTTACCACCTCCGTTAGATATGGGAGAATGCTCGGCCAGCTCGTGGTGGTCATAAGACTCCAGCGAGACATTCAGAGAAAATATTGAGTCGACACTCTTCACACTGCTTGATCTACCTTCTGATTTTCCACCCATGGTAGACATTGCAGCTGCAACCAACTCATCCAAATGGAGCGCCGACTCTTTTTCAATAGGAGCCTTATGAAATTGCTCCAAGCCTTCGATGACATCTAAATCTTGCTGCTCCTCTTCTGATGCCCTTTCCTCATAGCCGCGAAGCTCCTTCATGATTTGGTTTTTGGTGCTGCGTGTAGCAAGGAAATCAAGAAGAACTTGCTGCTCAGGTACTCTATAAATAAACGGTTTCTGGTCTGGATCATCAGCATTGGTCATTAAAAGCACTTTTCCTAACCGACGAGACCCTTTAGAAACCACCCGGTCATCCACGACTTGGTTCTGCAAGAAATCCGGAATCCGGAACTTGGGGTCCACCTCGTCCTCATTCTCCGAAGTTGATTCAAAATTCCGATTCTCAGCCTCATCAACAAAAGCAGCTTTGTTAGACACAAAATCCTCCTTCTGATACTGCAAGTATTCATGAAGCAAAGGCTGACGGTGATCCGAAATGTATGGTTGGTCGTTGTGCTTAATTAAGAAATTACTAGCCAGCACGAGCCGCAAGAAATGACTGTGCATGGCAGCATCAATCACCGTGGTATCTCTAAAGCTGCGATGTTCCAGCCAGTTGGGAGGCAAGAGCGCCTCTAGGTGATTTGGACACCTCCACTTGAGACCTAACGTTTTGGCCAGGGCTAAGGGCTCGACCAAACAGTCAAGATGCCATCTGAGAGGACAATAATCACAGGAAACCAAAGTTCTCCTTTGGAGTCCTGACTCCCCACAACGGTGACACAAATATGGCTTCCCATCCTTATCATAGAGCCCATCGATGTCCAAATCCTCATTCTTATTATAGCCCACAAGCTGACCGCCGTTGATCTTACTGTAGGATAACTCTGGCTTCAACAGTGTGTCAGTATACTGATGACCGTCACCCGTACTAACGCTAATGAAAGTGCCATCCCGGAGACGTTTGGGCAAGCGGAACTCAAAAGGATTACGACCGTGTAGGGAATTTACAAGTGGCCCGAAAAGGCCAATCTCATTCCACAGCCTGCGCACATCCATGCCTTGTGCTGCACGACAATCATTACAATTCCAGTTGTCTTCAGGGACTTCACGGAGAGGAGGGTCACAACATAATAAATGGAAAGACTTTGGACACGAGTCACAGCAGATGAATACTCCCATGCCTCCACATGCGGCACAGTAGTCATCATTGTCAGATGCATCCTCCTCTTCAACCGGGGGCTTGACGTCTGTTGCGGCAAGGGAAAGAGATGGCTTCCTTGGCAGAGTGATCTTAAGACGTTTTGTGGATCTTGAACCAGGGGTTCCATCAGCTCTCCGCTTGGAGACTTTCGGCGTCGATGGAATACCTTTGTGCTTATTCTTACTTGGTGGTCTGCCACGTTTTCTCACGAGTGGCTGGACTGGCAAGCGTAACTCCGAGTCTTCCGTTAGCAGCTCCAGCTTGGAAGTTTGTAGGTTAGCTGCATAACGTAGTTCTGCTTCTGCAGACGCCTTCTCAACATTTGCATCGGGCAGAGGTGTACCCTTATCTTTTGGTTTGCGGCCTCGGCCAGTAGTTTTAGGTTTGGTTTTTTTGGGTGGAAGAGCTTCAAGAGGGAAGCCCAGGTAGCCAGGCTTTGATGCAGCCAACTGAGGTTCTATGAATACCGGCAGCTCTTCCTTCGATCTTGATGTCCGCGACACCGTTCTCTCTGATAACGCCGTCTCTTTCGGCTCCAACTTAGGCACCAGGCCCATATCTGGAGGCAACGGCAGCGCCAATAGCAGCATGACCAGTATTTGACAGGGCCGCAGGTTCGCAGGCAGATCTACCAACTTTGAGGCGGCTGCAGACACCTTCTGGGAATCCGGTAGCGCTGCCGCCTTCTTCAACAAGCGGGAGTTTTGGCGTTTCTGGTTAGCCAACGTCTTCTTGCTTAGCAGACCAGGCTTGCGGCCTCTTCTTTTCTTCTCGGGAACAGCACCACTAGCTTCAGCCGGCGGGTTACGAGGACGACCTCTGCCCCTCGAAGCAGGCTTTATCTCTGGGCCTGTAGGCATCGTTTATTCAATACCTCTCACTCGAGTTATAGATGTGTCGAGAGGTCCCCACAAAGAATTGAGCGGTGAGGAAAAAAATGGGGAAGCTCACTGGTGAAAGTTCACGCAGAATATTATGTAGTATAACCAGAGCCGCTGTCGACTCGAGATTGGTGTAGATTATTGAAGTGGGTGTTGGTGGAAGAAGATTTTATTCTGATTTCGCGGACTACGAGACTGGCAATTCTGATCGGACCAGACACGCAGGTAATATATTGCAGCAGAGATTGGGGATTGAAGCGAGTGAAATGGGATGGAGAAAGAGAGTTCGGATGGTTAGAGATTGTCAAGAAATTGAATTTTGCCCTTTGTCTTTTTTTTTTTTGGTGGCTGTTCAAGATCATTGGAAGATGTTGATCACCTCATGATAGTAGCGACGACGACGAGGACGGGCAGCAGATCAAGAAATCAGCATTCTATCACTGAATTTACTGCCAGAATAATCAATTCGTAGGAATGTTGGTCGGACAAGATTTCTCGGGAGAAGGATTTAAAATGTCAAGTTCCACAAGACTTATCGATAATATCCAATGCGGGGTTCCGAAGGTAGAACCTATCAAAAACTATTTAATTGCACCAATAGTAACATTAGAGCATTCTTTACTAATAAAAATATAATCTTCCGCTACTGCTGGCCATTCCGCTCGGACACATGCACGATTCAATGGGAAAGATGGATATTTGATTAATGACAATGGTTTTCAGATCTCCATCAGGCACGGCCGAGAACAGCTCGATTAGAAAATTCCAAAGTCAATTTTGCTTCGAAAATGCTGACATTTCGTCTTTTTGTTTATCTTTCCTTTACATTGGTTACGAACACCTACTAGGGTCCAAGCTCGAAGTTGGATTCAACTAAAAAAAGGTCGTTACTCAGCAGCCTTGACAGGCTTCTTCTTTGACTTCTTCTTTGGCTCTGGCAATGGAGTAGCGATCATCTTGGCAATCTCCTCATCTTGCACAGACTTGTCAGACTTGTACAAGTCAGTGTCAAAAGAGGGACTGGTGTACTTGACAATCCCGTTCTTGGTGACGGCAAACGTGGTAAAGAACTGAGCAACGTACTGGCCCTGCTTCTCTTCCATGATATCGTAAGCCAATACAATTTCGTGGTTGGTGCACTCGATCAACCCAACTCTCATTTTTCTTGGGTTCTCGAAGATCTTGACGTTGGCCGGGAAAGGACCCAGAACCTTCTCCTTGAACTCTTTCAAGGCCATGTGCGATGATTTCAACTTTAACGCGTAGTTGTTTCCGGTCAACTTGTGCAAAGTGGTTCTGTACTGGGATTTCTTCACTTTACCCTCATCAGAGGTGGAGATCAAGATGTCCAAGCCATACACATCCAACTCCTCGATTCGGTGCACGTCCATCTTGTTCTTGTGTTCCTTAGCTGGGTTCAAGATGATCTCCTTGGGTCCGTACAAGACGTTACGCTCTTGATTATGCGTCAACATGGACTGAACTGGCACCGTTCCGAAATCTTTAGCAACCTTGTCGACGATGTTGGTGATATCCCAATTCCTGTTTCCTGCCTTGAATGTTCTAATGGCAGCCTCCGAACAGTTCCATGCCGACTGGAGCAAGTCTGCCTTGTTTCCAGTGATAGGGTCCGCTTTGGACTCACCTACGACTAATGTTTCTCCAATTATAGCAGGAAATCCATCAATTTGTACACCAAGCATAATGTTAACCACATCGCCATTCTTCAAAGTTAGGTTTGCTGCGTCCTCGGCGCTCTCTGGCGACAAATGGGCCGGAATATTGTTAGGGTTCACACAAGTTGGGAACGCAATACCCTTCGAGACCTTGGACTTCTTTGACGAGTAGATGAGGGAGAGTTCATCGTTCATCAACATGTCTCCGAGCTCACACAACTCGAAGACAGTAACTCCGTCCTTTACGGCTGCTCTGACTTGGGCCATCACCTTATTAGAGATGGCTCCTCCAGTCTTGTACTTTTCCACAACATCTGGGTTGGCAATGGAGTAATCGGGTTGGGGTTCTGAAGTTAGTAGAATTGAGCAACATGCTTGGTTTATGCTAGGAATCGGGCTACGCACCTTTGGCAGACATTTTCGGTGGAAGATATGTGATGGAGACGAAAAATGTCAGTTGGCACCCCGGTGTACGGGTGTAAGGTTGGTTTTTCTGGGGGACACTCCGTAGTTAACGAAGATAGGCATTAGATTGGTTCTGTCTATGTGATCAGAGTCCCAATATATAAAATCCAGGAAAGAGCTCAGATTTCGACCTGAAAGCATTTTTGGTTGTGGCTCTCTGAAAGTTGTCATGTGTCAATGTTTTCGACATAGCATGTCAACTTTTATGTCTTATCTTTGACTAGTTGCCCAGAACATTGGATCTGAATGAATAATAAGCAAGGAGATTGATACAAAGCCATTTCATAACGGATTTTCCTTTTTTAGGTACTGGCCACTTCAACATTGATCAGGAGTCCTCCTAGTTCTTCCTCTTCCTCACTCTCTTGTTATCAATACGTCCAAAATCATAACGAGAAGAATGTGAACATTTGCCCTATCAAACTTTTATTTCTCGTTGGATCTGGAAGCAATATCGTGGCAGCGTCGAAACAAACTTGCTTCCCAGCCTGTTTCGCATTTACTATATTTTGAATCTAGAGAACTAGTAGAACAGTACTATTGCGCTTCCAGCGAGGTTTTCGGTGATATTTTCCCGTTTGGAATCAAGTTCCACTCGTGTTTCCATACTGTTCTCCAAAGTCAATCAGGTCCACGTAAATTCCATGCTCTCTCGCTTTTCAGCATGCGCAACCGTATCTCAAACGTTACCGCAATATTCAAAATCAGGTTTTCAAAGAAAACATTGTGTGAACAATTTTTCTAGTATCAACGGACTTTCAAAGCAAATATTAAGGGTATTATCTCCATCATTTGCTAAGTTCATTCCAGGAGTCCACCAAATTCACTGTTCAGAGGAGAATCGCAAAATATTGGGATTTGCCTAGAAATTTCGACTTGGAATTGTCATGCCATTATAATTACTCCTGCGTCAGGCTCCTGAAAACGGGGAACAAAAGATCGACCGACAAGAGCTCGGGGATCCATTGAACATGCAGCACAAAGAACAAAAAATAAAGAAAATAGTTTGAGTCACAGACATCAATTGTCCATAGATGCAAGGATAAAATGATCTCGAAAGTAGAATTTGCAATAAACGATGTGTTGTGGTGATTGATCAACGGGGACAACTAGCAAGAAGGAAGCTCAACAAAGAGTATGTCACTGCTAGAGGTACCTGAACTCCTAATTATAAGGCACTATTGCGAACTCGACAAGAGTGGAATTTTCCACCAGTCATAACAAAGCATCAAGCCAGTGATATTGGCAAAGGAGTAGTGATCATCCTACAAACTAAATTTCAAGGATTCAATGAAGCGCTTGTTCTTTTCTCGACTTTGGTTCTTAATGCTTGAAACAAACTGCAGAATTTCTCTCATAATTGTTACGGCAGGGCCCACATCTCGATACAGAGCTGCTGAAGCAAGTGGCCAACATAAGGAGCCAGACTTGCAGCTAGAGCTCCTGGATATAGACCTGCAGCGCTCTTTGCATTGAATGCAGGAGTTACAGGTAGTTTGTATATGTCTAAAAGTTAAATTGAGTTGCTGGGGGTAACTATTCCAAGAGATTAGCTTCAGCTCTGTAGTTAAGCATTTTTGCTCTCGCTTCGACCATTTCGATGTCCGAGCCACAATTCGCTTGTGATCAATGTTGATAAGTGGTTCTAGAATCTCGGAAATGAAGATTTAGATATTGGTTAAACTTTTATTGTAAAATCAGGTCGACGTGCATTTGTCAAGACCTGTTCGGCGCAAAACTGCCAAACATGGCGCTAAATTTCCAATCGAACGCAAACGGATCGTAGCCAAGCAGAGAGTAGTGGAGGATTAACTGGTGCAGCCAGTCGGGCAATTACTAACCTGTCCTATTCCAATTAATTTGTCTTATCTTACAACATCTTACTTCAGTAAGTGGCAACGCTTATAACAACTTTCGTATAAGACTTTGAAATGCAACATCGATTGGCAACACACAACTCCAATGTTAACTGTTAGTGGCATCCATTGTCAGGAAAACATGTACCAAGAACAATGCAACTACATATGACAATTCTTGGGGAGATATCTGCAGGTTCATAGGAAATCTGCGGTTCGGCCATTTGCGCAGGGATGCAGTGGTGGCTCTCTGCCTCAGGAACCAGACAGGTGTGACCATGCAATTGGGATGTATGTCCTACACTCCGAACCATATGCAACAGTGCTATTGTTGGCGCATGGTACGCAAAAAATACTGTTTATTTTGCGCAGGATCCTTGATAGAGAGATGAAATATCTCTAGAGAAAATACGGGCTGTCCAAATCGAATACTCTTCTCATGCAATAATCAGCAGGTTTCCCTGTATTAGGCTGTAAGTCTCACAGTGGAATTTTACTGAACCATCACCGCCTATGGAATGTGAAAAGCAATGTACGACCATCTCTCACAATGCCCGGATACATAGACAGAAAACCACAATAAATTTCGACTGTACCGTTACTTTAACTTGCCCTTCAATATTATCCAAGGCTTCCCCCGGCCCAATGCTTTACATCCCGAACAAACAGATATGAGCACTGGTGAAACTTAAAATATAGTGCATACTCAAATGTGGTGGGCGCAATGGCACGCCTCAGGCAAGGTAAAAAGCAGTCGTTCGATCTTCGCATGACGCGTCCAAGTGTAACAATTGTGTTTCAGAGCTGGGCTCTCGATTTCAGCATCACCTTCTACAACAACATCATAACCGCCACCCGCCATGCCGAAAGGAATAAGTTCCTCAACGTGCTTACCTAGGGATAACAATACCACCCTAAAATATGTATAACCGCAACAGCTCGATCGGCACACAGCCAGATCATAACCTCCAAGAAATCGCTAACTATGTACGGGGGAAGTGCAAATCAGAACATCTCCATGCATCGGGTGTGCTAGGAAATTTCTTCTACATCCATCTCTGGGTTTGTGTTCGTCTTCACTCGTATAATACGAAGGGAGTGCTAAGCGGGGCTCAGCCATGGATGGTTCACGGAATTTTCTTGTGGATTCCGTTAATATTGTTGGTGACCCAGACCGGAACATAGCTCGTGACCAATTTGTTTGTGTTGACTAGAAAGACCATGACAACTGGTTCTTGGGGGCGGATGGTTTCGGAATTCCATCCTAAAGTAAGAATTTAACGAATCTTAAAATAGGTAGGAGCAATTGCATTAGAGGTTTGGCAGTAAATATGAAGCGAATGGTTAGTGTGTCCACTATCAAAGTTAAGAAGTAAGTATATCCGCCGTACATGCGGAATTGTATTCTATGGTCGTCGGAGGGCAATTGTTACTCAGTGCCATGCCTGCAGAAGCCCATATAAAATTTGAAACAAGAAATATTCTTCAAAATATAGAACATGGCTCAAAACTCAAGCCTAAAAAATAGAACGAAACAATAGAATCAAGAGCAACATCCTAACGGTGAGAATTAATGAGTCGAGCAAACAATAATAGGAAATAGCCAAGCACCATTTGGCCATGCGTCCGAGAAAGAGGACATTCAAGCATGTTGTTGGCATTGTTCTACTTGCAGTTATGCAAGGTGGTGGTGGCGCAGATTGGGAAACTATTTGGTTGTATGAGGATCAATGATTTTGGAATCGGCAGAAGGAGAATAACTAGGCAACAAAAAGAGAAGAGAGTGGAGGAAAGGTACAAAACGAAGGAACCCGAATTGATGGAATCCGACGACGACGAGCCGGATCTAGGGTCACTTTGCTCGAATCGCCAATTACGATACACGGAATTATTTATTGAATAATCCACCAAAAGCGGCCAAACAGATCCTAATATTGGAAATTGTTGAGAGAGGGTTCCCATAGTCTTTCTTTTTTTATGAAGGTGGGGCACGATCGGATTTGATCTGGCTTGTCATCTAGAACTGGAGCTATAGATTTTCGAAGATACATGATCTTTGAAGACGAATTTCGTGCTGATTATGAGAAGGACAACTCTGCTACGTACAGCATGTCAATATTATCTCTTGACTAATGGGGTGAAATTCAGACGAGAATTCTGCAAGCACAAATTCAAGCATATCCCGATTGTTGTGACGGCGTCAGCTCCGATAATATTAATAAAAAAATGGCAGTGGTTCATTTGTAATTACCTGAGACCTTCCATATTGAAGCAATAGAGAGCAGTTGGGACATAATTAAGATTCGAAAAGTGCTCACTTACGTGAACGTGCAGATACAAGAACTGTTGCACTTGTTCATGTAGAGAACCCATTGTGAAGCAAACATAATAATACTCTTCATGGAGATGTCATGATTTCTTGGCAGAGTTTCTAAAAGGAATTCCAAATGGGTTAGCAAATGCCTTGAACTGATTGAGCAATACTGAAAGCCAGTATCAACCTAAATTAAATAACAAAAGTGTTGCCCGTACTCTCAGCCTGCTAAATAAGGCTCCCTCCACAAGCCGTCGCCAGAACACATTGAACTCTAAGTTGCAACATTACCGCTTGTGCGGTTTGCCTTCGTTTACGTATTAGATCCCAGGTGTCATAGGCATCATCCTCAGGTCTCACTGGTCATTATGCTTCGAAAGCATCCCTCTTCTAGCCATCAGGGCTACAAAAAAGTCACCAATGACATAAAAGATTGAATGAATACTTGCCATAGTTTACGACCTTCAATGACAGGATAAGGAACCTTTTTTTTCATATTGTTAATGTATATTTGATCAATTTTAAGATAGAACGGAATCGTTGGATGAGTATTTGCCTTATACAATTCTGATTACTCGGGACTTAAAATACGCTGAATACCTGAAAAGTGGCTCAAGAAAACTTTCCAAGACAAAACAGTGACATGGCTTACTTTCTTTCTCGGAATGTATGTAACCTACTCGAAGACCATAGGGTGGTTGAACTACAATATGAAACTAATATCGGAATCACCAAAAACAAGAACGAGAATACAATTGGAATCTATTGAATGCGTATTCAGCTTCAACATTGGTTCTTCGACATTGACATGGACAAGATTGCTGAGAATTTGATCTGAAAGAATAACTATGAAATTGAAATTGTTTGTGAGAGAAGGTTGACATATCTTTATGTTCGAGAATCTATTCGCTCAAACTGCATCCTCGAAGTCATTTTAAGCAAGAGCTGCTTTCAACATCCATTCAGATCTGACAAGAAATCATTTTTACATGATCCTTCAAATTTTCAGTTAACCCAAAACCAATCTAAGGTTGTCATTCCAGCCATTCTATTTTAAAGTTTCTGCCTGGACAGGTGTGCACCTGATCTGGTACATATCCCCTTCGATCGCCTACTTATTCTATATTGAATGAAGATCTAATCAAGTTAAAGTGAATCCTAGTAACGCCGACACCATAGGATACAAATCTCTTGTATTCCCCACACAGGTGTCCTTCAGGGCCCAAAAACAAACTACGAACACCAAGAGGGCTAGTCAAATTAAAAAGGGCCAACGTACTGAAATTTTCTACGTTCCCCATATTCCACATACTCCACCAGTATCATTAAAGGATGCAGTAGTCAAACCACACGGCCAAAATATACACGTGACCTACACCTCACATTCCACTTTGCAAAAAGCCACTTCAACATTGGCCCAAACGTCACTGCGGGCCCCAAAATTCTCCCAAGACTCCATACCTCCCATTAACATTCCATCCATACCCATTCTTTTTTCCTGCCTCTATTCTCGCCATGGCCCTGGAAAGGCGCACCTCGAGGCTCTTCGGGTCGAGAATATCTGCCATCTTCTCCTCTAACGATCATCCACACCTCGAAAGTCGGGACTCGCCCACCCATTCTACGCCACTGGCCCAAACCGCTTCGCGTGCTGCGGCTCAACCGCTCTCGCGTGCTCCGCTCGTCAATTCTGGACGTTCTGCTCCCCCACATAAAACTGACTTGCCTACGCCGTCTCAGTCCGAGATAGCCCCAAATGCCCCTCACATGCCGGTAAAGAGCGTCAGAGGCCAGGCTGAATATTCAAATATGATTGCGCTGCCAGAGAGCCCGAGCCCGCTTGTAGCCCGACCTCCAACGAGCAATAGCAGACTTCATAGGAAGCCTCCACCGCCGCTAGATCTTCCACTGGAGACGGTGGTGAGTCCGTTCAAGCAGCTTCTGCAGATTCCTGCTGAAAGCAGTGAATTCAACCCAGAATCGCTGCGCAATATTCGCAACGGACTCACTGACATCATCGATTCGCTTGAAGAGGAAATCGGCAACATGATGGGCACTCCAGAACACACAGAGACGTTCAGTCTTTCGGATAAGCTGAGGCTGGTGTCCGTAGAGCCGACAGGTCCTCTCAATTTGCGCACCATGGCGTATCACAATGCAAGTGGTGCCTACAAGAATAATGAGTCGGATGACCTTCCGCAAGATACTTCCCGTTCTCGTGTTTCATCACAAAAGTCACGACAAGGAAATGTACTTCATACTGCTGAAGACCTTCCTGACGAACAAGCCAATACACTGCCGGAGCCTCTCCCTCCATCGTCGGATGAGCTGTCTTTTCTATTTTCTCCCTCTAAGGACATCATCCAGGTGCCACTGCTGCCGGCTTATGACCTCGGTCGCCGGGGAACGCTTACTGACAATGATATTGTGGATACTACGTCTCCGGTAAGTGGGCCTGAGTTCACGAATCCTGAACTGTATATTCCTCTCAAGTCAAGTGTGGCCCCAGAATCTTCGGAGATCATTGATTTTGATCCGGAAGAGAATGAGTATAGTCTGTCCGACGATTCTGCAAGTATGCATACCCTGGAACAGCAGCTATCGGGGTCACAGGAAGCACATTCGTACTCCACAAACGATAATTCTGTCGCCACCAGTCGTGAGAGCTTGGTTGTCCTGAGTCAGAGACCCATGCAGCCCATGCAAAGTCAAGATAGTGGAGCTGCATCTGGCTCCCTTTCTGATCTGCCATTCTTTGCGGCAGAGAGGTTTGTCAGTTCCAACAATGCTTCGAAATCAAACTTAGACTTGATTGTCGAGGATGCACAAGTTGCAGAAAGTACAAATCAAGATAACTCCTACTTTCTGAATACGGCTGCCATGGGACCAACTGTTGGCGGAGCAAGTATGAACCAAGGCTCGCCGGCTAGTCCTGGTTACCCAGTTTCAGAGATGACCGATTCATTCCTGTCATACACGTTTGGCCAGACAAGTCTGTCAAACCCTCGCAGCCCCCTCAAACCCACGCTGACATTCATGTCCACAGACTCTGGTGTTTCGCGAACATGGTCGAACTCGGCGCTGTTGAAGAACTTCCATGCCCGTATGCTGCTGACCAGTTCCATTACATCGAATTCATCCAACAGGCATGTGAACCTAGCTACGCTAAAGCGGTCGTTTAGTCTTCGTCCCGGAGAGGGAGAGCGTTCCACTTACGTCCAGACTATTCGAAGGAATGCAGGTACTTCTTACAACGATACTGGTCCTGGCAAATGGAAGTTGCCCACTGGCATTATGCCCGTGGACAAAAAGAGTTTATACCTCCAGACAAGCAATAAGTTCAATCGTGGAGGTAGCGGGGCTCGCACGAAGAAGGCTAGCGGAGTAGGGTTGAAGCATGGCCATTTACAGCCACGTATGCTCGCGGCAGAGGTCGGCGATAATGATGATAGCGGTAAGTTTGGGTCATTGGGTCGTTCGAGTACAGTCAACACAGTCGTCAACACCCTCACCGCACCCTCTCCCATCCAGAAGGTGATCAGCCCTGTCACCTCGAAATCGTCCAATCCCTCGGTTCTAGGTGGAATATCCAGAGAAAGCTCCCTCAATCGGTCCAAATCTCTTGCGTCGGGTTCTACTAATAATGATCTTCAAAGTGTGCAAACCAAGGATTCCAAATTATCCGGAACGGAAAGCGAGGTCTCGTCAATGAACTCCGATGGCTCGATCTCCGAGTACAAGTTTGGGGATGGCTACTACCAGCATCCAGGATACAAGTACGACGATGTACCAGAAGCTGGAAGTCACAGTCCTTCTACAGAAGATTATACCATGCATCCAAGCTACGATGATATTGACGACATTGACGAAGATTCCGAGGAGGAAGAGAAGCCACGGCTATTCCTTGCAAACCCTGATCTGTCGAGTGAGGAAGATTAAAGGTAAGAAAGCTGGTGCGTAATCACATAATTTGCATTTTAATAATGATTAGTAGTAAGTAAGAGCAGCAGGGTAGTATCATATGGTAAAAGCACTGCCATAGGCAGGAAAAGAACTCGGACACCACTGAAATCAGTGTTGATCTCACATAGAGCACGTGACCTCGATCACGCGCCATTTTCTCGATCAAATCCTCCAGGTGTTAATTCCAAAACTCAAATACTATCAACTACACCTGTCCCAATTCAACGGTGAATTGTGTTTTCAATCCGATTGCAATAACCTGAAAACTCCTCTTCTCCGTATTTGCCATGTCTGATGCCGGATACACGTTGATTTACGAGCCCAACACTGCGGCTAAGTCGTCGGTCAGCGAGTTGAAAACATTATTGGAAAAGTCAAAGGATGACGTGAAAATTGCCACCATGAAGCGTATCATCATTGCGGTTCTCAATGGTGACTCCATGCCAGACTTGTTGATGCACATCATTCGTTTCGTGATGCCCTCCAAGAACAAAGAATTAAAGAAGTTGTTGTATTTTTACTGGGAGGTGTGTCCCAAGTTGGATCAGCAGGGGAAGATGAGACATGAGATGATTCTCGTATGTAATGCCATCCAGCACGACTTGCAACACCCCAACGAGTATATCAGAGGTAACACTTTGCGGTTTTTGTGCAAATTGAAGGAACCAGAGTTGTTGGAGACTTTGGTGCCCAACGTGCGCCAATGCTTGCTTCACCGCCACGCTTACGTGAGGAAGAACGCAGTCTTTGCTCTCTACTCCATCTTTAAGGTGTCGGACCACTTGATCCCCGACGCGCCAGAGTTGATTTACAGCTTTTTGGCTGAGGAGTTTGACTCCGTTTGTAGGAGAAACGCCTTCGTGTGTTTGGGCGAGTTGAATAGAGATGCCACCTTGCAGTACATCCAGGAGAATATCGCTTCCATCGAGACCTTGGATCCTCTCTTGCAATTGGCGTTTGTAGAGTTCATCCGAAAAGATTCGGCGTCTTCTGCTTCCTTGAAGCTGCAGTATGCCCAGTTGATCACCGAAATCATTGAGTCGTCATCGAATGTGGTTGTTTATGAGTCTGCGGTGACTTTGACCGTCTTGTCGTCATCCTCCCAGTCCATATTTTTGGCTGGTACCAAGTTCGTCGAGTTGGCCGCAAAGGAATCCGACAACAATGTCAAGATCATTACCTTGGAGCGTATCAACGATTTGAACAAGAAGTATCCTGGCGTCTTGCAGGGCTTGTCCTTGGACATCTTGGGTGTCTTGTCGACCCAGGACATCGACGTTCGTAGAAAGGCCCTTGACGTGACGCTTCTGCTTGTGACTAGCAGAAACGTCGAGGACGTGGTCAAGTTGTTGAAGAAAGAGTTGCTGAGATCCTCCACGACAAGCGAGGACAAGGGATCCGAATACAGACAGTTATTGATCAACGCCATCCATCAGCTCGCAATCAACTTCGGTGAGGTGGCTACCAATGTCATTGACTTGTTGTTGGAGTCCATTGGTGATCTCTCCACAAGCGCTGCCTATGATGTGGTGACTTTTGTCAAGGAAGCTGTTGAAAAATTCCCAGATTTGAGAGGGCCGATCATCCACAAATTGATCCAGTGCTTACCAGATGTCAAGTCTGGAAAGGTTTTCCGCGGTGCTTTGTGGATCTTGGGTGAGTATTCTGCAGATGACTCCTCTGTCAAGGAGGCTTGGAAATTCATTAGATCCAGTATTGGTGAGGTTCCCATCTTGGCCAGCGAGAAGAAGAACTCTGAGTCTAAGGACAACGAAGATGAGGAGAATGGCGACCTGGACGTTGTTTCCAAACCCAAGAAGGGCCCTGTCGTTCTTCCGGACGGGACTTATGCTACAGAGAATGCTTTGACTGCAGAAATTAACACTTTCGAAGACGAAGATGTTACTCGTATCAGAAATCTTATCTTGGCGGGCGACTTCTATTTGGGTGCTGTGTTATCCTCCACATTGGTAAAGCTCGTGTTGAGATTGACCCAGATTCAAACTGCAGAGAAGTTTGTGAATGCATTGAAAGCAGAGGCTTTGTTGATCATGGTTTCTATTTTGAGAGTTGGAGAATCCACATACGTCACTAAAAAGATTGACGAGGACTCTGCTGATAGAATCTTGGCCTGTATTAAGTTCTTGACTGATGAACAAGACAGCAAGTTGATTGCCCAGGGATTCTTGGAGGACACCAAGGACGCATACAAGGCACAAATTGTCAGCGAGCAGACCAAGAAGTCGAAGGCTGAGGCAAAGGACTTCCACGAGAATGCCGAGCAAATCGATGACGCAATTCTTTTCAGACAATTCGAAAAGACCAACGCCTCTACCAAGGGCCACTCTGATGATCTCCTTTTGGCATCAGGTGCCTCTGCCAAGGTTGAAGAGTTGTCTTCCAGATTGAACAAGATCTTGCAATTGACCGGATTTTCTGATCCAATCTACGCTGAAGCTTATGTCAAAGTGCATCAGTTTGACGTCACTTTGGATGTGTTGTTAGTCAATCAGACAACCACTACGTTGAGAAACTTATCTGTTGAGTTTGCCACACTCGGAGACTTGAAGGTCGTTGACAAGCCAGCAACTGCAAATATTGGACCACATGGATTCCACAAAATCTCCGTCACGGTGAAGGTGACATCAGCAGACACGGGTGTCATATTTGGCAACATCGTGTACGATGGACAACATTCTGACGAGTCCACCATTGTAATCTTGAACGACGTGCATGTGGACATTATGGACTACATCAAACCCGCCACATGTACCGAAAGTGCCTTCCGTAAGATGTGGAACGAGTTTGAGTGGGATTACAAGATCACCATCAAGTCGCAGATGGGATCTTTGAAGGAATACTTGGAAGAATTGATGGCCGGCACAAACATGAACTGCTTGACGCCTGGTGCTATTGTCGGAGAGGAGTGCCATTTCTTGGCTGCCAATTTATACTCGCGCTCTTCATTTGGAGAAGATGCATTGGCCAACTTGTGTATCGAGAAGCAGGCCGACGGCCCTATTATTGGTCATGTCAGAATAAGAGCGAAGGGACAGGGATTGGCCTTGTCGCTTGGAGACCGGGTTGCATCTATTTCGCGCAAGAGCAAGGTGTCTGAACTTTCGAAGGTCTAGGCTTCTGTTCTAATCTATTTCTATTGTATAAACTCCATTGAGTCAAATAAAAGTTCTTTTAGTGAGTGAGTAGCATTATCATTTGGACAGTAGATAAGAATGTGAGTATATGAAAGCGAGCACCCTATCCTGATTCTGGGCCTTGGTCTGCTTCTCTTTATCGGTAGTAGCCAAATTATCCCCCTCGTGAACACCGATTATGTTCAATAACTCAATGTTGGCGTCAACACTGTACTCTTCGTACGCATACCTCAGAAAGAGGTACACCAAGCTATTAAACAACGACAGAAAGTCGCCGCTCAACGTAGCCGTATGCAAGTTTCTATTGAGATTGTAGATGGAGTAGTCGATTGCCAGTGATGGAAACCGCGTGGCTAGGCGATCCATCTCAAGTGGAGTGCATTCCACCAAGACATCTAAATGATAGTTCTGGGATTTTAGTGTGAATGGTTCGACCTTGGCGAAATTGTTAATTTTGCTGTTCAATAAGAACGCTAAGTAAACAGCGACCCCCAGGGTCTGCTTGAGGTTCCCGTATACTGTGACAATTCTGTCGACATTTAATGGAGTTTTGTCTGAGATGGAGAACGAGCTGATTCCAAAATCTTGCCGGAGTTCATCCTGAACCTCGGCAGTGAAGTAGTCTGTCTCCGAGTCACACATGACTAATTTAATACATGAGGCAACATTCTGGTCCTCTGGCACCAGTAATTTCTGGAGGTACTGCTTGACCTTAATCGGATCTACGACAATGTTGGACGGCTGGGGGAGATCTGGGTCTTCAAACACTAGAAGGTCCGATACAGTACTGGTAGATGGTGATTCCTGTCTCCTCTTTCTGGTTAATCGAGATGTGGGCCTAGACTTCAGGAACATTGGAGATAGCTGGAGATCTTGGAGTGCAGATGGAGGTTCAAATCGAAGTGTAGAAAACGCGCACGTGACTGCAAAAAATGGAGAACAAATCCGTGCACCAGGTACCATCTCATCCCAGAAAAAAGCATCGAGCATTTTTCCAAATCCCACAAAAGTTACAATGGCCAAGAAAGATAAGGTTGAAGAGTCCGGCGAGGACAACTACGACACGAGAATGGCTGCTGTGTTGCCATTCGCCAAGCCACTTGCTCCAAAGAAATTGAACAAGAAGGTTCTCAAAACTGTCAAGAAAGCATCTAAGGCTAAGCATGTCAAGAGAGGTGTGAAGGAGGTGGTCAAGGCGTTGAGAAAGGGCGAAAAAGGGCTTGTCATTATCGCTGGTGACATCTCTCCACCGGATGTGATCTCCCATATTCCAGTTCTTTGTGAAGATTCTGCGGTACCATTTGTGTTCATTCCATCAAAGGAAGATTTGGGATCTGCTGGTGCAACTAAGAGGCCCACCTCGTGTGTGTTCATTGTTCCAGGTGGAGGAAAGGCCAAGAAGAATGCAGACAAGACCGAGGAGTACAGAGAGGCCTTCGACGAGGTTGTGAAGGAGGTTAGCAGATTGGAGTAAATGGACCATTTTCTTCATTTCAAAATGGTCCATGTGGCCAGCAGGCAGGCATGAACAGCAAGCTTGATTGTAAATTAACGGCATTATTTCTCATATATCTGTAATTGGATAATACATGAATCAATTAGAAAGGGACAGTAGAGAGCGATGGAGAGACCGAGGGAGTAGAGACGGCCAGAGTAGAGACAGATAGAGTAGAGACGGATGGAGTAGAGAAATAGAGAGTGGAGAAGGAATGGTTAATTGTGACTGGCATTTTCAACCCTTGACGTTCATGCAACACCACAACCTGAAGACTATTCAAAAGCTTACGCAAACCTCGTCAGTCGAATACAATTCATACGAAACTCGATAAAATTAATAAATTCACTAATGTTTAAACTACTCATCGTCGCTGACAATAGCCAAGTGGTTCCTCTCAGAATCATCGTCAGTCTCGGACTCTTCTCTTGCGTCTTTCCGAGTGTAGTGCCAAGCCAAAAGCGTCATGATAATTCCAAAAGCATTCAAGCACGCCGTATATGTGAATCCAATGTGGTATCGTGGCTTGTCCTTGGTGTTCCACACAAAGATGGGAACCCAAGCACCTGTAACGTATGCCAATGTGTTAGTGCAAACAACAACAAAGTTTCTCTTCATGTCATCGTGGAAGAGAAGTCTATTGACCCATGAGAAAATAAAGGGCTGACCGAATGAAGGAGGGATACCAATCAAGAAGTAGCAGAACCAGTGGAGGCCACGTGGAATTTGCCAGTGGGCAAGCAACGCACACCCAATCATCAGTGGAATGAAAAAGCCAAGTACATAAAAGTGATTCTTCTTTCCTCCTATAAAGTTGTGGGAGTACGCCAATACCAAAGTGGTGAGGATAGCAGCAGCACTAACAATTGTAGGGAAAGTATTGTAGACGTAACTGCTCACCTTCAAGTCAAGCTTCATCCATGTGGTAAACGTTGGCTGCGAATAAGCAGCACAAGAGTTATTGTAGGCCAAAAATAAGAAAGGGAAAATGTAGAGGTGCCAAGTGTTGAAGAAAGATTTGATCTTGGGCCAGGTGTACTTCTCCCGAGTATTCAACTGGGCTCCAATACGTCTTCTTCTCTCCAACCCAACGAGTCGGTCTTCCCGGGTGAAGTACCAGGCATCAGTGGTGCTTGGGGTGTTCGGATCGACGGCCATAGTGTATATACCTACTGGCACGGAGATGACAGCATCAAAGACAAACATCCACTTAAATGGAGGCATCGATGAGTGGGCAAATCTCTTCAATAGTGCCTGCTGTAATGGACCTGAAATTAGACCGGCAGCATTTCCTGCCACTGCAAAGTAGGCACTTCGAGTGGAAAGCTCAGCAGCACTGTAGTTGCTGCCCACCAAGTACTCCATTCCAGGAAAGAAACCAGATTCCAACAATCCAAGGAAGAACCTTAATGCGTACACTGAAGGCAAGTTCTTACAAGTGATCATTAGCAATGTCAACAAGCCCCACGAGATCTCCAACGCTCCCAAGTAGTATCTTGCAGAGACTCTGTGCAAGATGAGATTGGAAGGAATTTGCCCGATAATGTAGCCAATGGTCCATAATGTCACCATGTAGTTGTACTGGTTGTTCTCCATGTGGAAGTAGTCATCCATGCCGTTGACATAGGCCGTGGCAATGTTCGACTGGTTCAAGTTCTTAATGAAGTAGCCAAACATGGAGGAACTCAACAAGAAAAAGTCTAGCTTAGCCAAGTACTTCTGCTCCTTTGGATGCTTGCCTGTTCCGTCCCAAAAGAACCTTCGAATCTTGAAGAGCAATGACTTCTCTCGTCTTTCAATCTCCTTATTTGATAACTTCACATCGAGATCAATGTAGGGGAAAAAATCCGAGATATCGGTTTCCTGGACATTTAAATCACCTCTTTTGACAGCCGAAGTACTCTCAGAGCTCTGATCTGAGTGATCAGCCATGTGTCCTCTGCGTTTGTAGGACTCTGTTATCTCAGGCCCTTCGAGAGCATTCTTGAGCCCCTTCCAAAATCCCATTATTGCGATTAATTTATTATTGAACCAGATCAATGTTGCCCTTTATATATTCCGATTACTAAGTTCCTGACTATATTAGTTGATCGGAATGTGGAATGATCACAAGTGTGGGCCAGGCCATGTGCATTACGGAATCCTTGCAGGAACCCCGAAATCACCTAACGCTCTCCTAATCATAAACTGAGTAATCATTGGCCAATTACCGGGGGTATGTGCATGTCTTATTTCCCCAGATGATCTGTGGCTGTACTGTGGTCCCTACCTTTTTGCAGCCACACTCGATCATTTATAATACACAGGATAAGACTATTTGAGTAAGCACTTTGCATTAATTCTTTGGAAAGAACGCTATAGTAGAGTCGGAAGTATCTTGAAGCCGAAAATTTCATATCTATCAATCTATAAATTTATAACAAAAATGTTGGTTAATTTCACACAATCTGGCTAACTAGAACTATTCACGAAGCGAGCGACCGTATGTACGAGATCACTAGATGCGCGTTGTTGGGTGATCAGACAGCCTCCTTTTGAGGCGGAACACCATTCTTAATCGTAAGTATCAAGTCTTGTCGATACGTACACAAAGAGGGTAAACTACTTTATTTCGTTGTATATCGAAGGATTGATGGCCCACATTGGAGCGGACCGTTAGCCTTTCAATTGAACTAGGCTAAGTCTGGGAAGTATTGGTACGTCAAGTATGCACATGCTTAGAAATGTCATACCCTGGTTGTCGCTTATTGATTGACCACATTGTCGATTCAAGTGGTTTTGTGCCTCAGGCAGGGCCCCTTCAACAGTGCAGGCCTGTTGTGGCATTTTTGTTTCTGGGACCTCAAAGAACTGATTACATAGACCAACCAGTCTTCAAAATTAGAATTTATCATGATTCCGTCACTTGTCAAGCATGGCATTGTCATTACCGTTGACTGAATCTTAGTAGTGCCTAAATTTTGCCTCAAATACATATTCTTGGTGGAAGAATCGGGAATTAACCATGCCTAACCGCATTTAACTGCCATTTTCAGTCCCCGTCCCTGCAATCGTCGTGTGCCCTTGGGCCTGTCTTATATGTTCTAGCCAGAAATTATCATTGTCGAAGTGACGCATGCTAGCCATAATCTTCATTAGTGTATCAAGTTTCTGATACATATTTTTATTCATAAAGTCATTGAGATTCACATCTTAATGTTCAAAGCTATGCAACGGCCTGCTATGGGCCCTTCATCACATCCGCACTAAAGCCAACTGCAGAAATATCGTGAAAGTGGTCAGATCCTGGGCCATGTAGATAGCCGCAGGGACACTCAAAAGGCGAGATACTTGTGTCCATGTTGTCGTCTGTGCTGTCATTTGTGCTGTCATTTGTGCTGTCAATTATGCTGTCATCCATGCTGTCGATTGTGCTGTCAATAGTGCTGTCGACTGTTTGCAATGGAGTCATGGTGCCGTCCAGTCTGATCTCAGTACCGATTTTGGTGATCACCAAACCTTCAGGGGCACTAGCTGAGACCACCTTTCTGCGTTTTGACTCAGGCAAGCTTAGGGACATTTTAAGCAAAAGAGATATTAGAAAGTTGAAGTGGAGATACTTGATCAAAAACGATTTTGCAATGCCAGCGAAGGTTGCATAGGCTGCAGGAAAATATGGGGACCTCGTTGCTCATCCCCGAATAGGAAGTGTCTTGCGGTTTCCGTCCGCCACAATTTTTGATTGCCAGTAAAAGGAAGTTGGTTAAATGAAGGGTTTGACGACTGCGTTTGCTATACATCTGCGGCTGCTTTTCATGAAGTTCGATAAGTCAATTGTCCTTGTGAGTTGCTGTTCCTATATCCACTCACACTTACAATGCCAGTAGTTTGTTTCAGAGCCACCAGAATATTTCTAATATCCGTCGCAGCAAACCATTAATTCATCTCCAACTTCCACATTTCTTCATATTTCCTTTAGATCCTTCGTGATATCTTCACATACGACCTGCACATAACAACACAGCCTGACGCTGTTCACTGTCATCCTTGTGCCAAATCCGCCTAAAACTTACACAACATTCATCATGGGAATCAAAAAAATGTTTTCAAAGAAGGAGCCAACAGAGCAGGAGTTAATCAATGAAATGCAGAAGGTCGGCATCTCCACAAAGACTACGGGCAGCCGCCAAGAGAAGTTTGGTGCCTTTAAGAACTATGCCCAAGAGAGACTGAGCATGAAGCCGGCTTTTGCGCCTGTGAACCCGTACTCCAATATGAACGCTTCGCTGAACAACCCATATGCCCAAAATGGGAACGACGGAGCTAATGATAGCAGCGGAAGTGCCGGATCAAACCCTTACGGGAGCCAATCCAATGGTCAGTCTAATCCTTATGGCGGACAGTCTGGCCAGCCCGGACAGCAAAATCCTTACGGAAGCGGCCGCTCAAACCCGTATTCCAGTGCCAGGAACGGCAGTGGAGCCGAGTCACGCCCCCTGGAACCTTCAAACCCCTACGCAACGAATAGAAGCCAGGGCAACCAGGACAATGGAGCGTCGCCTTATGGCCGTTCACAGGGTAGAGCCAAGGCTAATGGCGGAAATACAGCGGCTTCTCCATATGAGACTGCCAGTTCTAGAACACAGGGCAAAAGCCTGACCAGTGCCTATCGAGGTAGAGGAGACGAGGAGCTGATTCTCGACTTGAATGCAATTCCAACAAACCAGCCAGCTGTCCAGTTGAGAAGACCTATTCAGCGTGCTCGAATGGATGATACAGATACTTTGGACTTGAATGAAGAAGATGATTTGAATGTGGAGGATGATTTGAATGTGGAAGTGGACGACTTCTTGCCAGAGCAGGAACAAGTCAATTCCGAAGACGAAGAGATTGAATCCATCAAGCAAGACATTCGCTTCACGAAACAGGAGTCTGTGGTCCTGACAAGAAACACCTTGAGAATGGCTCAAGAAGCGGATGCCTCGGGTGTCAACACATTGGGAATGTTGGGTTCCCAGTCAGAAAGGTTGTACAACGCTGAACAGAATTTACTTTTGGCAGACACCCAGACGAAGATTGCTGACGACAAAGTGTCAGAGTTGAGGAGATTGAATCGGTCGATATTCGTTCCAGCGACGGGAAACCCATTCAACAAGAAGCTGAGATTACGTCAGCAGGAGGCTAAGATGAAAACACAGAAAGAGCAGGAAAAATACTTGAGAGAAACAAACAGAAAGGGTATGTACGCGAGCGAGCAGCGGGTGAAGCAAGGAATAACCAACAATGCAACCAGCTCGGACACGTTCAACAAATACCAGGACGAAAAATACTTGCTGCAGGCAAAAAGATACCAGTTCGATGCTGACTCTGAGGACGACGAGATGGAAAAGGAGATCGGCTCCAACTTGGACCAAATCTCAAGTTACGCTAAGAAGTTACAGACTACGGCGACGACCATGAGCCAAGAGGTTGATGCACAGAACGCACGCTTGCGCCAGATCGAGGAGGATGCCGACCGCTTAGACATTAATGTTCATCTCAACTCGACTCGCTTAAACAACATTCGTTAGATGGCCGAACTCAAGTTTGAGATCCTGGACTATACTTCAGGGTATTACAAATTGGGACGCTCATTACTTTGGGATTCCAACTGGCGGATCACCGAACCCATGAGCGAAATCACCGAATTCGGCATTCTGACGAGACTCTCTTTGTCGTTATGGTGACTTCAGATGGGTGACTAGTATGTCACGAGTATGTCACGCACTTGGATTTGATGTGTGCAACTGGCCTGCTTCTCAGTTCATGAGCGTCCAATTTGAGCATCGCTTTCTTCACTCATGTTTGCATCGAACATGAGACAAAAAAAATAGTGGCTTCTTGCTCTCAGATTATCATACAGTCTACATAGCTAGCTGAAATTCGGCCCCTGCGCAGACTCTTTCCTCCAGTTGACCACCTGGACCCAACCATGACCTTGTCACTGCCAGCTCCAAGCTCGCTTCATAATGTGGTGAAGTCTCATTCTCCTTAGAGGTGCCATTTGGCCACTTGAATATTAATTCTTGTTCAGTTGGTTCTGCTGCTACTGAGGATATTCTCTTTAGAATTAAGCATGTGGAGAATCAGGTCTTGGTGACGGAAGTCTGACAATATTAAATCGTACGCTTACCAAGACGGAAGGACCTATTATAGAAGTGTGAATTCGACAGCCAGTTGAACACTGTATTATTGCCAATGTCTCCACCACTGTGGCCCCATCATTTCATGATCGTCTTGGGAAATTGACGCTATAACCGCTTGTTTCTAGTGTGGCCTCGGTGCCCAGTTGAAGTTCAGCGCTATTGTTGCCGTTGGTACTTTGTTTTGCTGCCAACTTGAAGTAGGAAATAATGGTATAAGAGTTAGAGCGAACAGGACTTACGTACGGTCCCGTGTTGAAAGTAGAATGTATGAACTTCTTTATCATTCCCCTTTTCGGCGGTTTATCTGCATACCTCATTTGAACTACAACTAGAAGAGACATAGGGTATGGGGCAAAGCAAGAATATCAATTTCTCGAGGCAGAGACTTTATAAATTATCTGGCCCGTCACAGTCTACCTTTCCTGGTTAAATTCCCCTGCTGGATGTCATTTCGTTGGTGCTAATTTCCGCGTCGTCTCCTTAAGCCATTGTCCTACTATTCCTGTGTGAAACATTCTAAGTTGCTCTACTTATTAAAGACAAAAACGTTGAACTGGGATAATTTAACAACAAGAACTCATTCTACCCTGGAGATCCCAAAATCCACCGCCAATTGCAATCAAAACTTCCCCATTCTTGCCTATTCCACCACTTTGTGCTACATTGAAGCAACCGACTGTACATAACACACTCCGGATATAGGAAATAATTCGAGATCAATTGCCTATCTTCCGAACTAGAAAAGGACATGCTGCATTATCATGTCAAGGAGACATTCCTCGTGGGCAGGGCGCTATTGAACTTCACCTCGATCTTCGTGTCGCTTGGGGTGTTTCTCTTCGGCTTCGAGCAGGGGTTAATGTCATCATTATTGACGAACAAGTACTTTAAGAATTACTACAACAACCCGTCACCCGCTGAGGTGGGTACCATGATAGCCATCTTGGAAATTGGTGCATTGTTTTCCAGTTTCGAGGCTGGCAAAGTGGGGGATAAAATAGGCCGCAGAAGGACCATTCGGTACGGATCGTTCATCTTCGTAATAGGTGGCTTGATACAGGCCACTTCTCCAAATATCATCATCTTGGGTGCTGGAAGACTCGTAAGCGGTATTGCCATTGGATTTTTGACTACAATTATTCCCTGCTATCAGCTGGAGATCAGCCCCCCTTCTGATAGAGGATTCTATGCATGTTTGGAATTTACTGGTAACATTGTGGGCTATTCCACTAGTATTTGGGTGGATTACGCATTTTCCTTCTTGGAGAACGATTGGTCATGGCGTCTGCCTTTGTGGGTCCAGGTGGTGATGGGCTCTTTGCTCTACTTGGGTACTTTTGTCATTGTGGAGACTCCTAGGTGGCTCTTGGATCACGACGAAGACATCGAGGGGATGATTGTGATCAGTGACTTATATGCTGATGGAGATGTAGAGGATGAGGTTGCCAAGTTAGAGTACAGGCAAATCAAGGAGAATGTGTTGATAGCCAGAGTGGAAGGAGGCGAAAGATCGTACAGATATATGCTTACAAAGTATGCCAAGCGTGTGTCTGTCGCCTGTTTCTCACAAATGTTTGCACAAATGAACGGTATCAATATCATTTCCTACTATGCGCCAATGATCTTTGAGAGTGCTGGCTGGTACGGCCGATCTGCCATTTTGATGACCGGAATTAATTCCTTGGTGTACTTGGCAAGTACAGTCCCGCCATGGTACTTAGTTGATGGCTGGGGACGCAAGCCATTACTTTTGACAGGCGCAGTTGTTATGGGCGTCTCTCTCTTTTTGATTTCATATTCGTTATTCTTAAACGATACCTACACTCCGCAGGTCGTGGTGAGTCTTGTTATCATTTTCAATGCGGCTTTCGGGGCCAGCTGGGGTCCTATTCCATGGATGATGAACGAAGTTTTGCCTAACTCGGTCAGATCAAAGGGTGCAGCAATGTCCACTGCTACCAACTGGCTCTTCAACTTCATTGTAGGAGAGATGACGCCCATCTTGTTGGATCTCATTACCTGGAGAACTTACTTGATCCCAGGTTGTTCGTGTATCCTCTCATTCCTATGCGTGCACTACTTGTTCCCGGAGACCAAGGGCTTGTCGTTGGAGGAGATGGGATCGGTGTTTGACGATTCATCTTCGGTGTTCTCATTCCATTCTGGCTATAATGCGGGGAACAATGCCTACGGATCCACCGACAGCGAATCCCGGCAGGGGGTCGTAGACGGCTCACTTTTGTCTGGAGAAAGTTCGCTGCGTCCTACGGCAGCACAAAGAGCTAGAAATCCAGTGTCCATGAGATCGGAGATGGACGGGCTCATTACTGGAACTCCGACAATTCCACATATTTCAACCACCGAAGTGTTGAAACCAGTGGCTTCGGATGTGTCCTCCTTGCATGATGACAGTGCTACGGAGCCACCGAGTGTGGAGGCCATCATCGCATTCAAGAGAGAAAAAGACGCAGCATCGTGGTGGTCTAGGGTCAAGTCGAGATCTGCAGATTACGAAGCGTTGGATTAGAAGAGAAATAAATTAGACATGAAGATAGTTATGCAGTTTCTATTGGAGAATGTTACGTAGCCACCCCATTTCGCGCCCACATACCAGGGGCAAACTTGTAAATCTGGTCTACCTGCAGGCTGCTGTATGGTCGACCTATTTATGGCTGAATTGACATTCCTGAAGCGTGAATGCTATTGGGATTGCTATTATCAGCGGGGAAACTTGATAATGTGTTAATGTGCCCCACAATGTGAATTTGATAGCATTCTGGTTCGAGGTTGGCACAGTACCAGACGCAAAGCACCACATCTGGCAACCCAACAACCCGATACTATGCCGACCCAACTAACATGTGGGAGAGAATTTCTTCCCGATGAACGCATACAGAAGCAGAATAACGTCATTATGTAAACTGTACGGCATAAAGTTCAGGAACGCAAATATTATATAGAAATCTACATACAAGCAGTACAGGGCTCTCGACGTTTTCGTCATATATTGTTTGAACAGGGCATGTTCGCCAACTCTATATAATAACGGGTCCTCCCAGACTTTGACATACCATATCCTGGATTCAGGCACCATTCACTTGTTTCACTCTCACTAATGTCGTTGCTAGTTGACACAGACGTCTCCGTCACCTTGATGGCCACACAAAGTGCCTCAGTGACGCTTCTACTGGGCTTACAACAGTTGACTTCGTTGCCACCAGAGTTGGCGAACAAAAACGACAACCACTCGGGCTCTTCCGCATTAACAGCCTTTAACTTGGCCAACGACACACAGGTCGCATCGATGTCGCTGGGCTCCCGCAACCTGACAACTTCGAGCGTGCACAGTGGTGCAGAACATATGCCGAAAAGAGGCATTCTTCTTGCAGTTTATATGGCATGTGCGGTTGTGTTTGCTTCGGTGCTCTAATAATAATGATAATGATGATGAACAGAAACGCAAATGGACAATAGGTAGCATCTTGATACAGATCAAGCGTTCAAATTCGCTATATCGTGCTTGGCTTGGGTTTGATGCTTGTCCGCTTAATGAGGTCATGCGACATGTAGATTCCCAGTGCGGACTGAGACGATTGCAGGATACAATATTCGAGAGAATACGTCTTTTAGAGATATATATGGAGATAGGAGGGATGATCATTCTGGAATGGAATACTCTCTTCTGGGATCATTTGCTGTTTTGGCACTGACATTCTCCTTCAGAATGGCCCCAATATGAGCAATTGACACTGGTGAGCGTCAGGGATAGTTATGGAAGAGAGGTCGCAATTTGGATTCAATTTCCTTTCTCTAAATTTTTTTTAATAAAGGTAACATTACGCAATCTAAATGTCGACGCCGTGCTTACATGCACTAAATCGTGCATGAGATCCTCTCACTGGAAAAGGAATGAGCGTTTCCGAGTTTGTCGGACTCTAAACTTCTCTGCATCTGAATACACTTTTCAACCTTAAACTGTTTGAGTTTGAAAACTTTGCTAAAAAAATCCCTACAGGTAGTCGATCAAACCAAGCTCTAGGCACCAGTCCTTGAAAAAGGCCTTGAATGTCTCAACACCAATTCCCACCTCCTTGTAACCCGCTGCTGCACGAATACTGTGCATACTGAGCTGTGCAAGCCCCACGTCTATGACTCGGGCTCCTGTGTCAACGGCAAGCATCGGCCCAATGGTGCCCCCAGAGGGCATATCATTTCTAATATGGAACTGTTGCAATGTTAATCCGTTCTTGGCAGCCACAGCTTCCATCACGGCAATTCCAATCAGGTCCGTCATCACATGGCCATTGGCATCCTTTTTCAAGGTGAGACCGATATTTGGAAGTGGGAAGTGGTGGGTCAAATACGCGGAAGTGAAGTTTGGATTGAGCAAGTGGGTCACGTCTGCAGAGAGAATGATGGAATTGGCGAAAGCAACCTTTATGTCTGCATGTGAATAGCCTAAATCAGAAGCCATCCGCTCGACAACGCTGTTGAGGAATTTGCCCTTGGCACCTGTCCTAGTGGCCGACCCTATCTCTTCATTGTTAGCCAAGTACACAATTGAGCATCCAGAGTAATTAGCCAAGTCAAGCGTGGAAGATAACTCAAGAAGGCCGAAAATGGCACTGAAGGAACAAAGGCGGTCATCAATTCTGGGTGCAAACATAAAATCATTCTTGATTCCCCCTCTCACCGCTGGCTGGACATCAAAAAGCTCAAGATCCAATGCTACCAAGTTAGAGATACTGGTCTGTGCAAGATTAGCCACATAGCGAAGTAGCATTAGTGAGTGCTTCCCATACAAGGGAGATGCCAATTCTTCTCTGGTTGCAGGTTCGTCTTTTCCAAACGCCATAACCGGTACCATTCTGGTTTCCTTATTGTAAGTGTGTGAAGCAGCAGCACCAAAATGCGGAGCCAAAGTTGGGATTCTGCAAATAGCATGCTGACCCGATGAAATGAGCTTGGGAAATATTTTCTTTGTGGAGGGATCCCTCACAAGAACTCTGCCTGCAATTCCTAAATCTCTGTCCAACCACAAATGATTCAAGGACCCGGAATACGGAGCTACACCAAGAAGCTCATAACCTTCAACAGGACTTTTGAGGGATGAGGGCTTCAACTTGGCGGTGAGAGCATCGATATGGGAGCCAATAATACCAAAACCATTCTGCGGTTTCCATTTCCCTCCAACAACTATTGCGACCATGGATTGCAGGTCTCTGGTCGAGAAATAAAGGCCACCATTTGGATCAAACTTGAAAGGCTCTTTCTCGGCTAGAAATGTATAATTCAGATCCTCCAAGATCTTGGAAAAGTAATCAATTGCATGGTAGGTGGTTGGTACAGTGTTAGTGAAGTGCATGTACCTTGAACAGAAATCTGCGTAGAAACTCTCTGGATTAGATAGCGGCAATTCTTCTGATAATTCTGTAGCCTTCTCAACAATGGTTTCACAGTCAATAGCGGCTGTCGGGTCATCATGGGCTTCATTTTCATTCACTTTACTGCCATAATACACCTTGCGATAAACATTTGCATCGCTGCTGTAGTCTTTCTCCAGCTCAGTAGATTCAACATCGGAGGACAAAATCTCATCATACAGGAGCATCACAAACGACTCTGTGAGTCGATTGAGGTTATCATTAGTATCAGGCTCCATGAGGAAAGACGATTACTGGTAATTATAAAGATGACCAGCACGATAAGATA
The DNA here is from genome assembly GCA_030557965.1 of Sungouiella middelhoveniana. Taxonomy (NCBI): domain Eukaryota; kingdom Fungi; phylum Ascomycota; class Pichiomycetes; order Serinales; family Metschnikowiaceae; genus Sungouiella; species Sungouiella middelhoveniana. The sequence continues at coordinate 631,694 of JANIJQ010000003.1, read as the reverse complement.
GTTGAAGCGGCGCGCCGGATGTACAGTATCACGTGAATAAATGCCCCTAAAGTACAACCCTGCACTTGGTCCACCAGATTGTGGTTTGTCACCATATTTCCGTTCTCGAGGAATAGCTAATGGCATGCGCGTTCACTTACATTAGCGATTGGTCATATTGCTGAAAAACCTCTACTAGTCGTAGACACTCACCTAAATCCATTTCAACTCCTTTGTTTCCTCTTGGCTGTACTGGTTAGAGATTCGACATATTTCAGGCTGTTCGCTGCATTATTCCGCTTCTAACATTGTCCTACTGATCAGCATTGTGGTGTTTCACTGCATGATTCCACTTCAACATTGTTGCGCTATGCGGCATTATTTACCATATCTGGGTGTAATTGTTTAGAAATGATACAATACGGCATATAGCATTTGAGGTAAGTATGCGCACTTCTAAAATTCTCGATAGAGTACAAGCACCGTGGCCTTGGCATTGTGAAGTACCTCATTGTGTATGGCATGAATAGGGCTAGCCGGTAAACATGGGCTCCTACTTCCGGACGCGAGCCAAGGTTCAACTGTAATCATGTCCACCATCGAAAGTTGCATCCACCTGGACTATTTCTTTGGTTTCTATATCCACTCTGCGCCAAGAGAGAGGTAGAGGTGGGATAAACAGTCGATGTGTAGATGATTGGGCAGATGTAGAGAGTATCATTTTGACAAAAGATTCAGACTCTGACTTCAGTATGCAAAGGATTTCCTCTGCTAATATTATTTCTTCTTTTATTTGGATCACGCCTAAAGTGGCATTCCGTCTTTTAGGTAGCCATAAAACTCTTCATATTTCAGGTGTCGCAGTCTATCAACGTCCACACAACTGAATAAACCGAAGCACGTGATCATTTGGGACCAGTTTCATGGCCACCAAACCTCACTGCCAATTCTTTAAATAAGAAAGCTCATGGACAACTCCACCATCGTATTTATCATCACACTAGTGGTAGCATTTGTGTTCCTAAGATGGTTGATCTCGCCCATCCCCCAGTCTGTACCCGAGGAATTCAACATTCCTGATCCGCAAAGTCTGAGTCACCGAAACCAACCATCAGCTCCACGAACACGTAATCGCACGTCCAGAGAAATCAATCCATCCATGATCGAAGTTGTCCGCGCAATAGCGCCCCATCTCACAACATCGCAGGTCCGATACAGCTTGGAGAGAACCGGATCCGTGGAAGCAACTGTCGAGGAATACATGGAAAACCAGAGCTTGCCGTTCCCGCCTGGTGAGTCGCCCATTGACCATGGTGCGGACGGCGACGCACACAATGTGGCTCCGCTGGGGGAAACGAAAAACTTAATTGAGAAATACGGATTGGATTTAAATGGAAACCACGACCAAGAAATATTGGAGACAACCGGGAAGTGGGGCAAGGACAAGAACGAGCGTCAGCAACTTCTACAGAAAAGGAGAGAGGAAATGATCCTCAAGGCTCGTAGGCGCATGGAGAAGTCCTTGACAAACGATGTCTTGAGTGACGATTAAGCAAGGAGAGTGTTCGGCATGGTCAAGTTGATGGCCAAGTGACAAAGGCAAGACAATAGAAGATCCTCGGAGGATCTGGCTTCCCTGTATACGTCTCGAGTGATGTGGCAATTTGTTACATTGTGGTCATTAATTCAGACTCCTGAATCTCGCGGGAACTTTTTCTTTTGCAATGCTTGCATGTCCCTTGACGAATGTTTATCAGTACAGTACAACGAGGAATCGGCTACATAGAAGAATGTCAATGGTATTTAAGATCGTCTTTGGATGTACCTATAGCTTTGTCGGCGATTTTGCATGTTGCTAGAACATGCGTGACACAACGAAAGCAACCTTAAGTAATCTTTAGATCCCAGCAATTTGACTGTTCCTTACTCTGTATTGCCGTTGCAATTCTAGACGAAATACGAGTGCACAATAAATGACAAACCGACCATCCTAAAATTACCTTGTGTTGGAAGCCTTACAACTTCCATATTAACTAACCCACCAGCAAGAAATCCCGTCCATCTCAAAGATGACGAGAGTCGATTCATTTCGAACAAACGACACCCGCTCCGGAAATATCTATCTGTCAAGGATAAAACGGGGAAGCATTTCGCGTTTCTCTTCATGTTCCATCCGAAATAAGAGTAGGAGCAATTCTTCTCTTCTTCGGAGGTTTTAACGACTCTACTTGTTGTTCTTTGCTTACCTCGTGTTCTGCTGGAGCATTGACAATGACGGGTTCAGCCAAGAATTGGGAAAGTAATGAGGGAGTAACCACAGTAGATGAAACAACCGAAGCAGATTTGTCCGCAGTTTCAGCAGCTTCATCATCTGAGATAACTATTGGCTCATCTCTGACACCTGTAGACGTAGGTGGCTCTGGGCACGACTTAATCTCTTTGGAGACAGACGATTTCAAAGTTTGAGGATTGTGCACCAATTCTTGGGCAGGCTTGTGTTCCCGTTCTTCTCCCAATTCCCGCTCTCTATCTTGGTCCGCTCTTGAGGTCTTGCCTGTCGCCGATTTGTCCACCGCTAATTCCTCTTGTTTCTTTTCTTCTGTCGACTTGACAAAGGCCTTGCCAAAGATTCCTTCCTCAAAGCCAATAACCGAGCAGAACCCCTCTGTCGACGAAACGATTATGCTGTGTCCGTCAAAATCCCAGCAAAGGTCTGTGATCGTCAAATAGTGGAGGTTAGTCAGAGATCCAATGGGACGCAAACTCTGAGTATCATACACAAAGACCGAGTCCTGGGTTGCCACAGCAAAGACCATTTTGTACGGGAGATTGAACGCTGAGAGGTCTGAAGTCGCTGATGCTTCGAATATAACAGGATTGAATGAAATAGCCACCGCAGGCTTCGGTAGGCCCGGCAAATGGCACACAGGAGGTTTGTTCAACCCGGAGCGAATGTAGATATAGACAGTGTTGAGACAGGTGGAGTCAGGACCTTCCTTATCGTCGCCAGTGTCATCATTTTTGTAGATTCCCAGTGGCGTTAGTAAAAGCGTCCCGTCCGGCGAAAAGGTTAACCTTCTGAAAAACGACTGCAAGGTCTCGGAATGATAGAGGAGCGACGAACGCTTTAGCCGTTTGAGAGCCTTCCCTGTGCTTGGAATTACTGCTGCAAGTGACTCGCTGGGCAACGTCTTGCGCTTTGGAGAGGTGAAGACGTGATGCACATGAGTCAGCGACGGAGGACTCATCGGATTGGCTACGGCAGGCGAAGAACGCGGAGAACCCTCAGTGGATGAGAGCACAGTCTCGGTGGCCAGGCCCGAGGATGTGTAGCCCAGCGTCAGCAACTTGGAAGAGGGGAGCTCTGCCCGAAGCACCTTGAAGAACAGCGTTGGGACAACCAGCAATGCAGTTTCACCAGCATTCTCCTTCAAGGAGTAGATATGCAAAACTCTATCAGCGCCCTGTGTGGCCAAGTACTCGCTCAACGGATCCCATGCCACGCCTTGCACGTAGTGTGAGTGGTCGGCCAACTCACAGAGTTTCCGCCCTGTGGCGACGCTGTAGATCTTGGTGATGTTATCCATGGAGCCGGTAACGATGTACTTCGAGTCTGGCGACCAGCTTATGTCGTAGATCTCCAGCTGCGTATTTTGAAGCAGCTTAACCGTCCACGATTCCTTGACGTCGTCGTCTTGAATTCCGAACTCCAGAATGATATGGTCTGCACGGGTCCACAAAATGAGCATACCGTCATCGCCCGCAGTGGCGAGCATTTCACCGGTGGGGTCAAATCGCACTGCATTGACTGCTTGTGTATGCTTTCTGAGCGTTGAGAGGTATTCCACTGACGTCTCATCGAGAGTTGCCAATGGTGCATACTTGATGCTCCAAATGCGGACGTTATTATCACCGCCGCCCGTGGCTAGACGCGACGACCTAGCGTGGTGGGTCGGTTGCAAGCTAACTGAGTACACTGGTTGGCTATCGTCATGCCAGTGCACAGCAATTGTAGCAGAATTCATTTTGAAGTTGTGGTGAAGTTTGTGACCACACAATGCAGGTCCAATAACCAGGAACACGGTAGTATGTGAGGTGTGAGGAGTGTGCAGATGATTTTATTCGGTGGATGAACATCTACTATGCATAAATCTTCAGAACAATAAGAAAAATAAAAAAAGGAGGCGCGAAGGACGTGCAGCAATCTTGGATAGTTTCACCATCGTTTAGACACAATCCGGCTTGCTGCCATGCACATTGTGGGATGGAATTCCAGACGGCATATACACATGCACTTCTTATTAGCTTGCGTACTTCTCAAATAGAATCACTTTGGAACGTACATGAGATTTTCATGCTATTTTGGGGCTTGAACGGGAAAAGAATGTGAACCATTTGCTTTTCTTTCTTGATAGCTGTCGTGAGGCAACTTGAGGGACGGGGTTACTTGATGCCTTTGAATTCACCGAGCTGCGTGTAGATTGTTCAAGACCTGTTGCTTTCTTGCAACCATTGTCTATTGTCATGTTGCACACCGGCACAACAAATCAAACTGCATTCTCTACCCACACCTCACCTGCAACCTTGCCGAGAATGCGTACATACGAATGTTCGCTAGAATTTTGAACCGTTTAGAGATTGTTGGACTGGAATGCTTTCATTACCCTTGCTTCGTAATTAGTTCTATTTAGTAGACGTCCCTTCCAACTGAGAGAACCATATTGTCTGTATTGGAGCCCAAATGAGATGCCTCGTAAATCGTCATTAGCACAATCACAACGACTCATCCGCTTGATGTCCGTTCTGTCAATTCTACACAATACAGCCGATTAGAGGTTACGACCACTGCTGAAATTTCAGGGGTCAATGGCCGCACAAGAAATAACATCATATTCCATATTCCCTACTCTGGTGGAGATATGCAAAGTGGTCAATGTCTCAATCTCGATGGAATCCAGCATTCACATCTCCCGCATCGATCTGTCGGTGACAATGCATTTGGCATTTGGGGACGAATTACTCATGCACTTCAAGGCGAGGCATCTAGACAACTACTGGAATTCGGCATGTTGGCGGCCATTACAAAGGCGGGACGCGATGTGTAGTTGTGGTCGTGGAACTCGAACTCACCATATTAAACAGTACAGATTGATCCCGTAGGCATTCGTATGATTGCGTATGGAATGCGGTGGACTAGTGAGCGTAGATACACCGCTTGCTTCTCCGGGAAATAGTGCATTCCAATCAATTCACATCAAGAGCCCCGCTTTGGTCTAGATCCTTGTAAGATTCTGCCCAAGTAGGAAACATTTTGCGTACACATGACATGTACTACGCCACGGGCTCTCTGCCTTTCATGAGAACAGATTCCCTAAAGATGTTACTGCCACCACCAAAGAGCACCTTTCCTGAACGACTCAAAATCCTTACTTAGGGGCTTCAAGTGAAACTGCTAAAGCATGCAAACATCTGGCGCTTCCTCGATCCCACGTCTCTCACACTTCATGAGATTATTCTTGATTTCAATCGAGTAGCATAACGTTTCCCATTCACCTATAAATTCAACTTGAAGTCCTTGCCCTGGTTCTTCACCTTGTACATGAAATTCGCCACAATCTCGTTCTCTTTGCAGGGGGTAGCAAGAAAGTGCTTGTGAACATGGCTGGCAAACTCCGGTTTCGAGATCCGACCCACCGACATCGCCTTTTTAGTGCTGTATGTTTTCTTTCCGATCTCTGACAGAAGAATGTTTTCGTTGATGGACTGAATCATAGGTAAGTTCAAGTCGTACTTCTCGCTGTACTTATGGAGTGCGTCTGTGTCGAGGCTAAGAAAATCCAAAGGGTTGACCTTTGGTTTGTCTTTGGGACCATTGGAGTGGATGTGTTTGGAGAGAAGTTCGAGCTGGGCGGCCTGGGCCACGGCGTTCCGAGCCTTGTTAGCTGCCCTGGAAGTAGTTCCAGTCTTTGATTCTGACTCCGAAGCGGATTCTCTGTGTTGAACACGTGGTGGCATTTTGTTCAGTAGTCGGTGGAGTAGGGTTGTAAGATGACTTGAACAAGGTATGGTTATCTGCAGGTCCTGGTATCAATGAGAAATTCTGTATTTCATCCCTGTAGAAGGAATCTTAGTTTTAAGTGACAATGCGGATCTTCCTTCTTAGATTACAACCTATGCAATTCTATTGTTAAAATAGGCGCAGTTTTACGGAATGCTGTCTCAATAACTAGAGATAGCAAACGTGTTAACGATATTTCGTAGATGGCCACTTAGGGGCTACTATTTAAGTGTGCAAGTCCTCGGATTTGTGACTTTCCAGGTACGAAACCTATCTACCACAAAGCAATATGGACTTATCTGCGTAGATCAGATTTTTGCCAGACCCTACATATCGGAAATAATGTACCGTATATGCAGTCTCTTTTTTGTCTTCCCTGTAGGACATTTTCCGATTCTGCAAGGTTAAACATGCCATCTACAAACCTCGTATGGCGGACCTATCTGAAAAAGTATGGATGCATTCTGTCAACAAATCTGTAAAATTATTCTCACTTCATTTGGTCAGATCCGCGGTCTTATTGACATGGATACAACTGAACTAGGCAAATCTACGGAATAAACCAGAAAATGTCCATCGGGCGGTCAATGCATTGCTCGTGATAATGAATGTAGAATTTATTCTTTTTCCAAGATGACGACATGAATCAAAACCGTCGATCACCTTGGTGCAATCCTTGACTCATTGCAGATGACGTTGATCCATTCCCAAATTGTGGGATCGGAACAGTACAAGCAACGCTGATGAAAGAATTAGTAGGCTACGCTTATTGTCAGGGTACTTTTTCGAGTTCTTGAGCTATCTCTTCCGAACTTCATCCGCATTGCAAAAGGATGCGGATAGTTCCTGTACTTTTAGGTCAACATCGGACGACTTCCTGCTGACATTACATGGTCCCAATGCGGATATTCTGCAGAGATTCAAGGGCTGGCTAGGGTAAAGTTGCTTTGATCAAACACGGAAGGGGGCATCAATGCTGCTCATTGAACTTGGCTGGACAGGATAATTCTGGTAAAGAGAAAGAAAAAATACCAAAAGATGCATGACAAGATGTTCGCAAAACCTTATCGCGATAAAAAAGGAAATAAGAGCTTCTTTGCGAATGCGGTCTACAATCGTGGTCAACCTATCTAAGAAGGTTTGATCGTCCTCGGATACCTACTGTCAAGATACTTTCTCCGGAGCTCCACCTTCCTGATGGTGTTGGATTTCCCAATACAATTTCTATAGTCGTGGCTTTGCTGCCTTTCCTTCATATGTCCTGTTCCTCCTTTGTCCCTCGCCTCCTTCATGCGTTGGCAAATGGAGGATCTGCAAGATAACGGCATCATTGCCCAAATTCTAAGTGACACGGACTGCCCGTCCCACGAATCCTGTCCTATTAGTTGTGAGATGCTGTGCTCCTCTCTATGCAACCTCAGCCACCAGGATAGCTCTCCTACTTTCTTCTGCTTTTTTCCGTTTTTGGGGATCACGAGCGCTGCTCGGTAAGCAGAAGATCTCACTCACTCTTTTTCTGTACACTCCAGCATGTATGTAGCTATGCCAGTGGAGTTGGCACAATATAGCTGGCAGTAATTTCTTACCAGGACAATGGTTTCAAAGCGATTTATTACAGGGATGTGGGATCCTACTTAAGCGTGAACGAGCGGAATTTTTCACGAGATCAGATCGGCTGAGCTGCCCATTCAGAAACCAGTTTTATTCATGTCCTGGCCACCATCTTACGATCTTCGAAGCATATCTGCCGTATACGCTGGGGATATACATTTAAGTTCACGGCCAGAAATCTCCCCTGCCGAGGATGTAGTATTCTATTTTTATGCACGAATTTTCGGGCTTTATGAAAATTAGTTTGGGGATGACGGCGGTTTGATAGATCCAACTCACTATTCGAATGCACGGTTATAAGTCAAGCATTCGACAATAAGCGACCGAAAAATTTTACCACACGTCAGCGCTCCCAATATCACGTTGGTCTTATTACTGGAACTGGTACTAAACTTTATTAGTAGGTGCGCGTCCGGAATGTTGGACTTTCGATGGTGTGCATGGTATTGCATGCCGACCTCCAAACGTCCTCCGCCTGACAATTGTAATGAGGGGATATGTCAGAAGTGGTGGAAATGGGGGAAGGTCCTACCCTGTGTCACCCAAGCAAATGTAAGTGCGAATAATAAACTGCCTACTGTCGACCTTCTCTAGATGATGCTGGCCTGTTTACGATATTTCCGATATGTGATCACGGCTTGCCATCTTACCAAACATAATTGAACTACTAAAGCCCTAAAGTAGAACAAACCAATACGGACTACATTTCCGAACTGAACTCCAAATTCTTTTGTGAATCAAGTTGTGACAAGGGGTGTTCGATCCGAGTATAATGGCAATGCAACTCTCACCTTTATCATCTAATACAATGACTTTGCGTTTCAGCCCCTAACGACCAGAGACAAGGTATAAAGAAAAGGACCCAATACTGTTAAATGTTGTACAAACAGTCATCCAACAATCCATTTGAAATATTAATTATGATGAGCGACTAAATGGGCTGACAAGGTTCTACGGGTAGGAGCCGTGGGATGTAGGAGCGCAATTGCCTGCGTTGGGGCTGATCTTGGACGTGCAAATAAAAAAAAAAAAATAGAGTAAAAGGCAGTGCGAAGCGCATAAAGCGTTGGAATGTACCGCATTCAATAGTCTAAACGCAAGATTGGGTTGATACACATGTTGCAGTTAAGGCAATATGCATAATGCGCAGGTTATGAATTTAAGCAACTTAAAATGAGGTACTCTGTACGATAGACTAAATATCTGTTGCTGAAGGCTTATGCAATGTCATGCGATGCGCCCAGCTGCATCATGTGCGGAATTTAAAATGAATCCCATGGTACGTCCATGTTGACACTACGATCTTCTGCCGTTCCCTTTAAAGACCACCGACTTCTCTCTGTCACAATGACATTTTTTTTTCTCGACTTTTGAGTTTCCTCAGTATTCTTCAAGACACCCTCAGCTAATATTACTGCATTCCTCATCGCTTATATTATTACGTGAACTTGATTCTGTTGGCAATCATACCACGTAAAGCCAATCCAATGCAAATAATTCCTGAGTTTTCCTCCGTGTTCCCTAACGAGACCTACCACGGATTAATCCTCACACTCCAAGACGCCCTCTTAGTACTTGAAGCCACGCGGCTCAACATCCTTCCAAAGGTTAAGAGAAGACTTAACGACACAGAGCGAAAAAACATCACCGCAGGCTCCGTCTTTGCATGGAACGAGACAGAATGTGGAATGAAACGATGGACAGACGGTAAGACCTGGCTGGCCTCCAAAGTTAAGGGTCCTTTCCTTACGTATCAGGAGAACGACCTGACTCGAAACGTGCTTCCAAACGGCCTAATTAAGCAGAGTTTCTCGCTCACAACCAAACAGAATGAGAAATTCCACTTGATTGCCTACTACAGCCTGCTGGACGGTGCAAAGCCTCCAGTGGGGACCAAAATCCCTTCTCAGGACAGTTTGTTTGCCAAACTACTGTTCGATCCCAACATCTATCTGAATGACGTGTTGCACTTCAACAATCCAGACTTGCGGACCGCTACCGTGATGCGGCCACATGTTCAGCAGATACCTGTTCCACAAGTTCAATTTCAGCAGCTGAGGGAAATGCATGCAGCTCCGCAGCCCGGCATCCCAGTCTATCATCAAATGCCGACTACGTACTACTGCCATCCTCTGATGGTTTCCTATCAATACTTGCCAAGCGTACCAGTCCCACAGGGGTATCAACTACCGCAGCAATCGATGTATCTACAGCCGATTGGCCTCCACGGCTATCCGTACCACGAAGGCCAGGCTGCTAATACTTCTCAGGAGCATCTTGCCGTTCATTTCACTCATCCGCTCCCTCAAAACAGACTGCTCTCCGCAGTATCTGTTCCTGGTGGCACATTACCGTCGATACTTCCGTCGGTGCCTCCGGCATACTTGGGCCATGACCTCCAATCGCCGTCGTTCACGTACGGAGTCAAGAGGGTCGACCTGTTGCTGCTGCTCCACTCACCTAGTCTGCCCAACCCTGGACCTATGTACTCTACGCCCGCGCCTGTCCAATTGGCTGAAGCAAGACCGTCTTTGTCTGCCACATCTTCAACATGGTCATCAAAGCCGGTGAGACTCCCGTCAGCGCAAGAACTCTTATTGCCTGCGGGGCTAGCCGAGTATCCGGTGCCTGACGTAATAAGCAAACGTAGAGAGCCTAAGGTATTCTCCGTATAGGTTCCTGCTTCGATCTTGTAAGGTGAATTAATGAATAATGCTCGAAAAATCATCGTAGCTATGGATGGATCCAGAGATAGGCAAACAATGGCGCGTACTTTCTCGACCATAGAGTAACTTGATATTTGAAGACGTGTTAGATCCTGAAGAGTATTATTTATGCCAATTCATGATTTTGCTGTACTCTTCTCAATTTTGAAATGGATTCTTGAGCGCCTAATAGTTTGAAGAGTTCTAATTCGTGTATTAGTACGTTACTCCAATATCAGCTACAAATAATGTCTACTTGGCCCAGCTCTTCCGCTTTTTCTCCCAGGCATACTTCGTTGATTTGATTATTCCTGCAGTAAAAAGTCCTTTCAAAGATTGTACTAGCGCCGGATATGCAATAGTGGCCAGTAAAGATGCTTTGAGTGCTCTCTTCAACCCACGGTCCTCCAGAATTTTCCTCAAGTACGGTCCTATGTCCATCTCGTCTGTTTTCCCTGAAAGTACTTCCGAAGCAATTGTATCTTGAAGTAGTTGCGACTTATACATGTTACGGTAAGAGTTGAGGAGTCTCCTTCGAAATTGTAACGGAAGCGAAGATAAAATCTGGGCCACAGAATCGTTGTTCAAGCGTATTTCATATTCGTCACCAACGCAAACTAGAATGCTTTTACTCAAGGTCTCTTCGAAGTATGGAAGGTATAGCATGTGAAATTCTTCCCTTTGTTTGCTGACAATATTCTTGACCTTATTCGGGTTCTCTCCTCCAACAACCATTCGAGGGTCACCCATGTACGATAGCAGGGCCACCTTTTCATATATGCTTGTCAATGGAATCGATCCTTTCTTTCTGTTTCTTGACAATAGTAAGAGCGCCAAATTGAAGGCATTTTGAAGGTTGGACTCATTGGCACGTCTAATCGTAGAGTCTCCATGCAAAAATTTCACAGGCTTCTGGAGCCTTCCAGCTATGTACAATGTTGTCCATTCCTGAATGTCCTTGAGTGCTGATTCTGTCGAAATCACACCATATTTTACCATTTTCTCGTTTCCTTCACAATCCTTCATCGGAACGTACGGGTTAAAATAAACCCCGGCTCCTAAGTTTTGTACCGCCATCACCGCAGAAATACCTAAGCAGAGCAATCCAGAATAATGGCCCGGATATCGCTCCGAATTCAGCCTATGAAACTTCACAGGGTTGTCAACAATGTGGACCATGTCAATTTGAGGTTTAGATTCATTGTATCCAGCTTGTTGAAATACACCCGATCCATAACCAAATGAGTATCTGATTTCATCCAGAGGAAATTGAAGAAATAGCAGTTGAATTTGCTGCTCATTATCGGACGGAATCAACTGGTGTTTTGTGTCCATGTAAAATTGGACTTCAGACTTGAAGCGTCGCAGTACCGTGACGAAGGGTACAAAGGTAGGTCCTCGGTGAGGAAATGGACGACCGAATGGAGATAGAGCGCATCGCAGCACTTTGACAAGGTTCATAGCAACGAATCCGGACGGGAGAGTCAAGAATAGGCGAATTCGCAGTTGGTTAACTCGTCATTACACCACTACACCACAATGAAGGACTCCAATAATCGTCCCTAATGAACTCCACAATTAAATACTTACATCCGTACCTCCTCAATGTATGAAATTCAGTCAAACCTTTGATTACACAACATTGATGCCCAAAATAGTCTGTTGTGAATAATCAGCGGCGGCACCAACTTATATACGCTCCATCTATCTGTAAAGAGCACCTAATTTTGTACGTTGTAGGAGCCTCAAGTCTGGGACACCCGTTAACCAGTAATGATATTTTGCAGAACATTGCATAATGCGTTAGCAAGATTCAACGGGTAGTTAACAGAACCTTATTGAATTGGCACCCAGCTTCTGCATATGTTCGCAAGCTGGCGCATCCGCAGATGTAAATAACGCCCGCAATATCCTCATCTGCATTATTATCCCGGAAACGCAGGCAACATGCGGGTGCGTTTGCAAGTCAGGCTATCTGGATTATCCATTAGTCATTTTAGCAAGGTGCTTCAAACTAAGGAAAACACTTCATAAATTGCTTAACCTCTTGTCAGGGCTAAAATATTTCGAAAGAGGGAGTTGATGATTGTGCTTCCACATACAAAACACAACTCCCCTTACGAAAGAAATGCGTGCCCTGTCAGATTCCCAGTGCATGATTCCGCTATGGTGGCTGAGTGTACCGATGCACGGTGGTTAAAGCGTTAATTTTTTTATTGTTGAGTTGAAAGAACATACATTCAGTCAACTCCAGAGACAGGAGGGAAAGAACTTTCAAACGATTTGATTTCTTGATTGACCCACTGCCCATAGCTGTGACTCCTTTATTATAAGATTTAGAACAGGGAAGACCGACGCTGCGACTTTCAAAAGGATCGAGACACATGAAGTTACCCAAACAAAATATATTTGCGCCTGCTTACATACACAGCAACGAAACTTGGGCGCTCTTAAATATTGGAAACAGTAAACTTCCGAATAGATAACTCTTTGCAATAGTAAAAGGCATTTTCAAGAAATTTGATTCCCTGATCTATTTAGCCAGTTCACTCATGCGGATGAATAGATGAAATTCTTCGTCGCATACACTAGATCACAAAAGATTCTATGCTTTTCATTTTCATAAGCGAATCCCATTCAATTCCCGCGACTATCTACTCGTTATGATGAATGGGTATGTACTGTGGTTTGTATGCAGGCGATTGCCTTACTTTTCGTATGCTTACTTCAGTCTATGCAAGACGGACATTTTTCCCAATGAATGATTGCCTCAACGAGGAGCCTTGAAGGCCAATGTGGATGATTCCTACACTGATACCGGATAAACTTCTTAAATGCTTTTTTCGCTATAACGAGAGGAAAGATAGTATATTATAGGTTCATGTGCAGACAGTTTCCTAAAAAAAAAAAGCACGCCTACATAAAAAATAAAGTCATTTTAGGAATAGTCAAACCTACATTGTGGTTCTTCCCGACACTGCGTACAATGCACATCGATGAAAAGCGATATATGCCAAATTCAAACTAGAGAAGCTCGTGGACACCCCCGATAAGATTTCCTGGTGCCGACCATGTTCTTGATGATTATCAATTGAGCAGCACCAAACAAAAATACCTTTCAAATTCATTGAAATTTGCAGAGCTGGCGAATGTGTACTGTCAAAACTACGCCCGTAAGATAAGACAAACCGAAGATGAGAAAGTACAAAATTACCAACAAGAAAATAGAAGGAAGGAGTGAGAATCGAAAAAAAAAAGAGTCCACTACGCGAGATCACATTTCCGAAATGTCCTCTGTGGCGCAAAAAGACTAAAAGCGTCCGCACCATATGTAAGTGGTGACTTTTCGCTAAAAGATGCATTAAATGGATGTTCGCGGCAGGATTCTCTTCAACTGCATGTCTGAGCGGGAACTAGAGTGTATTCATTCGAGTCAGAAGAGTTTTTGAGTGCATTAATTGAAGGGAGAAGTGCTGCCGCGAATTGTTAGACAGTTCAATCAATACTGCATGGAATAAGAGAACTTCCAATGATGGTGATCTCTTCTGTCCTTGCAGTGTCACAACATTATCTACAAAACTAGAATTAGTATATGTAGGTTTAAATTTGAACTTCGCACTCTCACATTCGAACTTCGCACACATTCATATTCGTCTTCCAAGTTCCTGTGTGCAATTGTTTTTTACATCACGTGCAGTTCATCACTCGATTAGTCACTCAACTAACTCAACTTTGTTCTAGTATCGTCACGATGTCTTCTCAAGCCTACAGATCGACGCGAAGCGCATCCGAGCAATCCCTCTCTTTTGAGGAGGTGGTTATGACCGGGTTGGCCAAGGATGGTGGTCTCTTCATTCCTTCCCAAATTCCACAGTTACCTTCGGACTTCCAGATGAAATGGAAAGACTTGACATTTGAACAGCTTGCTTTCAACATTATGCGTGAATATATTGCCGCGTCTGAAATTCCTGATGACGATCTCCTCACGTTGATCAAGAAGTCATATTCCACTTTCAGATCGTTGGAAGTCACTCCACTTAAGGAATTGGATGCCGACAAAGGCTTGTACTTGTTGGAGTTGTTCCATGGTCCAACATACGCATTCAAAGATGTTGCTTTGCAGTTTGTTGGCAACTTGTTCGAATACTTTTTGGTCAGAAAGAACGCTGGTGTTGTTGACCCAGAAAAGAGAGACAAGATCACAGTTGTAGGTGCAACTTCTGGTGACACTGGATCTGCTGCAATTTACGGTTTGAGAGGCAAAAAGGATGTCTCTGTTTTCATTTTATACCCTACTGGCCGCATTTCTCCTATTCAGGAGGAGCAGATGACTACTGTTGAAGATCCTAACGTTCACACGTTGTCTGTTAAGGGTACTTTCGATGACTGTCAAGATATCGTCAAGCAGGTGTTCGGAGACAAGGAGTTCAATGATAAGTACCACGTTGGTGCTGTAAATTCCATCAACTGGGCTCGTATCTTGGCCCAGATCACCTACTACTTTTACTCGTACTTCAGATTGCTCAAAACTGCTGAGGCTGCTGGAGTGAAGGACTTCAAGCCAAGATTTGTTGTGCCCTCTGGTAACTTTGGTGACATCTTAGCTGGCTACTATGCCAAGAAGATGGGATTGCCTGCTGACAAGTTGATCATTGCCACAAACGAAAACGACATCTTGGACCGATTCTTGAGGACTGGCAGATATGAAAAAGATGGCGAGGTCAAGGCAACTTATTCTCCGGCCATGGATATCTTGGTGTCATCCAACTTTGAGAGATTATTGTGGTACTTGGTGAGAGACAACCTTGCTAGCGGTGACGATTTTGAAGCTGGAAAGGTGTTGAATGATTGGATGCAGCAGTTGAAGGATACTGGCTCAGTAGTGGCGCCAGCTGCTGTAACAGAGGCTGCTAGAGTTGACTTCGACTCTGAAAGGGTTACTGACGAAGCAACTTCCCTCACTATTAGAGAAATTTACACTTCCCACCCAGAGAAGTACGTTTTGGACCCACACTCTGCTGTTGGTGTTACCGCTTCTATTAGAAACATTCAAAGAGATAGAGATGCTGATTCTTTCAAGTTCCATTACATCTCTTTGTCGACTGCTCACCCAGCTAAGTTCTCGGAGGTCGTCAACAACGCGTTGGGCGACATAGAGGGATACTCGTTCGAGAAGGATGTCCTTCCAGATGAATTGAAAGAGTTATCTACAAAAGAAAAGAAGCTTTTGTATATTGATGAGCCTTCTTTGGCCAAGGTGAAGGCTGCAATTGTGGGAGAGTTGTTGAAGGAACCAAAGATCATGTAACTTTACGTGTCCCAACTCGTATATATCCAAGAATGAATTAATTGCCAACTCTCTTGAGTTTTACTTTTCCGTCCTCCATGTTTACTTCGTATCCTGCCTCCTTTAACGCATTATCGTCCACCACCTGTTTCGCTTCGAGCTGAGCAACAAATTCTTGATTCTTGGGATTGTTCCTCAATACAAACTTCAAGCAAAGTATCGCCCGCTCTTTGATGTACGGATTGTTGTCATCGATTATACAATTGGAGAGGAGCAATTCCAAGCCATGCAATTCTCTCACTTTCTCCTGATTTTCGAATGAATTGTGAACGAGGAACGCCATTATTTCCACAATTAAAGATTTAACCATTGGAAAGTGCTTCTTCCCTACTGCTGGAATCGCTTGAGAGATAGGTACTTTCACTGTTGATATCTCTCCATTATCATTTGCAGCTCTTAAAAGGCCAATTAAAGGCTCAAGAGCAAAATTGTGCTTCAAGAACTGAATAGCTTGGTGATATTTCATAAGGTCCGAAATAATGTCAAGTACGATAATCAATTTTGGGTGAATATCTGCAATTCTTGCATCCTCTGATTCAGCATAGAGCGAGTCAATGGCAATTCGGGTCCATTTTTGGAAGAAAAAATACACCCATTCTAATATGATAATGCATTGGGTATTATCCCATTCCATTTCTGTCGTTGCCACGAGTCTTGCAACCTCTAGAATACTTGTGAATTCAATAGAATTCTCCCGACTCTCTATCCAAATTTTGAATCTTTTATTGGAAACCATTCTTTGAAAGATTGAAATAGTATGTTCATTGATGTTTTCATGCCCATTCAATAAGCTGTAACCCTCGATAAGCAATGATCCTAGAAGGCGTTCATTGCAATGATCTCTCAAAAGCGACGTTACATTATCGTCATCAGAGAGTGCTGCATTAAGAAAAGTCATAAAAGGTTGCTTCAAAGCTTCCACTTGCATCGTGGTTTCTAAAACTGGCTCAATAGTCTGCGAGACTAATTGCAAGTTGCACTGAAAGCTCTGATCTCGACTCAAGGATATATTCGCAAGAATTTCGAAATAAACACACAAACATCTTGAGAAATAGGGATTTGATCTCTCGACCTTCGATAAAAAATGCTGTACATTTAGAAGTAACATAGAAATATCAATGAACACTTCGGTGAAAGCAACCAAATTCCTCAAAACTATTAGAACTCCCCTTAGAACTCTGACATATAGAACAGAGGTTTCAGTATCCGTCAAATCTAACAGCAAAGAGTTTGTAACAACGTCAACAAGCACTTCAAGTAGAGAGAAATCCCCTGCCAAACTGACTCTAAACTGCTCATCCTTGGAAGTTTCAGAAACGAGAGCACCCAACTTTTCAAGAACCAAACTGTAATCCATATTATTGCCTCCATTTTCTAGTACGGCCCTCGCCTGTGATATTGCATTGTCCACTTCTATCCGATCCATTGCAGTTGGTGTGGCTTCAATGCCATCATAGAAACCACAGAACAATGCAGTCCCTGTTGTTCCAAGGACAAAGATGCAGTACTTGGGCATGGGAAGTACTCCCAAAACGGGCCCACTCAAGTATCTTCCAGTCGGAAGGACTTGGCGAATGACCAATGGGAGTGAGCTTATTCCTACCTCCGAATGGGCTACTAATGAGAAGGTTTGCGTGCTACATTACATCGTGGACTAATTAGAGGGAATATTATGATTCAAATAGTATTCCCATATCCTAGAAGGACAGAGAGAGAGAAAGATAAGGAGACGGATTCCTAATTTAGGACATAGACTCAGTTATCCTTACCAGATATAGAATCCTACATCAGATATGACTGAACAAAGTACTTCACTGAGTTGATTCAGGTGAAAACTAATATTCAACAGTCCTACCATTAGTCTAATAGTCAGTTGAGACACCAATTAGCAAGCATCAAGGAAAGCCAACAATAGACATATTCTCAAATATATTCTCGGTCAGGCTCATATTCTCCTAGCTATAATCATCCAATATTGTCTGATTTTTATACAAGTCGCATGCATGAGGGTGTTTAAGGCAGAATCTGGGAACCAAAGGTGAAACTTGGTATCCCAACGCTAGCAAATACTCCCGAAAGTTGAGAATTCGCAGGGTCATCCGGTTTGTTCTCAATTTCCCTGTAGTCCGGTTGATATTCCCACTCCATAGGCTTTCTGCGAGCGCAGCGGTTCGTGGCCATATTTTCGCGATGAGAACCACTGAATCGACTTGCTCACCCCACATGGTGGTCTCTGCCCCCAAGACATGTTTCAGCTGTTCTTCACTTAGATTTGACGTTATGTTGAAGTTATATATCCGTTGCCATGTCTTGTAGGGACCACACCATGATCCACCTGTGCCCTGGTTGAATCCATCATTCTCAGTATTCTGGACGTATCTTGGATCATTAGTGACCCAACCTCCGTACCCACAATCAAGGTATAGAAAATTATTTGCTGAAATTATGACATCATATCCTTTGCTAGTAAGATTGTGCACATTGGCGTTATTGGCTGACCAGGTCTGCAAAATTGTATCTCGAGGCACGTTATTTACGCCTTCTAGGGAAGTGATGAAATCCTCCCACATCATCAATCTTCTCTTGGGTACCGACTTGAATATCGGAATGGTTCTGTCCACCCAATACATTGCTAAGTCCTTGAGCGTCCGACTTGAATTAGCTGCAAACCAATCTCTAGTCACAATGGAGTAATTGAAGCAGTTACCTTGAAGCTCGTCCCCTCCAACATGAAAAATATTGTCTTCGAATACTTCACTAAGCTCATGATAAATTCCCTCGACAATTTCATAAGTTTCATTCTTCAATATTTCTAGTTGTCCAGGAGGCGGTTCCATAGCTGTTTTCTCTGACCAAACGTCATTGGACCACCAGCTATTCTCACAAGCCAATATAGACTTGTTCAACGCTGCATATCCAGCCCTGGTGTGCCCTGGCATGTCAAGTTCGGGAATGACACGAACACCTTTCTTCATACCGTATGAAATTATGTATCTAATATCTGACTTTGTATAAACTTCACTGGAAGAGTACGCATCTTTCGCCATCTCAGGATATGTGCTTAGTTGCAAGGGCCACGATTGAGTATCGACCAAATGCCAATGTAAAACGTTCATTTTCGCTAAAGCCATGATATCAATGTTATCAAGAATCGAATCAATACTAAGGTAGTTTCTTCCACTATCAATGAGGACTCCTCGGTGAGGGTAAAGTGGCCAATCTTCAACTTTGAAGTTCAGTTCCACGTAGTATTTACAACAATCTTTATGATAGAAGACAATCTGTCTCAAAGTTGTGAAGGCATGCAAAACTCCCCACAAAGATCCAGCTTTGATTACAAGCACGTGAGATCCATTGACAATCTTCATTGAATAGCTTTCGTCAATTCCCATTTGCAAATCAAGAGTTTCATTCATTACCAGAATATTGATTTCAGTAATTGCGGTACATTCTGCTAAGCTCTGTCTCAACTTCTCATCACGAGATTTCAGATCAACGCCTTGTTCTGATAAATTTTTTGGATATGAAGGAATTGGGGTTTCCCAAGTAGCAGGCAGCCATTTCAACTGCCACAAGGACTCCATCGCATTTCGGAAAGCATTTTCCAAAAAATCCATGGATGTATTGACTGACAATTTTACGGATTCGCTGATTTCAACAGGACTAAACTCACCCCATGTTATATTCTGTGGGATAGGAAGCGGATTGGCCCTGATTTCAAAATTTGCAATTGCAGGATGGAATGCTGCAATCAACGAGAGACACCCTGCCCAAAATTCGACCTTCATTTCAATCTTTCTTCAATTCTCTGGAGTCAAGAATATAATTGAATTAATATTAATTCGCAAGTTTAAGAAGCGCCCGAAGTGAGCGGATTATTTTTATTCTCAAAGTTCCGCAACCAAAGCGCTGTTTCTCCAAATGAGGGGGGGCCTTCACACAAGGTGTGGGTTTCCACAAGTAAATCATAATGCAAGAAACCAGTCATGATCTTAAAGACTCCGACTACAGTTGTGATTTTGGGATGTAATTATGATTATTTAGGTCCAAACATCACTTCACTGATTCAGTGACATCAGCCGCAGCAGAGCACTCGCTGATTTTGTTGACGTTCTAGATGCTTAATAATTTTAAGTTGTCTTCATTTTTAAGAGTGCTGCTCATGGGGTACCTATTCATTTATTTCTTGTGTCGCGTGGGCTCAAGTATATGGTGAATCAAAGCTGACTCGCCGCGACATAGTTGGCAAGTCATGAGGATAACCTCTTTTCATTTCCAATTACTGATCAAGATGAGTTACATCTTTTCAATTTGGCAAGCTTGGTAAAAATTCGCTATCCTCGGGTGCATGTCTTAAATCGCTACTTAATTGGTGTGTGAGAAATAACTGGCGAAGAAGTCTACAAAAATTTCGATTATTAAGCAGATTTTGGAATCCCTACTTAATTTCCTGGAATCTATCTAACTTCCAAATCATATCTCTTCAGCCGATATCGCCAGTCTAGTGTACATTGTGTACATCAACTTTCCGGTATTGATTCCCAGTAAACTAGAATGTTACAGATTCTATTGCTTTTTGATCAGCAAGTATGTTGGCCCATGTGAAATCACCCTACTTTTCAAGCTGGTCCCTCCTTTTCAAGCTGGGTTTATGTAGTCTACACTTTCTTATGTGTCATTGAGGAGCTGACGCCTTATTGTGTTGTTCGAATTGTTGTATAAGCTGACAAGGATTAGCTGGATTACGGATCGTATCTACATCCATTTTGCTTGAAAGAGTTCATGAAAGCTTGATGAAGGCAAGGCTATATTGTCCATGGATTTGTCTCATTGGACGAAAGTTGACGAACTTGTTGACTACGAACTTCCGCTTGTCAACCAAAAAATGATTTGATACTCCTTTGTCATTGCGAGACTTCGGACTTGTGATGACTCTTCTTTAATCCTAAGTTGGTTGAGAAGATTTTATGCATGGTTGGATAGAAAATGGAGCAAGTATTAAGAATCCATGGGCTCCTGAAGAGATTCTGCAATGCAATCCGCATGTTCTAGCTTACTATTGCAAACTGATGTGTACTCCCAATAAGAGACAAGAATAGATGTACATACCTGAGATGTAATGGAAAATCGAAACCAAAGCAATTACAAGCCAAAGATCTTGACAGTAATGAAGAAAGATTGAATAGGAGCAAGTAAGCAGAATGAGGGTGAAGAATGGCTCATGTTCAATCGAGTATGAACTCCCCATGAGCCAGGAATGACTCCCGTATGTCTAGAAATAGAGACTCGTGAGATAGTTTACTATTTCATGTTATTCTTTATGTTCTTAACCGATGCACATTCTTGACTCTTGCTAAATTATCAACCTGATTCGATTGGCATCACTTCTATCAATATAATTGAAATCGGTTTGCTTTCTATCACACAGAACTAAATGCAATTCCTTTTTTTTGTTTTACTTAATTTTTGAAATCGTTAATGTGACTAAGTTGGATGGCTCCATATTATTTTTCTTCAAATGAGTGAGCAATCAGAATGTGAGAGAAATTGAGTTTTGAAAATTATTTCTTACTATTGGTTGCAAATAAGCTTCACCATTATACGTGCCTGTATTTGTTCTTGTACTTTCGAAGGTTTTATTTCATGACCCAATCTATGACACTCACAAGAGTCCTCGACGATAGCGGTGACAGACACCCGTACATCTAGATAAGGAGTTGATTCTTAGGGATAGGTTTAAGAAGTGATGGAAAGAAGAAGAACATTGCTGTCGTCGGATCGGCGCTCTGGAATATGCAATGCTTATCAACATAACAAGTTAGTCTTTCAGCTATGGGACGCTGTTTAAATTAAAGTGACCTTTCACGACTTTCGGACGTTCGGGTATCGATTTCTTTTTTTTTTTTTGATTCCATTTCTCCTATTGTCTATGCACAATTGGACCTCAAACCGGCCAATATCATATGTGCAACATTATTAACTTCCGTATCCAACAGCATTAACCTTCATTCAATCAAAAAGCCCCATTTGGAGATCTATTAACTCATTTTTATTTGAAATCGCTCTCCCACTACATCTGAGATTCGCGAGATTGCAGAAGTTGGCTTATCGCGGATTGTCTGGATCGATTTTTGTCTCGAAAGCCTTCAAGGCACCAATTGAATTTCCATCACTTGTATTCCTTTTCAGAGTGTTTCATTCAAGCACTCCAATTTTGATTTCCTTATAGTTCTTCATTCTGAATACCCAAGTGCAAGCAGCTCAAAAATGTCTACTGCAATCTTGTTGGAGCCCTCCATTATAGAAACCACTGCTTTGATGGAAAAACGAATTCTGTGTTCAAGTCTCTCTAGCCCAAATACTATCTCACTGCAAACCAGCACCAACGATAATGCCAGTCTTGAGACTCGAGAATTTGATGGCAGAATATTGGGGTCTTCCGACCCTTCCGAATCCTTCAACTTATGCAAAGCATCCAATATGCTGACAATTGATCCGTCTCAGTCTTCATTCTTAGATACTACATTGCCGGGTGACCTGAAGGGTACGCAATATTCAAAAATTCTACAAGAAGAATTTCATACTCATGGATGCCAGAATAATGTCCGGGACATCTTACAAGATGTACAAGATGAATACTTGCGATTTTTGGAACCTAGTCCGGTTCTTCCTCCTCCTTACGAAACGCTTCCACCTGGTGGATGCCCGAGGTTTCCTATTTTTGACATTGATACCTCCAATGTTGAACTCCCTTTATACTCACCATCTGCTTACAAACTTGGAGTCATCTACCGAAAGCTCGAATGGCTCTCGCCTTACGAACCATCACCCTCCAGATCTTGGAAGATGTTTGTTATGGAGTTAAACTCCACTCAGCTTAATTTCTACAGCATTCCATGTCGTTTAGAAAGCAGTTTTCTTGCCTTTACCAACAACCAGTCCGATAATCTTAACATTGGCCAATCTAGTTTGGAATCCATTCACAGATCATACAGATCACTGGTAACCAAATTCAAGGACGTTCAGTTTCATCATTTTTGTGAAGAACTTGAGTTTTTCAAGAATGAGCTCAAGAGTGTCGATATAAACGATAAGGGATATGATTCATCCGCTAATTTTTTGAGCAAGATGAATAAGGGGCAGAAGAACAAACGATTGGTCAGATCATATTCGCTACAGCATGCACGCTTCGGCTTAGCCAGCGACTACTCAAAAAAGCCAAATGTGCTAAGATTGAGGTTGGAGAATGAGCAATTCTTGCTAAACTTTTCAAGCACGCAAGATCTCATTGATTGGAATATGGGCTTGTGCATGGGACGTGATGTGGCCATGGATCTTGCTCTACGTGAACTCCCAAGATACAGAACAGTTCCAAGGCGTAGGAGAACACAATGTACGGATGCTTCTACTATTATCCAACAAGCAGCAGCAAGAAGAAGCAGAGCTCACTCTGATACTCAATTTGAAGTCAATCATGGCTTGAGGGGGAAGTTATATAGGCTCAAAACTAAGTTGAGCTTCCAGAATCTCGATCATTTGAACGGGGTCAACCATACTGGTGAGAAATCAGTGCATCAGTTGCAAGTACAACAGCTGAGAAAGACTAAGGAAGTTGAAACTTCAATGGCATCAGTGCGAACCTTGTCTTCCCAATCTATTCAGCGGGGACTCAACAGGCGAGGACATTCTGTGTCAACTTCTTTCACCTCATTTTCTATTCCTGGATTGGATGATGAGGAAGGGAGTGTTGGTCCAGTAGCACCTAATCTCAGCTTGCTGGAGGACAATTATTACGAAGATGGAGAAGAAGACGATCAAAATTTGAGCGACCATCAGAGGTCAGACTATGAAGATGATTCAGAAGTGGATCCTGAAGAAGCTTCTGAGGTGGTTTACCCCATTCGGTCTCACAGGATTGCAACTTCTGAGAATGGGCTGTGTGATAAGGGTGATTATAAATGGAGTCCTTTTCACAAGACGGAAAACAACAGAAGATTCATACGAAATTGCCTCAAGTGCATCAAGCCATTGACGTTTGACGAACCGTGGGTGAACAAATTACTAATGAAACCATCCCTATTGCCTCCTTTGAGTCAAGTCTATCTTATTGATCAGTGTAATGGCACTTTCAGAGATGATGTCAGTACAACATCGTCGGGCAGCTTGACATTTGGTTCTGCCTCTGATTTGTCTAGTTTCAGAGAGTTGAGTCCAAGCAGAATAAGGTCTTCTTCCTTCAAAGAGAGTCTCCTAAGCCTTCCTTACAGTTCATTAGGGAAAATTACCAATCATAATTTGAGAGAGTACGTAGTGGGCAGTCATTCATTGATACCTCACGAGTTATAGAGCAACAGCTTCAATTGTATGTTATTCAATTTTCGGTCTGCTCCATTGCATATGTAGATCATATGGAGTCTAACATTACTTAAATCAGCTTATTCTGTCTCTGAGCATTTCATTGATCTTCAACTGCATAGCTCTCGCCTCAAATGCTTGTATCATTGTTTCGCTCACTTGGTGTTGAAAAAGTGAGCACATCGTATTGTACAACGGGTTTTTGAACTTGTATCTCAATACTAGTTCAACATATGTGTCCAGCTCATTGGTGAAACGATTCTTTACCTCCTTGAAATTCCATTCGTTGTAAAGTTGATTAAACAACAGAACAGTAACCGATTCTGCGATCACTTGTTTGTCCTTGATGCAGCTGAGCTTACAAGTGAACTTCTCATCATATTGCTTCCACCCTACCCTGAAACCAGCCTCGCTCGGTAAATTTGTCTCTTGGGCTCGTTCGTTTACGAACGAATGTGTCACGAAAGGAACGAATTCGTGATACTTCAGGACATCAGCGACCACCAGAAAAATCAAGCTTGGAGATACATTAACTTTTCTAGCAACTCTGAAGGTTCGTTGATGGTTTGCCGAACTTCCAAGGCCTAAGAATGTTCTTCGTGATTGGTAATACGTGGGTACTCTTATCATCCTTAAGGCAAAAATTTGAGTGAGCAGAATGCAATCATTTCGTCGGAGTGCAGGGGCTCTCCCATGTTAATGAAAAGAGAATAGAAATAGCATTAGCAATAGCTTGATTGCAATACAATGAATGTACATTCCTAGATAAACCCGCTTGAGTATACTTTATGAATCATGATATTTGCTAAGTAAGTTTAATCAGCACGAGTGTAGATGGCCTGTTTGGAGTGCTTAACGATTGGTTTAATGACACCATCAGATTCCAACTGTCTCAAAGCAACTCTAGCCAAAGAGCCTCCAATCTTCAATCTGTCGACCAAAACGGAAACTGAAACGTACTTGAAGCCTGGGACTTCCTTGATGATTCTATCGTACTTCTCCTGGTCCAAGATAACAACGTGCTGTGCCTTATCCTTAACCTTACCCTTGTTCCACTTCTTCTTACCTTTCTTACCACCAGCCAAAGCAGCAGCTGCCTTGGCGGCCTTAGTTTGTTGAACCTTTGGAGCCATCTGTCAAAGTTAGTATATTGTTCGAATTAAGAGACTCAGGAATGTTCACAGGAAATGAGCTCTGATTAATTAATAGTGAAAACTTTCAAAAGATATCAAATTAATCAAGCGTGGAAAGGATAGTGCTGTGGTCCCCTCTAGTACAGTGACTGATGGAAAACACAAATTAAACGGAAGAAAACGGAAATTTTTTCCTCACAGCACGCAGATAATGTAGAACTCATGGATCACTCCCGCGTATTTATTGTTACGTACTTTGATTCACTGTTCTTGGTAATTCAGGAAAAGTTCTAAGTTTTTTTCTCATTTTTTTCCAGCGGGATACTGGACTGATTTCTGCACGTGATCACGAATTTGAGCATCCAGGTAGTAGGCAGGCCAGATTAGGTGAAATTTGCATATTGGGGTTTGTCATAATTTTTGTCACGTGAGTGTTGAATGTTTAGGGTACAAGCCCCATTGCCCTTAATTGACCTCAGGAATAATCATCAAAGTAAAACAAATTCATGAAAAATGGCAAAGAGAGGTGCCGAGGATCAGATCACAAAGGATAACGTTAACTTACAAAATGAGAACTCTAACGAATCTCATGGTCCCTCATTCGCCACTGCCGATGTTATGGCAAAAAGAAAAATATTAATGCCAAAGGGAAGGGGCACTTCGAAAGCCGATACTAAGATTCAATTCTCAACCGCTGCTAAAATGTTTGCTCCGACAAGCTCAGATCTCGATACGAACCTGAAATTGAAAGCGCTTAACTTGATGTTCGTGAACGCTGTGACCTCTGTTGACCCTCGTGCTCTAGCAGATTATAGATTAATAATCCAGAAGTACATGGAATATTATACATCCATTGAATCCAGCAGAACCGAAACCACTACTTCCACACCTGCTGTGTTACCAAATAAGAATTTCAATGTGAACGGTGCCACTGAATCAGAAAAGAAGAACCCATTTGCTGGTATCACTCTTGGTAGTGCTTCAATCGGTTCAAAACAGGTCGAAAAGAGCGTTGTGCCTGTTCATCTGGAAAGCGATAGTGACAGTGATAGTCAACAGAAACAAGTTCGAATAGAAGGCCCAAAGTTCACCATGTCATCCAACCCAACGATCAAGAAGTCGCCATTTACGTTTGCTCCGAATCCTGCAAAAAGAGCCGATGATGACTCTTCTGACTCTGAAGTTGAAATTAAGGGTCCATCTTTCACATTCAACAAGAACATTCTGGACCCTATTTTTAAATTGGGAAGCGGATCTACCAGTCTGTTATCAGCTCCAACGTCATCCAGCAACACATCCGCGCCATTTTCTTTTGGTGAGAAGATGCAGACATCTGCAACCACTGGATTAGGCACAACCACACAATCTAAGAGTAAGGATTTCGAGAAACCATTATTCCAGTTTGGGAAAAAGAATGCGGAGGCAACTGAATCAGTTCTATCATTGAAAGCAGGAACTAAATCTGTTGACACCAGTAATTCTGTTCCGACCAGTTCACTTGACAATAATCATTCCGCGAAATCATTCCTGTTTGGCCTCGTTGGTTCAAGTGCCTTATTGCCCCTGTCCTCCATCGGTCTGGGTCAAGGTTCAAAGACTATGGGTAATACAAGTTCCCCTGTCGGTGTGCAAGACAAGCAGAAATCTAGCAGCACGCCAGCATTAGAATTCAAGTCGGACACAAATGCTAATGAGGCTTTTGGGATCTCGAAGGATGCTGTGCTTTTTGGCTCGACACTTGCTACACCACTGAACAGTCAAAGCTTTGGTCAAAGTAGCACTGTGACATCGACGAATACAGTTGATTTAATGCCAGAAGAAGAAACGGGAGCCGATTTTAAGCCTGTTGCCTCCCTTGGAGCTAAGAAAGTCGATTTGCAAAGCAATGGGGAAGAAAATGAACAAGTCTTGTTTCAGCGCAGGAGTAAATTGATGCTTCTCGACACAAAGAACTTGGAGAACCCATACAAGAATTTGGGTGTCGGAGAACTCAAAGTCCTAAAAAGTGAAAACGGGAAAAGTCGATTATTGATGAGAGCAGATGGTGGATTGAGGGTTCTTCTCAATGTTTCTTTATTGGAAGACATAACATACAGCACATTTGGCAATGGATCCCTTGTCCGTGTTCCTGCCGTCAGTAGCAATGGGGTATTCGAGACATATGTTCTTAAGGTCAAGTCGTCCACAGATGGAAAAGAACTCTGCGATACCTTGAATCAAGCAAAAACTGTTTCTAACGCAGAACATGATGGTTCTAGATGAGCTAGGGAATGGAATGAACAGTCATTTGAACGGCAAACATTGCTAAGGTGAATCTGTTCTGATTCTATGTTTGATAGTCAACCTTCTTGAAGCCTCAGCGCTTTGATCTGAAATTCTGAAAACAGAAATTACCTTCATTTGTGCAGCCACAAGTTGGACATCCGAATTCGTACATTAAATTAAAAAGGACCATTCAAACAAAGGAGAGCTGGAATCTTTCATTATGGTTCTAAGTTCTGGAACTTGTCTTGGTTTCCAAGAGCACCTAATTCCTGCCCGATAGCATTCGATAACATTCATAAAGGCATTTGGTTACAGACAGGATATATTTCCATTGTGACATCAGCATTTGTTTTGGAATATCATTGTCAGATAATCGGGATTTTAGGTCACAAAGCACCTACCTCGCATGGACGAGATTGAACATTTAAGCTTGTAGACTGTTCCATGCTATCACTCTCCTCCAAGAGTCCTGAAAAAGAACAACTGCTGAATTCATTCTGAACTCTCGTAGCATTCTTTGCAACTTAGATCTTTTCAGATTGCCTTCAAGTTTCTTCTTATCATTCTCAATCTCCAATGGAAGAAAAGCTGGTGGGGTACTCAGGGGAAATTCATATGTTGTCATTTACAACAATCACGAATATCTAGCCTCATTTGTATCACTGGAATTCTCTTGAAATGAGTGCAAACCAGAAACAATTCTCTTGAATGAGAAACAGGATCTACGCTTCCCTGCTTTCGAGATCCTATCATGTGACACTGTTCGCCTTCTGCCAATTGAGAGAATATCGAGAGCATTAGAATCATGATCGACGTACTTGTGATTTTTGGGAGCCTCGACAAACCGTATTGGATTTGAAGTACAAAATAAATGAGATCAGTCTGAAATGTATGTACTTACAATTGGCAAGGTAGTTCAAGTCCCCTCACCAACGATATTGTGCTGATGAGAAACCTGATTCTTGTATGGAAATGGTAACAGTATCAGCAAGTTGATAACATGATCATGGTGATCTTTCTGGTTGCTAGATTCATTGAAATTTTTCTTAGAATAAGATTTATTGTGATCTTAAGCAGAAAAATTGATTTCTGAGGATAGAATTTCCCTTTGTGGCCTCTGCCTTACTGGGAGAGATGCGGTCCCTCCGGGGAAACCCAGTGAACCCAAAACACTAGGTTCTAGCAACGAAAGCATAAACTTGCACAATTGTGCAGCTTAATACCCCAAACATTATACTTTGCAAAATCATAAGATAACGTGTTGCGCTGCGAGGCATTGGCAGAAACAGAAATCTACATTATACTGATTCAAATTTTGAAGATATCTCTATTTACAGAGATCTGATGCGCTATTTACAAGATTCAAGATTAATTCTCAATTATTTCTGTGGCTCATCCTTGAAATTGAAAAACTTTCCAAGCATCTTTCCGATTCTTTGCAATTTAGACGGGTGTAAATCGTTTTCATTGAAAACTTCGGTCGCTGGTCCATCCTCATCTTTGACGTCCAACTTCCAGTCGGCATGGGTTCTCTTTGCATTATTGTCATTGAATGCATCAGCTAATGCCTCCAACAATGCGGTTTGGACGGGTGTTTCTGGAACAATTGTCTTCACATTGAGAATGACATCCATTTCTCCTCTGTTTTTCATATTTCTGTTGATAGGCACACCCTTCTCGGGGATGGTTAACTTCCTTCCAGACTGGACTCCGGGCCTGATCTTCAATTTAATTTGCTGACCATCTATTGTAGGGACAACAATTTCACCTCCTAAAGCAGCAGTCGTCATCAAAATATCGTGGTTCAAGACTATGTTGTTCTTTGAGCGTTCAAATACTGGATCCTTCATTACGTGAACTCTCACAATCAAGTCACCATTCCTTGTTTGGTTGTAAGGATCCTTGGTTACAAATGGAGCGTCCCCTCCGCCAGGAATTCTCAATCGTGTACCATCAGCTATACCACATGGTAGATCAACTACCGTAGACCTCGGCGCTTCTTCGACGCCATTTCCGTGACAAGAGGAACACTGGTCATCCTTATTGATCGTCACACCAGATCCATGGCAAGTACTACAAGTAGAAGCCATGTGGAAGCCTCCGATAACGTGAGTGCTTTGTCCTGTACCATGGCATGATGGACATGTGCTTTTCTTTTTACCAGCTTTCAAGCCGGAACCGTGGCAAGATCCACAAGAGTCAACTGCTTTGTAGTTTATATCCACTTTGGTTCCGAATATGGCATCCTTGAAGGTAATCGACTTTAAAACCTCAATGTTATCGCCAACATGCTCGGTAACAAAGGAGCCTTGTCCTCTTGAACCACCGCGGCCTCCTGACCCTTGATTGAAAGCCTGTTTGAAAAGGTCTTCAAAATCGAACCCCATGCCAGAGAAAGGGTTTCCCTGGCTTCCGCCGAAAGGATTTCCAGAGTGCGAGCCGAATGGATTGCCACCATTTCCATATGGGTTAGCATTGCCGCTTGCATCAAATGCCAGTGGACCGAATTGGTCATACAGAGCCTTCTTGTCCTTATCACTCAAAAGTTCATAAGACTCTTGGATCTTATGGAATCTCTTCTCTGAATCCTTCTCCTTTGATACATCTGGGTGATACTTTTTCACGAGTTGATAGTATGCTTTTTTTATATCTGATGCACTTGCATTCTTTTCAACGCCAAGAACTTGGTAAGGATCGAAATCAATGGAACATGTCAAGGTGGAATGAAAGAGTCTCTTCCAATGGCTCTGTAATGAACCACGCAGGAGCCCTAGAATTCTTGTCAGCTTCATTACTCCATACATTAATAAAGAATGAAAATATTAAAAGCAAAATAGTGGTGAAATGTTCGGATAAGTATTATTTCGAACCTGGAACCGAAGTATTAGCATTTGAGAAATTTTCTAGAAGAATCAAATACGGCACGTGATCATACTGCTTTAATCTATTCTTCACTTATATACATTTTCTTTACAAAAGATTGGTAGCAAGCTTTCTAACCAAGATCAAGCCGGGAGTGGTCATTCCCCCCTCTAAAATTTCTGATCCCACGAATCCAACTTCATTGTACCATTCTCCTGGAAGTTCATGTGCATCTTGAAGGCATCTCTCAAGATATGAGGTTCGTGTAAGGAAGTCTTCTTCTTAGCCTCGAAACATGCTCTATCAAAGTATTCGTGTAATTGAGCCTTGTAGTCCGGATGAGAGCATTTGTCGATGATCTCAACCGCCCTTTCTCTGGGTGCCAAACCTCTCAAATCAGCCAATCCTTGTTCCGTCACGATAACATCTAAGTCATGTTCAGTCTGATCAACATGAGGAGCGAATGGGACAATACACGAAACACCGGTCGGGTCAGTCTTAGAAGCTCTAGCAGAAGGTGTGTGCATGATGGACAACTTTGCATTTCTCAAGAAATCACCGGAACCTCCCAATCCATTCAACATCCTCGACCCCATGACATTCGTGGAGTTGGCATGAGCGTAAATGTCTACCTCAACAGGGGTATTCATTGCAATAACACCCAATCTTCTGATGATCTCAGGGGAGTTGGAAACAACTTGAGATCTCAAACACAACTTCTTCGAAAACTCATTCCAATTCTCATCAAATCTCCTGAAACCATCCTCGGTCAATCTAATAGACGTTGCCGTTGCAAAGTCCAATGATCCCGAGTCAAAGAAGTCAAGGAAACAATCCTGCAAAACTTCTGTCCAAACTGTCAAGTTCTTAAAGTTGGAAGATGCCAAGCCCTCCACTACGGCGTTTGCGATATTTCCAATTCCCGATTGCAATGGTAGCAAGTTTGCTGGCAATCTACCCATCTTCACCTCATGTTCAAAGAAATCAATCAAATGTTCGCCGATCTGACGAGACATCGCATCCGGTGGGCTATTGGGTGGAACCTTGTCACGAGAAGTGGACTCCACAATTGCAACAACTTTCGAAGGATCAACAGGGATAGACTCCCTTCCCACTCTGTATGCAACATCCGTATGTGGATATGGTTGTCTGAATGGAGGGTTGACCGGCATATCAATGTCATGTATACCCTCGAAAGATGGAGTGGCAGTGTTGACTTCAATAATGATTTTGTCAGAGATTGAGATCATCTCTGGCGAGCCACCAACAGCGGGACCAGGGATGATGGAACCATCCTCGGTAATAGCGGTGGCTTCAATGATAGTATAATCGAGCAAATCATTCTCCTTTTTCATGGTGTAGAATCCATACGTCAAATC